>JAMLFY010000016.1:3098123-3216673 GCA_030441495.1 Dalbergia oliveri
AATCCTGATCAATTACGTCTTTTTTTGACACCAATGCTTCCAATGGGCTTATATAAGTTTAGACTTTCATTGGTAATTCCTGAGTAAAAACAAAAAAATCTCACGGCAGTAAGAACATTTTCATAACAAGCATTCAAAGACTTTAGAGATAGTCCAATAATTATATAATATGATACCATCATCAGGCTTTAATAATCTTCAGCAGTTTCCTATCAATTTTCATGAGACTATTCCTCTGAGTACCATGTCATCAAATCTTAATTTTGTGATGTAGAAGTCAGCACTTTCATAAATTACAGTATTTGTTCCTCACTGTAAGTTGAAATTTTGTCTGCCCAACATAAAAAATAGTATAAAATAGACAGTGACTTTTAGTGACATGGCTACAAAAGATATACTCCACTAACATATAACACAAAACCTTTTTGCATTAAACAACACCATGATATAGTGATTCTCATAAATGGCTTCAAAAAGATGTAGAAAATTACAACAAAATTACACTAATATATAAAACAGACCTTTCTGAATTAAACAGTTTTTTTTAATATTTCTTTGATCTGAAAACACAAGTCTATTTGAAAATCATAAGTGGTTGTGACCTTCACTGATATTTGCATTGCAAGATCAATTTGTCCGGTTTGTTTATGCTAATAAACTCATGTTAATAATTTTAAAGATGTTATCATATCTTTAAAACTATTTTGAGCATTGGTAGTGCTTATTAAATAATTCAACTCACATGGGTCACCCTGTTGAAACACCAAACCCCAATCCAATTTCTTATGTAGGGTCACCCTGATTCCAGTTCCTCAGATAGTCCATAGGATCAATCAAAGCTTTCTTGATATCTACCAAATCATTTACTACAAATGAAGCAAATACAAAACAAATATTATGGTTCAAACTTCAAACATTCCTATGCCAAATCAAGTTACATGCTAGCAGTAGAAAAGGGAAGAAGAAATTATATGCATACATCACCCAGCACTTGAAGGAATTTAAGTTTTAAAGTTATTATTAGTAAATCTTAAGAAAAATATGTGGAATGTGTACGGACTAGAAATATGGGCCTTCCACTCAGCCCAACTTCAGAGAACTCGAAGGGACTCCACAAATTGGCCTTGTGGCATGGTAATCCCAGAGATTCTCCTCTGATTTGATAAGGGACACCTCCTAAATCGCCTGTAAGATTCCTATTATCCTCCTATATCTCTTGATACCCCACTACATCTTCTATATTGGATCATATCTCTTACTTATACGAAATATATCTAATATCACCTAAATCCTTGGAATATCTTCCCTATTTAGGAAAGATTATCTCCTGATTTAACACGGGGTCACCTCTCATTATTATAAAAAGGGGCTTAATGCCCCTAGGCATCACACTCAATTCTATCACTCTTACATACTTTATCACTTTACATCTCATTCATTCACTAACTTGATCGTCAAAGTGTTTTGAGGTATCTCATCCCTTGCTCGACATACGACGGAGTCACCTACACCCTTACCTCTACTTCTAGGCAAGAACAGAATGGATTATTTCTAAGTTAGGAACTTTGACCAAAACTTATTACAATATCACAACAAACCAAATTATCCAAATCCCCTAGCCAAAGCTTAGAATAACATAACAAAACAAAAGAGAAATTAAAAAAAAAGGAAAAGAAGCAACCATGACCACTGCTCTCCCCTGTGCTTCCCCCATCATTGCCCTTCCCAGTTTCTGCCATTACTCTGATCACCACAAAGCCATCATTTCTTCTGCCACGTTGTCAACCACTGCAATGAATCAAAATAAAGGGATCGATCATGAGAAGGAAAACCTGATGACAAATCTCAGAAACTTCATCAAAGGCGGATGCTTGAATTGCTTGCATTATAGCAAGCTCCATCCACCGTGAAAGCCGCCATTGCTATTCCTTCCGTTGCCGACATCGTGTTTTGCCTTCATTCCAGTTTACCCACGACACAAAGTGCATGCCATTCTTTGTTGCCTACTCGTTATTGTTGTGGTTGTCTTCTTCTTTTTCCTCCTCTTCGGTTCCCCAGTTCAGCTTCACTGCAAGCCTCAGCATCTTCTTCTCATGTCTCCTCCATAATTGTCCACGACACTCAAAGCATCCATAATTTACAATAACTACTTATTTCATATAATTATAAGATGACTATGCTAATAAATACTACACCCTCCATTGTTGAATAATTATCATTTTAGAAATTTTCTTTATCTAAAAATAATTATCAATTTCAAAAATTCAAGTAGCATTATTTTTTTTTTCAATAATACCCTTGTTAAATATTATTAGAGGAGGAGATATATAGAATAGAGGAGAAAGTTGGAATATTAAAAAATAAAGACAATTCAATAAATTATTTTAACTTTTTTTAACTTTAATGTTTTATCAATTATTTTCTTAATGCTAGTAAGCATTTAAAATTGGACAATTATTCAAGGACAAAGAGATATCATATTCATTGTTGGACATTTGGCAAATTTTTGGTACAATTTTGGGCGGGAATATTTTTTGTAATTGAGTGTGACTATTCATCTGTTAGTATGGAATAGATAGATATCATCGACAACTTCTCCTAATCTGTGCTTTATGTTTCTTTTCTTCTTTTATTTTGTATTTAACTTTTGCTTGTTTGTTCATTAACTGATCTTATGGCAAAAGATAAATTTGTTGTTTGTTAATCTTATTAAATCGGCCAGAAAGGGCACAAAGTCAAGAAAAGTTATATATTTTAAGAAAATTGATAAGAGACCTAATCGATATATGTTAATTTTTCAAAGTTGAATTAACTACCTGCAAATTCATTTCATTTTATATTTATATTTTGTTATAAATATGTCAAGGTTTGGTGGAAATCCAAATCTCTACACCTCAACTCCACGCCAAAAGAGGAATAAAGTAGAAATTCCGCTTGTAGCAACACTCATTGGATTCTTCAGCCTTTTAGCGGCAGCACTCATTTTTTTCAGGAGTAAACTAAAAGGTATGATCATATAACAATTCCACTCCTTGATTTTGAAATGCAGAATTCCATATGCAGCATGACAATGAAATATCAGAATTAAAAAAAGCTCCTATCGGTTTTATAAGGGTGTGTTTGGATTATTGTAGTGGAATAAAATGGAGTGAAGCGGAATAGAATGATGTGGAGCCAAATAGAATGATATGGAGTGGAGGGAGTGGAATAATTGTTCTACTTCATTATTTGGGTAACTTGTGTTCCATCCCATTCCTCCTAATTTGGGGAAGAAATTTGTAAAGAGTTGATGGAATTGGATGAAATGAAGTCTATCTATCTCCCCTCCATTCTATCCAAATTTTACAAATCCAAACAATGGAGCAACTTAAAATTCTACTTTGCTCCACCTAACTCCATCAATTCAAACATACCCTAAGTCTAGGTCTCAGAAATTATCCAAAAAATATTGTAAAGAAAGATAAAGTAACATTTAGGTATGTTTGATTAAAGGGTAAAAATAGGGTGGAAATTTTCATGAATGAACTTTATGTGTAAAATTACACATGAATCTCATCTATAAAAAATTTATCCCAATTTTTAATCTCAAACCCTCCAGTTGAGAGAATGCTAGAACCTTCTACCCACTTGCTTTCAACCAATATGTGCAGCCTATAAATAGGCTTGGGTTGTATTTATGGTGGTGTAGCGTAGACGTGTGTCCTAAAGTGCTTCGTATAAGATTGAGTGCACAAGTGCAGTGCTAGTGTGTTGTGAGTGCAATGTCAGGTGTAGAGTGTTATGTTAGTGGAGTGGATTATTGTATGCACAACACAATAAGGTGCACAAGTAGTCTTGTGTTATTGTAATTAAAGAAAAGTTTGCTATTTATTAAGTTGTCTTTCCCAAAGTAACATTGGGAAAATTTCATCCAAATACTATGACTAATATCCAAGTGGTTAGTGGAATTAATTAAGAAGTCCAATTCCAGAATTATAGTACATGACAAACATGTATGGAGTAGTATCTCCAAGGCCAAGACCTATGGTGTCACTACTCGATTTGGTAACATGATTGACATGTGAGGGACTGGGTCCTACTAAGCTTTTGGGTAACATGATATGTTGGCATGCATAATGCATATAATTTTGTTCCAAACAACTTAATTTAAACATAAATTCTCCATTCTAATAAATCAATTTGAGTACTAATACATAACTTTGAATTGCTCAAAAACAAGAAATCTCATCATCAAAGTTGAATGAACCTAGTCTAGGCCATGACAAAACATAATTAATAAAATAACTAAAATACAAAATAAAATAACATAAAATAAAAGCATGTTTTGGAATTCTGCCTATAAGACTATTAGAGCACTCTAATTTGACATGATCCTAAGCTAAGTTTCACTCCAAAGTGAAGCTCATGAATGAGACAGTTATAGCACTATGGAGGTGGATCATGAGACATGATTGGACCTTGCTATATTTGTGGGGAGAAGGATGGAGAAGGGTGAGTTCATAAAAACTCACCAAGCGGATTCTACCCATAACCCATATGGCACAACCAATAGGATACAATATAGTATACATGCATGGAGAGAAATCATTTGATATTTACATACATAATAACATAAAAAGCATTTCTGAATTCATGTTACAATAACCAATAGAGAAACTAAAACTCTAATATATATAATAAATAAATACTCTGATCTCCAAACTCTAAAAGGGCACCTAACCAAGTCCCAAGAATGGACATCTAACAAGGTTCTATTCTCTAAATACTCTAAAGGTAGTGAGATTGCCCTCTGACTAACAACTTAGTACCAAGGTTAATGATCGTAACACCTGTTAATTAACTCAATGCTATTTCTCTATAATCACTGTTTAAAAACTAATATCTAAAACATAACAAATAGTTTTGAAAACTATAAATCACATGAAATTCTAAAAGTTTATTTGCCAATCCGTAACTATAATTCTAAAATTATAATCATGGAATTCATAATTTTGTAATTTAATAATTCTAGAACACATACATTCATCAATCATGGTCCCAAGAGTTTTCCAAAATGATAATTTCATGACAAGTTGTAAAAGAAACGTGTTTTCTAAACATGACAAAAATCATAAGTTATATACAATGCATAATTAAATCTATAATTTTTTCAAAAGCATGTACAATGCAGAGAAAAATATTTATAATGGCTAAAAGTAAAGCCATGAGCTCATACGTTGTCGGGATCGCATTTTTACTATCCATGGGATTTTGGAACTGGAATAGTGTCCCCAGCTGACAAGAGACATAAAACATAGATTAGCACATGATAGGGAAGGAAATAGTGAGGAAAAACCTCACAGCGTTAGCACAAGGAATAACTAGAAACCATAACCCATAAAAGAACAGGGAGGGAAGACTTATCGAGTGCTACAAACACTAAAGGGGTGGATAGAAAATGATGACTCTTGCTCCTAAGTCATCTTCAAGCATAAAATTTTTGAACTAAGCAAAAGTCGGCACATGGCAAGACCTTTGCGAAGTGCTATAACTTGGACTTAAGAAAATAGCTCTCTAGAATAAAATATTTATTACTTGCAGGGATAGCTAGGAACAACATAAGACTCCTTATTTATAAAGAAACTTATTTCCTTACACCTTTGACATTGATGTGGGACTGGGGCCATTTATAACTAAGCATTTGGTTTTCGATTTCCTCTATTGTTCGATGTGGCACTAGAGTTATTTGGTGATCAAGGCAAAGTTGAAGGTATTTTATTGATCTTTCTAAAATGTCTTTAATTAAGGTATTACATATGGAAAGTTGTTAGAGTTAGCGAGATCACACCACCTCCTGCAGCTTAAGTCAAATCATTGCGCAAATGGAAGATCAAGGCAAGGAAGGCCATGTTTGTGATCAAGATGACACTAGAGGATGAGATGCTAAAGCATATAAGAAAAGCATCATCACTGAAGGAAACATCAAACACCTTCATAACATTATTTTCCAAGAAGAATAATGACATAGAGCTGCAACTATTAGAGAATGAGCTCTTGTCACCACAAGGAGACATGACAATTAACCAATTTTTCACCAAGGTAAAAACTCTTCAAGAAATCTCAGGTTAGATCCTGATAGTAAAATATATGATCAATGCATGAAAAGAATTATTATTCATGGTTTGAGACTAAATTATAGAGATTTTATTGGTGTCATTCAAGGGTGGTCTGCCTAACCTTCCCTTTTACAATTATAAAATTTGTTGGCTAACTAAGAAGCATTGACCAAACAAATAGTTGGAGTATTAGTGAAGAGTGAAGAAGTAAACCTCACTAGTAAGATAAAGGAAAAGGAAAGCCATGTACTAACAAAAAAAAAAAAAAAGAGAATGAGATGTCGAAAAGAAGAGAAGGGGATTTATGACCTGAAAAGGCAAAAGGAGAAGGAAAAAAGAAGATAATGCCCTTCTTTAATTGTGAAAAGTGAGTGCATTTTGCAAGAGATTATTGGTTTAAGAAGAAATGGCAGAACAATGCCGCAACTAGGGGTGTAAGTAGATTAACCCAACCTAGTGAACCCAACCAACCCAAGCTGAACCAATTAAATTAGTTCGCGTTGGTTCGGGTCATTTGGTCACATAGAATAAAAACCAATTAAACCCAATAATAATCAATTAGTGTATCAGATTTCATAAATTTCAACTGATGACCGATGGACTAATCATATTCATATATATATATATATATATATATATATATATATATATATATATATATATATATATATATATATATATATATTTGTCACAACCCAACCCAGGCCATGATCGGCGCATAAGGAGTTTCAATCCCTAGCAAGCCTACATGAAGATCAAGTAAGGAAACGGAGTAATCCCTTAAAAACTGGACTTTCCCCATATTACAAATTCACCTATTTATGGACATAACCTAAAGTACAATCACGAAAATAATTCAAAATATGTTCATAGGTCCAACAAGTCATAAACAATCTATAAGGATCGAAATATAAAACTTACTAGTATAAGTAATTAAGTTTTCATGAACTTCCAAATAACCAAAAACATATGCAAATATAACATTACATAAAAACCATTCCATTCAAACCCAAAAACAAATTAAATTTTATATCATATCAAACTTCCCAACTCGCCTGACACATTAGAGCTATAATCCTAAATACATGAACTATGAGATCAAAAGTGGCTCACCACACAATAGATAGAGATCATTGAGCTGGAGAATGCATAAAGCTAGGATTGAATCCTATATCTAAAATGGAATTGAAGGAAGGTAACAAAGTGAGTTTCACAACTCAATATAGATAAAAGCATCCATAGCTCACATGACACTAGCAAAACCAAATAAATAATACTAGAAAGCTATATAAACAATAAGGAAAAAAATATATTCATAATCAAAATAGAAAAATAGGGGAAAGTGATCTTTGACAAGAAAATCTATCAGGATCACACCCCCGGCGGTCATTCCCTCGTGTGATCCAGCCTTCCATTAGGAACCACAAACACGTGGACCTACACACATCTATCATGTACCATTTTCATATGGTCATATAACACTCTCATCAATCAAGATGCACCCTAGCTAACGCCACCTGCCAGTAGTTCTATCTAGGCATTCCCAAAAAAATTTATAAAATAACTAATCATTTTGATAGTTTAGTAGTTTTTCCAAATATTTTCATTCAAATATAAAAAATAAGCATTGCTATAAGCATATTTCAATTCCAATTACTTTCTAGTCCATCAATACAATCGGACTCAATTCATAAATTAGCTTCTAAGTTCTAAAATCCACACTCATATTCCAAACCAATCCTTTTGAAATATGGTATAAAACCATTTATTTGTCTCATGTGGTAACTAAAACACATTTACTTTTCAATCAAAACAACAAACAAATCTCTTAAATACGTAAATCATGCAAATTTGTAAATAGGTAACAATAAACATTTTATAATACTCATAAATAATTTATAATAGAGGAAAATAACTATAGATTTAAATCTACTCACAACAATGGTTCTAGGAACCCAGACTACTCCTCAAAGCCACCAAATTCCTGGAGTTGACATCTATTTGATCTATAACTCTAGGAACAAGCCAATAATAACATATATGAGCTAACAATGTTACCAATTAACATAAATTAGCTCTAAATTTCATTATAAACCTAGGGTTCTAACAACTAATAGAAAGCTTAGCAAGAACTATAGAATTTTAGGACTTACCAATGCCCCAAAAGGAAGGAAAGAGGAGAAGAACACAACAAATCCGCCATATTCTCCACCTAGAAGGGAGAAAGAACTGCTAGCCACAAAGAAAAGAGAAAACAAGAGCAAGAAGGGAGTGAGGTGCATCGCAGCATCCTTATGGTGGCATCGACGATGGTGGTCGGCTGGAAGATGAACACAGAGGAAGGGAGGTGCAAGAGAGAGAATGCACATGAGAAAGGAAAAGAAAAAAGAATACAAAACAGAATGGAAGAAGAAGAATTGGGTGAGTGGAGAAAAGAAGAAAAAAGAAAGAAAAAAAGGAAAGAATGGAAGAGAAAGAAAAAGTGGGTTCCACCCACTAATATTGTAACATCCAATATGTATTTACCTTAGCATATGTGAAACATAAATCTCATTTAATTTATTTTATTTTCCATACAAATAATATTTTAAAGGTACAAATAAAGATAAATTATTGGGTTATCACAACAAGGTTCATGTTTACTTTTAGTTTATCATACTCACCATAAACTGTTATTAATATTATTAGTTTGTTTATAAATTAATTTAAATTATCAAGTCATCACAATATTATAATGTATATAATTTTTTTTATATATAGTGTATTCAGAAATCATACTTTAGTTATGTTTATTGATATTATTAAACTATATACGCATATGAAATTAATAAAATTTTAGAGATTTCAAGTTTGTAATTCTTATAAATAAAAGTTTTGTGGTTTTTTTCATTTTTATTGAATTAAACATAAAATAATAATAATTGGGTAACCAATAACCTGAACCAAACCAACTTACTTTTCGATTTAATTCAGTTTTGATTTGATAAAAAATATCTATGAACCCGAACCAAATCAAACCTATCAAAATTGATCAGTTCAAATTCATTTTCCCCTAAACCCAAACCAACTAGATCCAATTACACCTCTAGCTGAAACCTCAAGTCATCATGTTTTCGCTTCTCTAGAGACATTTGCCATGAAGAACAAATAAATTTGGACAAGATCATCGATAAGTTTGTGGAGACACCACGAGTAGAATTAACACTCACAAAAACTCACTAGTCATCTATTGACTACAATAGGGATTGAATTATTAACTCAGGTTGCTCTAACCACTTGACGAGTGACAAGGAGAAGTTAGAGAGCACAATAGAGTACAAAGGTAATCGAGCGGTGATAATAAACAATCCCTGAAGTTCCCAATCACTCATGTTGAGAGGGCCATGATCTCACCTTTATACAATGACAATCTGGTATACTTACAAAATGTCTATTACGTACCTAGAATGAAGAAAAATTCAATTTCAGGATCACAAATAACAAAGTTAGGGAGATAAGTTGTTTGGCCTAGAAGATATTAACATTTATGTCAAGATAAAAATTATTGGGGACTAGTGATAGGATGAAATTTAGAGTCAATCTACGTAATGTATATAGAATTTGCTTACATATATAAGCCTCAAAAGAACAAGTCAATCTATGCCATTCATGTCTTGGGCATGTAACCTATCACATGCTAAAGGTGATGATGAAAAGGATGATTCTAAAGGGACTCCCTTAGTTGGAAGTGTGAGAAGATGTTATATGTGCCAAATGTCAATACGATATGGCTTATCAACTTCCATAGGAATGTCCAACATTTCAAGCCAAAGCCCATTGGAGTTGGTTCACTCATCAGATGTGCTTGAGCCAATTAAGCAACATTCACTTACTATATCGCTACATAGTGACCTTCATCGATGACTACTCAAGGTACGTATGACTATTCTTAATGAAGGAAAAATCTGAGACATTAAGATAATTTAAACATTTTAAGGACTAGGTAGAATTCAAAATTGAGAAGATTTGATGTCTTCTAGATCATAAGGGAGAGTATACATCAAAATAGTTCTATGAGTTTTTCAAGGAGTGTAATATGCGAGACAAATAACATATCCAAACACTCCTTAACAAAATAGCATACTAGAGGGAAGAATCATCATCTGGCAAACATTTTTCGAAGCATGTTGCATGCCAAAAATGTTCCAAGTAGATTTTGGGCTGCGTGTATTAAGACTACAACACATGTAATTAATTGACTTCCACAAGTCAAGCTAAGATTCATCTTACCTTTGAAAAGTTATGGAAGCTCAAACTCATGATAAGTCGTTTCCATGTATGTGGTTTTGTATTATGTCTTAATTTAAGATCACTTGAGGAGCAAAATGGATAAAATGGTTATTCGTTACATCTTTGTGGGATATGATAGTTAGAGAAAAGGATGAGATGTTGTGAAAAAGAACATCAAAACAACAATTTTTATTAATTAAAATTTGAAACAAAATGCATCAAAGACAAAATGGGGCCGTCTCGAGCAAGCCTCAAGTAGTATGAACAACAAAAACAAGGTTCTTTATTTAAGCTATTAAATGAACTTAAACAATGAGCCTAGCTCAAGAAAACATAAACAAAACCCTACCCAAAAGGAAGAACAACAAGAAAATGAGCTTCTTGATGCTTTAACTACCTCTTGAAGAAGAAAAATCTCCTCTAAAAGCAATGGCATGGTCGCAGGTAGCACGGGGAGAGGAGGGTGGTTTTTTTGTGGTCTCTTGGGTCTAGAGATCAATCTGGTTGAGAATCTAAGAGCTAAAATGTTTAGCTATTAAATTAAGTTTTCGGATTTTATTTTTTTATGAGAATGGAAGGATGATAGAGAAAATGATGAAGGTTGAGAGAATATGGAGAAGGTATAAGTGTTTGAATGAGTATGTGCGTGTACCTTGTGTTTGTAACACAAAAAAAAAAAAAAAGCTTTATAGAGGAAGGGGTGCCGAATCAAGGAGGAGAGGGCTACGAAATGGAATTTTAAAAATTTTGTGATTGGGGCTTCTAGAAGGGTTTTTAGGGTTTGGGAAATTTTTACAAAATAAAAATAATAAAATACTATAATTTGTAAATCAAATATGCTAGTAATAATTAATCCTAGTTGTACCATGAATGCAAATAAAGTTAAGACATTCTCCTAATTCTTAGGATAGTACTCGTACAAAAAGCATTTTGGTTTCTTACTTTATGCTTTTGTGCCACCTCATATCTTTTTTTGTCTCCTTACTAATTAATTTTAATTAAGGATGAGATCAAGTATGATTAGTCATTAATAGGTTATAATTAGTTAAAGATAATTAAATTATCTCATGATTGATTAATTAAGATAATTAAATTTTAATTAAGCTTAATTATTCTTAATTAACTTTGATTAGCCATAATTATTGCTAATTAGGGATAAATAATAGCCTTAATTATTAAGCTTAATTACACTACTCACACAACATCTAATCATCATATAATCTCATCAAATTAGTCTCAAACAAACCTATTGATGACTACGAGGGCTAGTCATCATCCACTCTATGCCTAATTAACCTAAGGGCATTATGGTAATTAGTGTGAGTGGGAAAAATTGGAATGTTATATATCCACTCTCCTTATTAGAGTCTTTAGGGCTAGTCATCATCCACTCCACCTAATGACCCTAAAGGCATTATGGCAACTAGTGTGAGTAGGAAAAATTGAGGCATTATGGATCCACTCTTCTTATTGGGGCATTTACAAGTCTCTTCCATATATGTCCAAATTAAACACCTAATAGGCATTACCTCAACTCTCTCTCATTCACTCATTCCTAATTCTATCATGTCTAATATGTCCACTCATCTACCACAACATCCTCTCTCGCAAATGAAGTTTATTTTCTTGTTGAATTTTTACCCTTAATGTTAGTCTACTTGTGTGCGTGTGCGTGTGTGGACATTGAAATACAAAATTCTATAAGCAATGGGCTGTGAAATAATTGTAGATAGTTTTTTAAAAATATTTTTATACACAATAGCACATTGAACTTTGATTTTAATATATCTACTAAATTAAATTACCCAATATGGTTCTTATTGTTAATCTACTTCTAGTTTCAATTAAGTTTCTGAATATCATCTTTTAACTGGAGAACTATATATGATAAAGTGGTAGCGAATAATCATTCTCTTTGATTTTAGTATAAATAACAAAGATAGGAACCTTGATGGAGTTTAAAAGAAAACACCTCTGAATAATTCTCTTTCCCTTCATTTTGTTAACATCATTCGTGCTAACAAAAGGTGAAAAGGGCATCAACATAACCCAATTATACTGTGCTTTCTGGTTTATCAGTTATCATGCGTATGAACAAGTTGAGTCTTACCAACAAAATTGAGAGCAGGTTGGACTCAAATAAACTAGAGTTCACCTACTCGGAGATACTAAGTATTACCAATAACTTTGAGAGGGTTGTGGGTAAGGGAGGATTTGGTACTGTCTACTACGGTCGCATTGGTGAAACACAAGTAGCAGTGAAGATGCTCTCTCATTCAACTCAAGGTGATGAACAATTTCATACAGAGGTATTTCTTTATTACAATGATTGCATTTAAATATTAATCCTCATGTATGTTTGGTTGGAGAATGAAAATAGAGGTAAATTTTTCATGATTGAATTTTATATATAAAATTACACATAACACTTGATCAAAAAAAGTTTATCTCAAGTTTTACCCTCCAATCAAATATAGCCTACATATTTTCAAGTCTCTTAAAGATGGAGGAAAATTGGCTCTGCTTTGCAGTCAGAAGTTCTCACTAAAGTGCACCATAGATGCTTGACTCCTCTGATTGGTTATTGCAATGAAGGAACAAAAAGGGCACTCATCTATGAATATATGACCAATGGAAACTTGGCAGAGCATCTATCAGGTTTCAAAATATACATGCACTACAAAAATATTAATGAGTAAATATACACTTTTGTCCCAGAAGAATGGTAACCAAACACTTTAGTCTCAAAGAAAATTTACCAATATTTTAGTCACTAAAAACGTGGCAAACATTTTAACCTTTAACACTTACCACATTATAACATGTTCGTCCGTCAATCAAATGGGATATGTTAACTATTAACGGAACTAGTAATGTGGTCGTTAAGTGCCATTTTGTATCTAACCTAGATCTTATTGTAATGGCATGTGTCAAGTTTCACAACAAATACACTGTATTAGAGAGAGAGGTCCAACTTTATCAACACAAAATTTGAGTTCTCTTACCAATACGACGCATTTTAGAGGGCTTGAAACTTTTATGTTGGGAGAATTGAGGCACCTTATTTCATAAGATCCAGGTGATATAAAATGGCATCTTATGATATCATAAACGCTAGCGAGTAACAAAATATTAGCGAACTAGTCGTCCTTTGACCTTGCAATATATGATATTAAAAATAATTTGTTGACCATTACTAAAAAGAAATAATAATTTAATTAAATATCCCTTATCATAAATTGAATATATAAATTAATTTTAAAAATAAGTTAGTTAAATAATTAAATAATGAATAAAATATAAAAGAGTATCATAAAATTTAATATCATTTGGACAATTGTATTCAACTAGAGCACAAAAATCATCTATAAAATCCTATTCAAAATTGAGACAATAAAATTATGTAACTAAATTCAAATTAATTAAATCAAAATTAAAAAAATTTAATACAATAATAGTATATAAAGGCAAAAAATGGAATTGAGCTTTACAATCTTGATTCAAATTTTGAATTAGCAACCCATAATTGAAAACATAATCATAAATATTTTGTACATTGGATTTTTTTATTAAAATATATTAATAAGTTCATACCAAGACCATTACATTCCAATAAAATCATTAGTATTAATAACCAATATATATACATATATAATCTCCAATATTTTAGAAATATGTACCAATAAAACTACCTATACTAACCATCAACATATCTAGTAGCTACGTCATTCATATTATTTTAGCATGAATCCAAAAAAGATTATAATCCTATGCTTCCAAACTTCATTACCATATGGAATTAGTCATATCACTTATAGCCAAATTAATGTCCTTCTTAACTATAATATTCTTCTTGGAACAACTTGTACAATTCAATGTGTTTATTGAAAGATGTTTCTTAATCACATAACTTGATCCTCTAATCTTGAACTATTTTTAAAGCTTCTAAAACAATTGGTGAAGACAATTCAAATGTGATAATGAACTGTAAAAAAAATAAACACCTAAACTAAAGAAAAATATTAAATATATAGCAAAAGATGAAAAATATAAACGTAATAATAAAGAGAAAAAATATGTAGAACTGATGGTGGTAAAAATTATTGTAAATTAAAATAAGGTATACTACTTATCCTTTTCAATTTTAATGACATTGAAAATTGTCTTTTTCCCATTTCTGTCGATAGATATAGAACTTTGAATTTTTATAACTTAGGATATTCTATAAGTGAAGAATTCTATCATGAAATTAGTATAACTTATTGTTAGAGCTGATATGGGAAACCATATTGATAGATTAATTAATATTATATTACTATATAGATTAATACTAATTATATTATTATATATAATAAATAGAGGACCATTCTATTAGTTGCAAATACAAAAAAAAAATTATTATTTGAGTTTGTATTATTGATGAGCTATAGAAAGATAGGTATTGATATAGTGACTGAGTGATTGTAGGAAATATAAATTATTATGATATTACTATTATTACAATTATAGATAGATTGTAAAATGATATGAATTAATTCAAAGAAGATTTAAATTTTATATCAAAATATGTGTCGTTAAATGTATTTCTACTTTTGGTAAGAAAAATTTTTCTTAAAAAAATTAAAAAATAGAAGAGTTTGTATTATAGATTACAGATGACTCTCAAATATTATAATAGTATATTATTTTTCACATCATGTAGCAAGTGTAATGCTTTTTAATTGGTATCTCCTTATTTATTTTTATATATTTATTTATGATTCACATGTCTTTTATCAATAATAGATAAAAAAAAATCTTTAAAAAATAGAAGAGCTTGATAATGAGATTTAAAATAAACAAATTATTATATTTATTATTTAAATGATAGTGCAAATATTTGAATATTTAATTAAATATCGATAATTTTCAAATATATTTAATTTTTTATATTACAATCTTACTATTAAATGCTGATGATTATCAATGATATTCTAATAAAATGTAATAATTGCAGTTTTATTTTTTAAAAAATAATTAGAAATTAACTTCTTAAAAATTGTGGGCTCTAAATTATTCTTGTTGTGACACGTGGAAAACTTTTCCTCATAAGAGTATGGAATATTAGTATTATAGATTTATTTTAGAGACTAAAATGTTAGCGAATCCTTTTTAGAAACTAAAATGTTAGCGAAATTTATTTGGCAGAGTAAATTGTTGGGTTTTGCGATTCTCAGAGATCAAAATGTAAATTTACTAAATACTAATTTCATATACTGGCGGTATGAGTTTGTTACTATATGATTTAGATATAATTTGATATCATTTATTGTACAGGGTCGGGTTGATTTGATTCTGATTCCTTTGTATTTATTACTCTAGGCCTATAAATAGGCACCTCCATTTTATACTGAAATACACTTCGGTATATACAGACTTATAGAGATTATTCATCTAGTTTTTCGTATTTTCATATTTTCTGGTTCTTGATGCCTAACAGAGTTAATATTGTATGGAAATATTTATCTCTTTTTTTAATTTAATTATGATACATTGTCAATGAAACATTTTTTTCTTACACAAACAACTAATTATGTATCATTATATCAATAAAACATAATATTTCTTATAATCATTGAATGAAATCACACATAGTAGTATATGCAATATAATTAAATGATAATATAAAACTCTTTACACTGAAAATATATGAAAATTATTAATTATTGAAGAAAATATAATGACGAGATTTCCCTTTTTTTTGGGGGGAGCAATCGCATGATTTCTATTTTGTAACTTAACTACATATTTCTATCATATATGCAATATATATGTTTGTTTGACTTTAATTTACATACATTATATTCAGTGTAATTGTGTTTTTTGTTTTCCTATAAATCAATTACGTATTATTTTTATGATTTTTAAGATAATTATTATAAAAGTTAAACTTTTTCAATTATGTAATAAGTCCAAAATATAGCTCACCTTGAACTATATTTTACAAGAACTGAAATCTGATTGTAGATATATATGCCCACCAAACTTATCTAGGATCTTGTGGTCAGGGCGTTCCCTGCTAAGACTCTCTCCATGGCCATGCAGATAAAAGTCAAAATTTCTTAGGATGGGAACAAAGACTTCAAATTGCTCTGGATTCTGCAGTTGGTGAGGAAGGATAAAAAATAGAAGAAAAAACATATATTGCTCTTGCTGTTGATGCAACAAGCTAAACTTAAGTTACGTACTGCCATTTTATTTGCAGGCTTGGAGTATCTTCACAGTGGCTGTAAGCCACCAATTGTACACAGAGATGTTAAGACTAGAAATATCTTACTAAATGAGCAATTTCGTGGAAAAATATCTGATTTTGGGTTGTCAAGGATCTTTGCAGATGAATGTGACACCCACGTGTCAACAGCAATTGCAGGCACCCGGGATATGTTGACCCTGAGTAAGTTGTCTTGTCAATTCCAGTTTCAACTATGAGCAATGTTAATTGCATAGTTCTATTTGGGGATATATGTTTTATCTAAATATTGGTTGAGAGAAAAATTAGAACTCATTCTTAACTAATATTTTATATACACCTCAAGGTGTTTCCTTAAAGGTGTGCTAAAAAGTGGTAGCTATGGTATAATCTGCCATTTCATAAAATTTATTGATGAGTAGTTTTTTTTTTTTCTCAATTCTCTCAACTTCTCTTGCTCTGGCCATGTTTCTCTACTTAGCGGTTGCACATTGTTTTGTTCATGCAGGTACTACAGAACAAACAGGTTGAATGACAAAAGTGACGTGTTTAGCTTTGGAGTTGTTCTCTTAGAGATAATAACAGGGCGCACAGCTATCTTGAAGACTCATGAGAAAACTCATATAATTGAGTGGGTAAACTCCATGTTTGCTGATGAAGGTGAAATTGATGGTATCATGGACCCAAGGTTACAAGGAGGATACGATATCGATACTGCCAGGAAAGTAGCAGATGTAGCAATGGCTTGTTTAGCTCCTAGTTCCATTAACAGGCCAACAATGAATCAAGTTGTGCTAGAATTAAAGAGTGTTTGCCTATGGAGAATCTTAGGAGTACATCCAGTATATTGATTGATGTTAACTCTATGGAACCAATAAGTGGAGAGAGTTCTCTTGCAAGGTGAGGAGATTCGGAATTTGAACGTACGGATTATAGAATTTTATACAGATGTAATGTAAGTTTCATCTTGTTTAATTAGTGGGGTGAGTTTTAAAGATTTTGAGCATTATGTGCAACTGACATATGTTTTTTTTGTATAACGTTGATTTGATGGTGAATTAATGAGTTATAAATTGTGAAAGTATTATCAAATTTATATTATGTCAAATAATGGTGTGACTTAAGATACTTACGATAAAGAAGCAAATTTAAACGCATAAAGATTATAGGGCGATTATACCCCCTTTTTGTTTTGTTCGTATATTTTGAAATCAGTACCCTTAAATTAAAAGTTTCTTTTCTGTGTCAGAATTTTAAACGGATTGAGATTTGGAGATATAACTCCATTCAAATTACTCAAATCCCTTTGCCACTAGTCTAGCTCAATCCTAATGACTGTAATTAAATTAAAAGTTGTTTTAAACCCAGTCTATTATGACTCTATATTCTTAATTTGTAATCATGGTAATTGATATTTGTTATGACCAACTTAGGTTATAATCCGTATAGGGTACATCTTCCCTAGCAAGCTTTAACACACATTATTCTACAGAAAACGGCAGAGTTTTCTCTATTTTTGGACATCCCAAATTTAGAAATATAACCTGTATGAAAATAAGGATAAAATATATAATTGGGTTTCAAGCATTCTCAGAATGCGCCCAACAATAGAACAATCAATTCATCATAATTTAGAAAATTCATCTCAACATATAAATTTCAATTCAAGTTCTGATAAGTAATCTAAAACAAATCTAATCCTAAATCAAGCATGAATCAAGTTAGTTTACAAATCATTTCTATAATATAATCTATATACATCTAAGTCTTAACTACATATGCTTAAGCACAAATATATACATAAACACAAAACTAATCCAGGAACCTGTCACATATGAAGCATTAAAAAGTTAACAGGCTAAAACTAAAAAATAATAGATTCTAGTATGCCAAAAGGCCTTTTTAGGAAGGCTCACCAACTTAGGCAATTGGCTACTAAGGAGCCATTGGATTGGAACTTAGATTATTGAAAAAGGAAACAACAAAGTGAGTTTTGCAACTCAATGGTAAACATGATGTCTATAACCTACATGAGACAATATATAATCCATAAGTAGAACAATAATAGCTTCATAGTTCATATATATTCAACAAATCCTTTTATTTACAAAAAAAATTCTTGAAAACAACCCACTTTATATAAAATAATAGGGAATCATCAAATTCAAGATAAACAAAAGGATTCACACTTTAAACAGTCCTACCCATGCGAGTAGCCATAAAGCATAATGATCCATTGTGTGGTCCTAAAAAGAATATAGTCAAGGTGCACCAAGGCTAACATCTACTGCGTGAGTTACAAATCCTGTTAGAAATTCTTCCCAAAACATATAATTATTTTATACATATCAACCAAAAGGAGTCATGCCCGCTATCCATAAATCATTTCTCAAATCCATATCAGGGTCAATAGATTTCAATTAGTTCAATCTATGAAATTTAATATTTCTTTATGAAATTTTTAAATTTCCAAGTCATATCATATTGTCTCGTGTGTAAATTTTCAAATAAAACATAAACTATATGCATTAGATATATTTTCATCAAATTTATATCACATAGCCAAATAATTATTTCTCAGCCTCTAACTTACTAAAATACATTTTTTACTAATTTAGAATAATTAAAAACAATTATAGACATAATGTCTACACAAATGGTTCAAAGAATCGAAGATCAATTCCCAAGTGCCACCAATCCAACTTGATATTCAAAAGCTCTATAACTCTATGAACAATATAAACACAATATTAGTAAGCTAACAATACCATCAATTTATAGAAATTAGCCCAAATCACTAAAATCCCCAATTTATATAGGGTTCAAGGAAAATACTAATATTAATCCTAAATTAACTAGGAACTTTAATAAATTAAATAGAGTAGTGTAGAAGCTTATTTACCACTTGAAGAGTAGAATTGGTGAAAAAAATTACTCCAATTCCTTTTAAAAGTTTCAAGCTCTCTAATGGAGGTTAGAGAGAAAATGGAGGTAGAGGAGAGAGAGAACGGTGGAAGGTGTTGAAGAGGAAGAGGAGATGATGATGATGGAGGTGGTGGTGATATTTTGTGAAGATGAGAAGAAGAAGGAAGAAAGGAATGGAGGGAGAAGAGAAGAGAGAAAGAATGAAAGGGAAGAAGAGAGGAGGGGGGTTACAGGAGTGAGCTACGAGAGAAGAGGGAAGAAGAGAAGATAAAGAGATAGAGAAGTCTATGGTGGTCTATACCACTTAAGGTGCACGATGGTCCTCACTTCATCTTTTTTTTGTTACTACAATATTAATAACAAATTATGATTGAACTCCTAACCTAACTTAGCAAAAAAATAAAAGTTATAAAAAAAATCCTTATTTAAATCTAAGGACAAATTACAGTACTTACCTCTTATAAAATTTTGTGAAATTCACATTGACTCCCATTATAGACCCAGAAATTTTTGTAATGATAGCAAAGATAGTACATTGGTATAAAAGAAGTGGAATGCATTGTATCTTATTATTTTGTCTATTTAAATTTAATGTAAGGTCAAACTCAACCAATAATGGGGGCAAAAATATATTATATTCATATAATTATTAAAAAGAAAACTATAGTATTTTATTTGGGGAGAGTAAAGGTTCATTTTAATCCTTGAAATTATAAGCATAAGTCATTTTAATTCCTAAAATTTGAAAATTAACTCTTTAGTCCTTCAAATTACAAAATATGAGTTAATGAACTAATGTTGTGAAAACCAGAAAAAATAAAATAAAATAGAAGTGAGGACCGCCATGCACCTTAAGTGGTATAGACCACTTTAGCCTCCTCACTTCTCTTTTTCCTTCTTTTGTTTTCTCTCCTTCCCACTCTCCCGTAACATGCATCCCCCTATCTCTTCTTCCTCTTCATTTCTTTCTCTCTTCTCTTCCTTTCTCATTTTCCTTCTTCAACTTCTTTGCTTTCACTCTCATCAATCATCACCACCACCTCCATCATCATCATCATCTTCTCCTCATCTTCATCATCATAAACTGCACTTCTCTCTCTCTCTCTCTCTAACTCATGATTTCTCTCTCTAAGTGGAGGAACCGTTAGAGCGGTGAGTTTCAGATCGTTCTCTACCTCTAATCATCCTCATAGAGTAGTGGGTAAGTGACAATCTTGTTCTATTTATCTTATTGAGCTCTTTATATGGCCATTCATTGTAGATTGGGATTTTTGGGACTCTAAATGTACAAATTTGGGGTTTTCTAGTATGTGGGACTAATTAGTGTAAATTAATGACATTATTAGCTCACTAATATTGTATTTATTTTGTTTCTAGAGTTATAGAGCATTTGAGTATCAACCGTTGGATTGATGACACTTAGGAGTTGGTATTCCTTTTGAACCAATTTGTGAGTAGACATTATGTCTATAATTATTTTTGTTCATGTTAAATTAGCTCTAAATATATTTTAGACATTCAGAAATTGAAAAATAATTATTTGGTTATGTTACGTAATTTTAACGAAATTACATCCTTCATGTTAGCCTATGTTTTATAAAAAAATTGACACATGAGACGATACAATATTGATTCTGGAAAATTATTTTATCTCTATTATGGACTTGAGGAAAGGACTTGAGAAGTCGTAGTTATAGCCAATTGTGGAGTTATTGAAAATAGATTTGATATGATATGTAAAATCTTTATCATATGTTTTGGGAGAATCTTGACAGGATCTATAGCTAACGACAGGAGGCGTTAACCTTGGTGCACCTTAACTATATTTAATTAGGACCATACATTGGATCCTTCTATTCTACGGCTATTCACATGGGTAGGACCATTCTGTATTAGGATCACACGAAGGAATAGCCGTGAGTATGAATCCTTTCTATTTCTGAATTTAATGATTCCCTATTATTTTATATAAAGCTTATTGTTTTCAAAAATCTTGTCTATAAATAAAGAATTTGTTAAATTTATATGAACTATGAAGTTATTACTGTTTTATTTATGGATTATATATTGTCTCATGTGGGTTATAGACATCTGTCTACCATTAAGTGCAAACTCACTCTATTGTTTCCCCCTCTTTCCAAGATAGGTGCAGTTTCAAGTTTCAATCTTGTGGCTCCTCAATAGTGGAGCTTTGAGTTGGTGAGCCTTCTTGAGAAGACCTATTTTGTATATCGGAACCTAATTTTCTTTTTGAGTATTGCCTGGTTAAAACCGTCCATAATACTCCATATGTCACAGGTAGGTCCTTGGATTAGCTTTATGTTTATGTTTATGTGTATGTATGTGAAGTTAAGACTAGATATATATAGATTATATTATGAAAAGCATTGGTAAACTGAATTTAGAATTATATTTTGAACTACATTCCTAGTTATGGTTGAGCATATATTATGTGGTTATGAAATTACATTTGAAACTAGTTTAAAACTAACTTGACTTCATGTTTGATTTTGGGATTGGGTTTGATTTAAATTACATAATAGAACTTAAATTGAAATTCATATGCTAAGATGATTTTCTGAATTATGTTGTTGGTTGTTCTGTTGGGGGCACATTATGAGAATGCTTGAAGTCCAATTCTTATTTTATCTTTATTTTCATACAAGTTATATTTCTAAATTTTGGGATGTCCGAAAAATAGGAAATTTTGCCGTTTTTCTGAAAAACTTGCATGTTAAGGGTTGCAAGGGAATGTGTTCCCTATGCACCGATCATTGCCCCAAGTTGGGTCGTGACAAATGTGACTCATATTTTGCAATTTTAGGGACTAAAAGGTTAATTTCTAAAATTTAGGGATCAAAATGACTCATGCTTATAGTTTCATGGACTAAAATGAACCTTTGCTCATTTGGATCCACCCAAGTACTCTCTCTCTCTCTCTCTCTATATATATATATATATATAGAGAGAGAGAGAGAGAGAGAGAGAAAGAAAGAGAGAAGTGATAATAAGATTTAGCTACGGTAAATCAGCTGGCATCTTTGTCAATGTCTAATGTAATTACACTTGACACTCTCTATAATACTTTTATGAAAGGTTGCTGAGGTTTATTAAAACCTAAACTAGCCTTCCATCTAGTTACTAATCTGATAGTTTAAGTGATGAAAAATTCAAGATGTGATATGTACATAGTTATTAATGCCAAAATTGTTTTTGACATAAAATTGGATTTTTTAATTTTTTAAATTTTATAGTTTTTGGTTTTCTTATTTTTATATGATTTTACCCTTAACAAATTGATGAGTAAGAAATTACTTCCTCCATTTCACTCCATCCGTCAAATTTTTAGATGTTTTTTAAAATATCTGTCTATTTATCATATCAAGGAATCATTAATTTTTTTAACCAATTTTACCTTTAGTGTAATTAATTATATATTTACTTTAATTAAATTGTATTTACTTGATTTTGTTTTTCAAGAGGGACAATCTTGTTTACCAACATAACTTTATATTATTAGTAAGATTAATTTACTGTTTTTTTGGTATGTATTTTTTTTTACTGTTTTTTTAGTATGTGATTTTTTTTTTGACAGATGAAGTAAAATGGATATAGTAATATTAATTAAAAGAAAGAGAAATTCTTGCTCTAATTGTTATAATTAGATCGGTAAGACTAGCAAGGAATCACTATAAAGCAAACACAAGATCTCAATCCGACAGCAAGACTAGATATAATATTACTGAAAAAAAAAATTGCTTTGTTTTTTCTAATTGTAAGAAAAATTCGAAGACCATGGCATCGGTACCTAAAAATCAAGATTGCCGTGCACGTAACGCTTGGGACCTGAGTATTCCACTCAAGAACAAGGATGATCTAAGCTGAAAAATGCAGCTCAAATCATGTTGTTTTCTTCACCTCCTATAGTTTTGTACTAATGGGACATGCAAGCCAAGACTGGTTCAAAAGAAGAAAATTGAGGTCGTTAATTCATGGCTTTTTCTTTCAATTTATCGGCAACAAAAGCACACGAACATTTTCGGTCAAAATTGGAATTATTTATGGTTCACTGTGTGCAACACTAATTCGATAACTCCTCATCACAAGAAAGAATACGTGAGCTGATTTATGACTGAATTTTTCTTGTAAGGATATGTGACTTGATTCCGGTCTTCTTACGCTAGAAAAGATCTGGAATCATCCTTTTAAGTTCTATAGTCCCGCCATGGATTAGTTGCGGTATTGATTTTGATACAAAGTCACATATCTTCTTTATAATCAAAGAAAATCAAGAAAAGAAAAATTCAACTTGAATGTGATTAAATATAAAATCATTCATATATTTTTATCTAATTGTTTAACCTCCTGGGAGATATGGTTCGAGACATAGTAGCACAATCTCTACTACTATAACATTATTTTTGGCATAAAACATTACTTACTTTTTAGAATGCATGAAAAATGTCGCCTTTGATATATAAAATGTGTTGCTTTATCTATTTAAAAGTGTTGCTTATGTGTACTATAGAATTCGTACCTTATTGTTGTTATTGTTTTAAATAGAATAATTAAATTTTAACATAAAATAAAATAAGCTTATGCAATCTTCAAGTTTAAAAGAGACATTTGCAAGACATTCTTGTAAGGTAGCATCTCCCAACGAATAATTACAAATGAAATTCAATATTAAAGTCATAAAACTTAAGAGTAAATATATCAGCTACGTTGTTACTATTTATTGAGTGGTCATCTGTTCGTACCAAGTAATTAACAATAATAATATCACCTTCCGGTCAAAAAATAGATCAATAACAATTTGTAAAATATATGATTAATGTTTTTGTATCTAATAGCATTCGCGATGATATGTTTTTCTTTTTTTCTTCCCCTCTAATTATAAAGAAGATGTGTGATTTTGTATCAAAATAATTACGGCAACTAATCCATGGCAGGACAATAGAACTTAAAAGGATGATTAATTCCAATTCTTTTCTAGCGTAAGAAGACCGAGTCCGAGTCACATATCCTTACAAGAAAAGTCAAAGTTAAGGGTAGTCATAGGTCAACTCTCAATTTTCTTATGAGGATGCTATCGAATTAATGTTGCACACAACCAACCGCGTAAAATTAAATATTTCTCCTTCACATTCCTTGTGATTAATTTTTGCTTTTTATTTATAAGTTGGTGATATAGCGAAGTTATACTTTCCGTCAAGTCTGTCACATACGTCATGCATTTTTCTTTTTGAACTTTTCTTTCATTGAGTATTTAACTTCATGCTTCTGCTTGAAAAGTAAACACTGAAAATGGACGATAAAAATTCTAGAAGGCGTCTTCATGATACGTCAAATTTGGTTGAACTAGAAGCCATGTTACACGATGTATTGCCTTGACATAACCCCCTAAAAGGTTTATGCTCCAACAGGTCAACAGAACTGTGTCTTTTACTGAATAATAATATTCAAAAGAAAAAGAAAAACAAACTCTAAACTACAAGGAAAGTTGACTAGCTACGTTGCCCCCTAAATTACTCTGAAATACGACTTCGGCAGTATAAATCATATATATAGCACTCGTATGTTTGTATCCCTAAGCAAACTAGAATACAACATACAATGATGGGAATGTTACTTCATTATCTTTCTGTATTGCTTGGGGTTCTTTTTAGTGTGGTTCTGGTTCAAACCCAGGAACAACCAGGTTTGGTTTTCGAAATTTAATTTGGACTTACTTAAAAGTACGCAACTATAATGTATTCAAAAGATGAATATAACAACTTTTTGTGTGTGTGTGTGTGTTTTCTCTCAGGATTCATTAGCATAGATTGTGGGCTACCTGGAAATTCCGGCTATAATGAGAAGAGCACAGGCATATACTACATTTCAGATGTTAAATTCATTGATACTGGTGTAAGCAAGAGTGTGTCGCCTCAGGACAAGATTACTCATCAACAGCAGTTTAGTTATCTGAGGAGTTTTCCTAGTGGAGCGAGGAACTGTTACAGAATAAATGTAATAAGTGGCACTAGATATTTAATCCGAGCTAGTTTCTTATACGGAAACTATGATGGTTTGAATGAGCTCCCACAATTTGACCTTCATCTTGGAGCAAATTTGTGGGACACAGTGAAATTCACCAATGCATCAATCAGCATAAACAATGAGATCATTCATTCTCCATCAGTGGACTATATACATCTCTGTCTGGTTAACACAGGCAATGGCATCCCATTTATTTCAGCTATAGAATTGAGGACTTTGAAAAATGATACTTATGGCACTCAACCAGGAGATTCATTGGCACGTTTCCTTCGTCTAGATTTTAAATCCGTCACCAACTTAACGTACAGGTGATTTCTTATAACTGGGTTCTTTACATTATGTGCCAACTTTGTTTATTATACATATATCAAACACTTGATAACAGAAAATCATGGTATACAGGTACAAAGATGATTTGTATGACCGCTTATGGGAGCCTTATTCCAACAACCAGTGGGCCACACTTCGTACTGATGATCTAATTCAGCAGAATGATTATAAACCACCAGCAGTTGTCATGAGCACTGCCGCTACACCAATAAATGCTAGTGATTCCTTAGACTTTTACTGGGATGCAGAAAATGTAGATAATCAATACTATTTCTACTTGCACTTTACTGAGCTTCAAAAGTTAGCTAAAAATGAAACCAGAGCATTCAACATCAGCCTGAATGGCAAGAATTGGTATGGAACAGTGGAACCCATATACCATGCTACCAATACCATATTTAGTAGATCAGGTTGGCATGGATCCAATAGAAATCAAATTTCACTTGTTCAGACAGAACTTTCTTCTCTTCCACCCATCATCAGTGCTCTTGAGATTTATTTAGTGAAAGATTTCTCACAATCAGAAACTGAAAAAGATGATGGTATGCTATTTATCTAAGCTTACTCTTTCCATTATCATTTTTTATTTATGTACAAAGGCTTGAAATTGTCGTTAACTCTTGCACTCAAAATACCAGATGATGCCATCACAAACATCAAGATAGCTTATGGGGTGACCAAAAATTGGCAAGGAGATCCATGCCTTCCCGTAGAATACAAGTGGGAAGGTCTAGATTGTAGTGTTGGTGGCATCCCCAGAATCACATCCTTGTAAGTTTGTGATTCATAAAACCATGCATAGATTTATGAATTCCAATCATCAACCTATAATATATCTGGAAATGCAAGCAGGAATTTATCTTCAAGTGGACTAACCGGACACATAACATCTTACATCTCCAACCTAACTATGTTAGAGTCCTTGTGAGTACCTAACTCATTGGTTAATAAATGATGATACAAAATTTGCTTTGTTTGTCTTTTTCGACTCTTGGATTGTAATAATACAATTGAATTGCTCCCCTCAGGGATTTATCGAACAATCGCTTAAGTGGGGAAGTACCTTCTTTCCTGACACAACTACCGTCACTAAAAGTCTTGTAAGTCAATCCCAAATTGGTGCTCAATGTGATTTTGTTGGTTATAAAAGAGGAAAAGGAGTCATCTTTGTCCTGTTGTAGCAGAAACTTGGAGAATAACAACCTGACAGGTTTAGTTCCAAGCGACCTCGTTGAAAGATCAAATGATGGTCTACTATCATTGAGGTATGCCTCCAACTTAAAGCCATGAATAAACAATATACTTAATATTTGATATTATAATTATCTTGATTTAATCAATATACTTTTTATTAAATAATATCTGGTATTTAGTGTATTTTTTACTATATATGTATGCAACTATAATTCGTAATGGGCAAGCTGTAACTTTCTCTCTCTTCTCTATATATATATATATATATTGGTACATTTCTATATTTTATTTTTATTTCCATAAATACTTTGTTAAAAACTTGAAAATAAGAAGTTCCAACAAAAGCTTTTGATAGTGGGAGGAATGTATGTGAATGTGAAAGGGAAATGTAATTCTGTATATGGCTTTATTCTCGTTTGAATTATGCTAGTGTGGGGCAAAATCCAAATCTGTGTGGATCTGCTACATGCAACCAAGTGAACCAACAGACAAATGATAACAGCAACAAAAACAGTCTAGTTATTCGCATACTAGCATCAGTTGCTGGGATTTTGGCGCTCCTACTCATAGTAGTTGCTGGAGCAGCTATCATCTATGCCCTTAAAAAGAGAAAGCCACCTGGTAAAACTGTTGCTAACTACCTTTTACAACCTTTAAAGTTTGGTTAATCACACATGTTCTAATTTCATTGCAATTGATAGACAACTATATTTCCTCAACATTAGCTGCAGTGGACATTCATGTGAAGCCCAATAATCCAAATGAGTCGCAATTGGGGTCCAAGCAACGCCAATATTCATTCAATGAACTTGTTAAGATCACCAACAACTTTGATTGGATTCTTGGTAGAGGTGGATTCGGAACTGTCTACCATGGCTTTCTTGATCACACTCAAGTAGCTGTCAAGATGCTTTCTCCATCATCAATACAAGGATATCAACAATTTCTAGCAGAGGCAAGTTGTCATTACTTGCAAAATAGTATCTAAATTCTACTAAGTTTGTGGTTAAGATGGATAAAGGTGGCCATTAACTGCAGGTTAAACTTCTGATGAGGATTCATCATAGAAATCTGACTTCTCTCATTGGGTATTGCAATGAAGAAACCCGCATAGGGCTCATATATGAATATATGGCAAATGGGAACCTAGATGAACATCTTTCAGGTATGTTCACAGCCCTTTTCATTTTTTATGAGATTCAATCTACTTATGCTATAAGCTTTCAAAAGTATAACTTAATTATGGCTGAGCAGGAAGAAAAAGCAGGGCAAAGCTCTTCACTTGGGAAGATAGACTTCAAATTGCTATGGATGTGGCCCAGGGTATAAGAAAACTAACTCTGAATTTTCCTTCAATCTCTTGATCCTTTCCATTTATTTCTGCTAAAATCTTGATGTCAGGACTGGAATATCTGCACAACGGTTGTAAGCCACCTATAATCCACAGAGATGTGAAATGTACAAATATTTTACTAAATGAAAATTTCCAAGCAAAATTGGCGGATTTAGGCCTTTCAAAAAGCTTTCCCATTGATGGGGACACACATGTATCCACCATTGTTGCTGGAACTCCTGGTTACCTGGATCCTGAGTGAGTGTTTCAATTATATGGTTAAGCAAAGCACCACTTTCATTTGGAAGAAATTCTGATGAGACCATGAGAAATTAACCGAACCGAATGATTTGTCATGCAGGTATGAAATATCAAACAAGTTGACAGAGAAAAGTGATGTCTACAGCTTTGGAGTTGTTCTTTTGAAGATAATCACGGGTCAACCAGCACTATTAAAAATGCATGAAAAGACTCACATAAGTCAGTGGGTTAGCTCGATGCTTGCTAAAGGCGATCTAAAAAGTATTGTAGACTCAAGATTACAAGGAGATTTCGACACTAGCTCTGCCTGGAGAGCTATTGAAACAGCAATGGCTTGTGTGTCCATCAATTCTACCAAAAGGCCACCCATGAGTGATGTAGTCACCGAGCTAAAGGAGTGCTTGGCTATAGAATTAGCTCGAAAATATACTGGTTGTCACCCTGAAAACAATGATTCAGCTGTGATGATCACCATGAATCTGACTAATGAAAGCGGCCCCCTGGCTAGGTAGTTACTTCCTAGTGCTAAAAATAAAATAGCTGGAAGTTGTGCAGTATTTCATTTTCGGTTTTTTGACCCTTTATTTATATAGTATGGCATGTTGGAATCTTGAAGTTTGTTGATTCAGTTAACTATTTTTTCTTCTGCAGTTTAGTACTATGTATTTGTACTATAATTATCAATAAATGAGTTAATATGCTTTAAC
Source organism: Dalbergia oliveri (assembly GCA_030441495.1). Taxonomy (NCBI): domain Eukaryota; kingdom Viridiplantae; phylum Streptophyta; class Magnoliopsida; order Fabales; family Fabaceae; genus Dalbergia; species Dalbergia oliveri. Next base: position 3,127,509 of record JAMLFY010000016.1, read on the forward strand.
TTTACTTCTTTTTCTTTAAACTGAACTTACAGCTTTTATACATCAGTACTTTCTTTCATTTTCACACAGACATAAGTTTATGAATATTCAAGTGAATGCAAAAGGATATTATTGCATTGTGTTCATTTCTATAGATAACGGTTGAGACGTTGAAATGAGATAAGACGGCCAGATAAAATGCTGGGATGAGATGAGACATTCAAATGAGATTTGGGAAGGTTTGTTGTACAAGAACTGTGTAACTGAAGCCTGCACGGAGCAATGTATGGAAGAGTTTGAATATTCAAATTAATCCTGGAGATTCCTGAGAGTTGTTAGATATATAAATTGTGAAGACTTAATGTATTTGTGAACAAATGTCAAGTTAAAGAAGTTCTAGGGGAAAAAAACCAAAGGACTCAAATTTCATCATAGTATTGTGAAACATTTAGAATGGTAGTGGAGAAAAAATAGAGAATGAGTGTGAGAAAATTTCAAGAGTGTAATGTGATATTAATGAGTTTGAATATATTCTTTAAGTCTTTGTAATACTACCAACTATAGTAAAAAAGTTTATTTAAGAATACACTATATTATAATTATTCTTTAAATATAGTGGAATATTTTTTTGAAGTTTGCTTTGGTTTTTCCCTTATTATCATAGAGGGTTTTTCACGTTAAAATTTGATGTACAATTGTCATGATTTATTTTTTGTTGGTATGAACAGTGACAAGTGGATCTTATTATAAAGTACTATTCACATAATATATTTATCTACTCTTCACATAATTTGGGCACATTTCTGCTCACATCCCTAATTATTTATTATATTTGGGTGTACCTAACTCTAATATTCCTTAACACCATCAAACATTATTCTAGGGACTAACTTAAATTACTTTTTGTAATTTCAGTACTAATTTGATAATTTCATAATTTAAGAGACTAAAATGAGTATCAAAATCTAAAATGAACCTTTCAACTTGAGTTCAATAGTGAGTGTGCTGCATTATGGCATAAAAGCCCACAGTAACCAAAGTCTTAGAACTTTGATGGAGAAAATCATGTTGGTAGGAATTCATACCGTAAGCAAGATTCTCATACCGCTTTTGATACTCTTTACGACTCACAACTTATCGGTATGACATAAGCAAAATTATTAATCCTTATCCTTATTTACATTTGATCGGTGTTCTAAATTCCTATTATTGATCCGCGTGGAATGGATTAGAACTTGATTCGAGGAAATTCTCAAATTATTCTAAATTGGGGAATCTATAAGAATTTAGGATTTATAAACTATGGGAAAAGAGATTTGAACATCTTCTCCAATGGTGCCTTACACGCGCCATGGCAAGGTTGAACGCATTGCGCTCGTCATGTGTGATCATGTGACTCACCTCTTAACCCCTAAACCCTAAACCCTAAACGCAAAAACTAAACAGGTGTTTGGAAATCCCTGAAATTCAATTCCATTAAGGAATTGAATTGAATTCATGCTTTGGAAGTAACTTAAGTGAAAGAATTGAATTCTCATAGGAATTGAAATCCATCAAAACTAAGGAATTAAAATTGACCAAAGATGTGTGATTTGGTGTAGGAATTGAATTCCAACAAATGAAAATACCAAAATAACTTTACTTGACTATAATGTTTTGTTCCTAACTAATTAATGAAGGATAAAATAGTAAAACCAATTAAATTCATTCATTTTTAGACCCATTCCAAACTAAGGAATTGAATTCAATTTTAATTTGCTGGTTCATTCCAAACATAAAAATTCAATTCAATTCAATTCTATCTCATTAAAGGTTTTCAAACGCTCTTTAAAAAAATTATAGGAAGCTCCTTAATTGGTCCTTAATAAAAATATTAGGGAGCGTATTAGTTGGAAAAATGAAAATTTCTAAAATAGCACCAGAGAGGTGGTAAAATTAATCTTTTTAAAGGACTAAATATGTACTAAACGATCATTTATCAAGACTAATCTATTTCATTTGAATATACTGACAATGTAAAATTTTTTTATACAATCATCTAATCATATAATGTCATACCAGGAAATATGGTTAACTTCTACCTTACTATTTGAAATGTTATGCAAAATGAGATGTTTGATTGGATGACACTCGTACATCAAAATTCAACTCTTTAATGTTTTAGGAATGAATTTAATCAAATGGGAACATAGAAAGCATTTAATATTTTCTTTGTTAGGCAGTCACTTTGTTTTACCCCATCCTTGAGAGAAAAAAAAAACATACAGTGAAAAAATAATAAATGAATCTTGATAATATTATAGAATTGTGTAAATAGATAAGATTGTCTTTCTTAAAAAAATAAAAATAAGTAAATATAATTAAATACATCTGCAACATTGTTAAAAAAAATTAATGCTTTTTTTTTGTGCATGACCAGGGCATTTACCGTCAAGCATGGTGACTAATTCCTTTGTTGGTTTGGAGGCACTTCAAATGGTGGAACATTTGGCCTAAAGATTTAAGGCTATTATACTAAAGTGGATTGAACTCTGACCTTTAGTTAAGGATGAATGAGTTTTTACTACTCAACCATACCCTCTGGGTTAAAAAAATTAATACTTTATTGACATGATGATAAATGGATAGATATTATAGAAGAAAATCTAAAAAATTTGACGGATAGAATGAATTGGATAGAGTAATTAGAAAAATTATTATTTCATTAAGAAAATATAGCAAAACCCACAAGAAAATTGTCCGATTAGAAATTCAATTTGAAGAAAAAAGGGTTCCAAGAACTAGCAGGTCATTAACTGCATTGAGAGAGAGAGATGCAGATTTCAATTTCATGTAAGGAACTTTGAAAGATGCAAGCCAAATTCTTCTTTTCCTAGAGTTTTGCCCAAAACGTGGAACATGTGCAAGCCAAGACTCGTTCAAAAAGAAGAAAATTGAAGTCACGAATTCTTGCCTTTTTCTTTCATCTCCTAAGCAACATCGAGACATGAACATTATGGTTCAAAATTGGCATTAAATTATGGTTCATTACTTCAGTGTGTGCAACACGAATTTGATTTGTAAGAAATGAATGTAAAGTGTCCAAACTACAAGGAAAGTTGACTACGCTGCCGTCTAAATTTAATTTGGAATACGACTTCAGCAGTATAAATCATAATAGGGCACTCATATGTTTGTCTCAGTGTAACGTAATAGAAGAAAAAGAAAAAAAAGAAAAAAGAGAAAACTTAATATAGGGGTAGTTTGGTAATTGTGTTAGGTCTTTAAGTACAAAAAGGGTAGGTGCATGGTAATTGCTAACTACCAAAACCCATTTCCCTTCTTTCCCCCAAATCTCACCTCTCTCTCTCTCTCTCTCTCTCTCTCTCTCTCCCCAACGTTGCCTTCATCTTCTTCTTCCCTTTATTTTATTTTATTTTTTCAACTCACAAACTCCATTGTGATCTTAGTTTGTCATTAAATCTTCGTGCCCATTGCTTCCAAAGCTTGAGGTAAGTTTCCAATCTCAATCTCATCCATATTTTTTTTTTGTTACTCTAGGATATATCCTAAAACTAGTGAGCTCTCAAAAATGGTAGATAGATATATGTTTGATATTTTAAGTATAAATCTAGTGAGTTAGAAGTCCTAATATTAATAGATTGTAGTATAGTGTGTTCAACTTGATTTTTCTCTAATCCTTAGGAACCGTAGGTCCCGTAAATTGGGGGTTTTGTTCAATGGGCTCTTAATTGATAAATTATCTTGAAATAAATTATTTAAATTTGTCAAAATACTTATATAGTGGTGGTGTTTTAAATTATTTTTATGGGAGAAACTAACTTGTTAGATTTGATAAAAAATTTATTCTGAGCTACTTAGATTATTTGATTAGTTTGATTTTCTTAATTAATTATGATGGTTAAGTATGACTTGATGGTTTGGTTGAAAGTATTGCTAGCTCTATTTGTTGATTTCATAATACCATGATTTCGTTCTGTGTTATTTTAATTTATCGAAAAGATTGTGATTTAATACCTCCAAGACTAGATTAATATGAGGATTGAATTTTGGATTTATAAATTGTGTTTGATAAGAGGTTGTTTAAGAAAATAATCATGATAGGTTCTAAGTTGGAACCACCGCTCGCCATAGCGAAGAGATATAATGGCATAACGCTTGCCATAGCAAAGAGATATAACCATTACCGCTCACCATAGAGAAGAGATATAATGGCAATACCATTTGCCATTGCGAAGAGATATAATGGCATTATCGCTTGCCTTAGCAAAGAGATGTAACGGCCTATATGCACATAGTTTCTTGCAGTGAGATAAAATTTGAAATAACCTTATTTGAGACATCATAAACCTTATGATTGATGGGTTAAGATTACTCCCCAAATAAAAATCTATGCTTCTTATGTAACTCCCATGGGTATTTGGATGTTTGATGATGAACTTTTCACTAGCCCCCTTTGCTTGGTCTTTTAATTTAAAAGGACAAGCAAGAAAAAGCAATCAATTTTTATTCAAGTTAAGTTTTATTTGAAACAATGATGGAAATAAATAAGACTTAAGACTTGTTCCAAGATGTTACAAAACTAGAAAGGAAGAAGGATATAGGTTTCACAATACCTACAAAGAGAAACTAAGCTTCACAATACTTTGGACAAGGAAGGTAATCATCACAATACCTCGAAAGAATATGGAAGGCATCACAATACCTTCAAGCCGTTGATAGGCGTCACAATACCTTTAAACTATTGAGTAGGCATCACAATACATTCAAAGATAAACTAGGCATCACAATACCTGGGAAGAAAGATAGGGTTCACAATACCTACAAGATAAAAGGCATCATAATACCTAGAAAAGAAAAGTAGGCATCTCAATACTTACAAAGATAAACCAGGCGTCACAATACCCTGGAAGAAAAGTAGGCTTCACAATACCTACAAAGATAATTCGCCTCACAATACCAAAAGAAAAGTAGGCATCTCAATACCTACAAAGATAAACAAGGCGTCATAATACCCAGAAGAAAAGTAGGATTCACAATACCTACAAAGATAATCGAGCCTCACAATGCCTGATAAAGAAGAGGTATCTCAATACCTACAAAGATAAATTAGGCCTCACAATACCTGAAAAAAGTAGATTTCACAATATTTATAAAGATAATTCATACCTCACAATACCTGATAAAAGAAAAATAGGCGTCTCAATACCTACAAAGATAAACCAGGAATCACAATACCCGGAAGAAAAGTAGATTTCATAATACCTACAAAGATAATTCAGACCTCACAATACCTGATAAAAGAAAAAGTAAGAAGAACTAGACTTCTCAATACCTAGAAATGATGAATGAGTTGATGCAAATTATTTGTGAATGAAAATATGCAATGCAAAGTTGAAAGCTCAAATTTGAAGTTTTTTTTCTTCAAAAGATAGATATCACTTAAACAAAGTCATTTAGAATTCAGATAAAGTTGCATTCTAAATGGAAGTATCAAGAAGCATTCACCATTATGCCACAAATTAATTTTGTTTGCACAAGGAGATGGGTATGGAGAGGGAATTAGGACAACCTCCTGGAGAGTTGAACAACCTACTGCTCTTGTGGATAAAAGCTCCAATAAGGACAAAAAGGATGGTTTTGAAAAAAGGGATTGTTCAAATTGCACGAGTCTTATGACCATGTAGCATAAAGTTTCAGAAACATTCAAGAGTAATATATCCAAAGGTATTCAGTGCTAAGAAATTTCTTAAGGAATTTTTTTTGAAACAAATAAATAAATAAAAAAGGGAGGCTTTGTTAATAGTGATAAAACTTGGAACAAGTATGATTTTATCAAACTTTTTTTTATAAAGTATAAAATAAAATCTATAGGAGTATATCATGGAGATGTCTCATCTTGCTTCAAAATTAAAGTTAGAGTTGTTTCATGATATGCTCATGCATTTAGTTTGATTTTTCTTTTGACACAATTTACTTAGTCTTGGGTTAGTTACAACTGAAAAAAAAAAAAGAAGGACAAATGGTCTATTAATTATTCATTCTTATTTCTTTTTTTTTATTGTGCCAAAAGAAGAAATGTGTGGAAACATAAAAAAAAAGACTAGAAGTGTTTATTGGCAAGTACCTTTAAGGACAAAAGCATAAAAAAAAGATAAAATTGCAAATAGTTTACCTTGGAAGAAACAACAATAGGAATAAATAAGGAATTTAACTATAACTTCGTTGGACTATTGGACTTATAAAGAATAATTGTGCCAAATATAACTTTTGGCATATAAAGAAATATATACTTCTCATTTCTATTTTTTTATGGTTTATTTTTTACACGTTTGATGGATAGATTGTGATTCTACTATCCGACAAGTGTGTATTAAAGAGACATAAAAATCACAAGAGATTCGGATCAAATCTTTAGACGTCTTTGAACTTATATAGTCATTTGTGGATCATTCTATATGGTTTGTTGGAATGATCAACAATATTTTTGGAGTTTATAGTCGATCTTTAAGTTATAGATACCTTTATCTCATTTACGAGAAGTTTGAATCACTGGATATGTTTAAGGTATTGTGTACACTTGTTGGAAGGTTAGGGAAGAGATTCCAGGAATGCGATAGTGGTTCATTGGATAGCAGCCAAATAGATCTTATATCATCTTCAAAGAACAAAACATCACATGCTTACATGTGGAAAGTCAAGATTAGAGATCACTGGGATTCATACTCTAACTTTGCTGGATGCAAAGGCAATTATAGATCCACTTTAAGCTATAGTTATATACTTGTTGGAAGAGCAATCTTTGCAAGAGTGCTAAGCAAACACTCATTGCTTTTTCAGGAAGCAATTGTGTTTAAAGCTTATTATGAGGCATCCAATCATACAATATGGCTGAAATTTTGTCATAGAAGCTGCAAATTATAGATGAAATTGAAAGACCACTTAAGTTATTTTCAACAATATGTTAGCAACCATATATAATAAGAGGAGTAAGGGTGATAAAAGTGTCTATAGAGCATATTAGCACAAACTCCATAGTTGTAGATCCGCATGGGATGACACCAAGGTCTTTCATGAGTGTGATATCATTTTATATAATATGTTGTGTCAGTGGAGTGTGCATTTGGATGCTCATATATTTTAGACAAACCTTAAGTTTATGATATTTTCTCAGAAATAAAGTATTTGATTTTGTTTTTCACTCAAACTTATATTGTGTATGATCTCATAAGGAATAAGGTTGGACCAGTTGGAACTAGACATGTTAGATCAAATGCAATTTACATGCTACACATCCATACTTGATCTATGTCATTTGATTGTGTTGATACATGTGACCATTGATGGATTTAGTTACGATATATGTATGAAAGTCGTCTTGATCCTATATTAACATAATTAATGGACGAGATTGTTGAGAGATGTTTTGATCATGATAGCAAATTTAGAGCTCATAAAGTTACGTTTAATATACAATTTGTGTATATATACGTACGTCCAAGTGGGATTGTAAGAATTGTAGACTTGTATATAATTGTATATTGTGTGCTATTATAAAGTTTGGCCCAAATTAAAGTGATCATAAGGACAAGTCAATGGGCCTAAATCGTCTCGTTAAATATAGGCTTATTATGTGAAGATACCATGTTACTTAGTACTAATTTTATGATAGCCTAAATTAGAAACTAGGGTTTATGGATTTATAAAAGGTTATGGTCTAGAGTTATATGTATGCCTCTTTTCCTGATATCCTATCAAAAAAGAGAGAGCCATCGTCTTTGAAGGATGCGTATTAACTTGGAAGATCAATAACCACATGTCCAAACACTAGTCAATCCTATGGATATTCAAGGACGCTTTCGCATCTAGTCTTCTAATTTTTTTGATGATTTAATATGGATGATCTTGGGATTAAAAAAAACTAATTTTCTAGAAAAGCATGGTTAAGAATTGGTCTTTTGTCATGTTCCATCTCCTTCCTGTTTGGTTGGACTTAGATTCTTGTTTAATTATAAAAAAAAAAAAATTAATCCACTTCTTTACCAACCCTTCTCATGACAACTACTCCACATAAAACATCTCAATTTGATTTCTGAACCTGGGAGATTTATAAAGTGAGAAATGAGAGTTAATCACCCTTGAATTATTCAATGAGATTTACACACAATAAAAAATTCAAGGAAGATTAATCTTTCACTTTGCATTTTACATACCTTATTAATTTAGAAGAGTCAAATTCCAAAAAAATTACCACCAGCATAGAGTAGCCTTTGTGGCTGCACTTATTTGCTTCTAATGAGGGTAGCAATTAGGGACAAATCGTAAGGAACCAATTTATCCTCTTAGTCTCAAGAATCAAAATAGGTATTTGATTGTAATATATATATATATATATATATATATATATATAATATTGCTGGAAATGTAATGAACTCATCTATTGTGTCACACTTTTTCCCTATTTCTATTACTTCTAACTTTGGAAGAAATGTAACTCTCAATTTGCCTAAAGGGAAAAAAAGGGAAAACTGATTACGTTATATTTCTTTTATTTTATTGAGAGGTGCAAACAAACAAATACTACAAATTTTAGAATTTTTTTTTCTTGATACCCTTCATAATCACAACCAAATGCACCCACAACGTGGAAAGAAATTAGTGATATATCGAACATTGAATATAGTTAGAGCTTTTATTATTTTTTATATAATTATTAATTTTAGCCTTACAAAAATTGACGAGCAAGAAATTAATATTAATTATTAGATAAAGAAATTCTTGTTCTAATTGTTATAACTGGATCGTCGAGCCTAGCCACGAATCAGTAAAAAGCAAACAGAAGATCTCAATCCAACAGCATGACCAGACATTACATTACTGAGAAAAAAAATTATTTGTTTTTTTCTAATTGTAAGAAACATTCGAAGACCATGGCATCGAGACCTCAAAATCAAGATTGCCGTGCACATAACGCTTGGGACATGAGTATTCCAATCAAGAACAAGGATTATCTAAGCTGAAAAATGCAGCTCAAATCATGTTGTTTATTCACTACCTATAGTTTTGTACTGTTGCCGAAAAATGGGACATGCAAGCCAAGACCAGTTCAAAAGAAGAAAATTGAGGTCGTTTATTCTTGGCTATTTCTTCCAATTTATCGGCAACAAAAGGGCACGAACATTATCGTTCAAAATTGGCATTATTTATGGTCCATTTTGTGCAACACAAATTTGATAGCATCCTCACATCATAAGAAAACACTCAAAGTAGTTCTTGTCAATTTAAAACGTTGGACAAATTGGTCCTCTAAAAGATAGAACAAATCAGTCTCTTAAAAATAATAAAAATGGTCAAATTGATTTTTGTATGGAGGAACTAATTTGTTTGATTTTTTTTTAAATGGTAAGGACTTCTTTGTGTCTTTTCCCTGAAAACGATCAATTTGTATGATTTTTTTTTTATAAGAACTAATTTGTCTAATGTAAAATTTAAGGGGGACTAATTTGAGGGATTTTGTCTTCCTTGTAAGGATATGTGACTTGATTAAGGTCTTCTTATGTTAGAAAAGAATTGGAATCATCCTTTCCATGGATTAGTTGTGGTCTATATAGTACAGACATTTATTAAACACTGACACAACATGACACAGACACATAAAGTTGAAAAATTATAGGACATGGACATAACATATATAAAACTAAAATCTTTTAAAAAAATGATACATTATTCAAAATATCATTTATATAAACTTTATTTATTTTTTATTTTCTTGTGCGTAAACTTAAAAGGTTATGTATTATTTTCATTTTATAACATTGTTTATATAGTGTTTTCTTATATTAGAGTAAGAAAAAAGTAAATTTTAAATTAAATGTATACAAATATATGTCATGAGCATGTCATACAGATAACATAGAATACGTGTTTACACGTGGACATGACATCCAAAATGGAGTGTCCATGCTTCATAGGTATTGATTTTGATATGAAGTCACACATCTTCTCTTAACAAGTTCTTTGTGATGTTTGGAACATGTAGTAGATTAGATAATTGGAATGAAAAATCAGATAATTGTGAATAGACAAATGAGCTACCAATGTGTTCTATGTCCATACATGGGTTTCAATTTCTGTTTGTCGTACCCCAATGTGTTTTTATGTTATGTTGTTGCAGTTTGTTGATTCAGTGGACTGCTTTGTCTTCTGTTTTATTCTGCCATTTTATACCAAGCAATTTTGTTGTGTGATCATAAATAAGTCAATTAAAATGTTTTGCTTCTTTTTTGTTTCCCCTTAGAAAATGAACCTGTTCAATGAGATACATCTATTCAATAATCCTGAAAATTCTATACATAATCAAAGATTGTCTTTCATTTCCTAAGAACATTCACGTGAATGCCAAAAGATTTTAATCCACGGCTTTCGTTTAATGATATAGATAATGCTTTGAGACAATCATAAAGAAAAATGTTATTTGTATATGTGTTGTATAGAACCATGTGCAAATTTACATATGAGATTTGAACCATATTTAAATAAGGGCATGACATTGAAGTTGCTAGGAGATCAGTAGATGTAGCAATGGCTTGAGGAGGGCGGAGTAGCCTTTGTGGCAGCGCTTCTTCAATTGCTTCCAATTTGCGCACATAGAGAAAGGTGACCGTGATCTTTTTCTCACAAATATATATATTTTTTTAGGGAATGTTCATTGTCACACTTTAATTAATGAGTTATTGTTTAAGTGTTCTAAAATGATCTTTACTGTTTTTTATAATTAAATTAATAAAATGTTATTATTTTATGTTTAATTAATATTTAATATTATTAATATTTTTGTTTATATAATCTTTTGTTTTACAAATCTTTTAATTTTTACCCATTTTTATCATAAATATATTAAATTTATATTTTCACATGAAGACCATTTGTTTTTTGTAACAATTGATGTTTTTAATCTTAAATGGTGCTCAAATTATATTAAGTTTTTTTACTTGGAATAACTTTGATTAAGCATACTTGTATTCTAGTACATTTTCATTTTAATGCTTTATAGATATGATATGAAATAAAATATCACTATCAATATGTAGTAATACAAATTTTGACATGTCATAGACATCATAAAAAAAATTATAATAGCAGTAATAAAATTTGAATGGAATAAAATAATTATTAATAATAACTTTAAAATTTGATTTTCACTGCCATTGTAAAAAAAATTTGTACTATTATCAAATAATATTTTACCATTTTTTCACTGTTAATAATATTTTGTCATTTTATTTAATGAGTTTAATATCTTATATTTTTTAAAACACCTTGAATGATGTAAAATATATTATCAAATATTAGTATAAAATTTATTTAAATAATGTATGTAATTATTACATAGATAACTAATTTATTGTATTATATTACCCAAATTTTTAAGAATAAAAATGAAAATAAAAACTAGGAAAAATTGAGAATTTAGATACTAAAAATTTTAATATAATATGAATTTAATACTAAATTAAATTATATAAAGACAATATGAAAAATCTTTGAGTATGTATGTTGTTTATTACAATTTATTTTTTATTTTTAATTATCGTTACTAATATCTAATATAATATTATTATATAGATAATTATTACATAACAAAAACATAATATTAGAAAAATGAGGGACCAAGTAAACAAAAATTAGAGGAATTAAAAAAAAATATATCCATTATACTTAAAGAAATTTATTTGAACTAAACAGGTTATTTCAATTTGAACACTATTTAAGATTGAAAATTAAATGTTACAAAAAAAATAGTATTTATGTGAAAATATAAATTTAATATATTTCACAAGAAAGTGAGTAAAAGATGAAAATATATTCATAAAATAAAAGATTACATAAAAAAATTGAACAATAATATTAATAATATTAAGATGAATTAAACATGAAATAATAATAAATTATTATTGTGATAACCAAAAAAAATTTAAAAATTAAGTGAGGTCCAAGTGCACCTTAAGTGGTATAGACTACCATAGTTCTCTCTTTCTTTTTTTATTTCTTTCCTTTCCCTCCTCTCATCCTCCCGTGACACTCTCTCTCTCCTCTTCCTTTTCTTCTTCCTCGCTTCTTCTCTTCTTCGTCTTCTACTTCTTCTTTTCTTTTTCTTTTTCTTTTTATTTTCAGAAAAAATATCACCATCACCTCCATAATCATCATCTCCTCCTCTTCATCATTTCTACCGTTCTTTTCTCCTCTACCTCTATTTTCTCTAAAATCTATTAGAGAGCTTGAAGTTTTTACAAGAAATTGGAGTGAATTTCTTCACTAATTCTTCTTCCAGATGGTAAATAAGCCTCTACTCTGTCTCTATTTTATTTATTAAATTTTCTAGTTAATTTAGGATTAATATTGGATTTTTTTTATTCTATAAATTAGGGATTTTAGTGATTTGGGGTAAATTGTGTAAATTGGTATTATTGTTTAATTACTAATATTTTATTTATATTGTTTCTAGAGTTATAGAGCATTAGCGTCAACTGTTGGATTGGTGGCACTTGGAAGTTGATATTCAATTCTGTGAAATAGTTTGTGAGTAGACATTATGTCTATAATTGTTTTTAATTATTCTAAATTAGTTAAAAATATATTTTAGTAAATTAGAGGTTAGAAATAATTATTTGGCTATGTTATATAAATGTTTGGTGAAAATAGATTTAATGTAAATAGGTTATATTTTATTTGAAAATTTACACATGAGACAATATGATATAATTTAGAAATTTAATAAAGAAATATTAAATTTCATAGATTGAACTAATTGAAACTATCGACCCTTATATAGATTTGAGAAATGATTCATGGATAGTGGGTATGACCCATTTTTATTGATTTGTATAAAGTAATTATATGTTTGGAGAATTTCTGACAGGATCTTAGCTAAACAGGAGGCGTTAGCCTTGGTGCACCTTGATTATAAATTTAGGATCATACATGGATTTTTTCTATGGCTATCCGCATGGTAGGACCATTCTGTTTCAGGATCACACGAAGGAATGGCCGCCTTAAGTGTAAATCCTTCTGTTATCTAATTTGATGATTCCTATTATTTTATATAAAGTGGAATGTTTTCAAGAATCTTATTCATAAATAAAAGGATCTGTTGAATTTATATGAACTATGAAGCTATTATTATTTTATTTATGGATTATATATTGTCTCATGTGGGTTATAGACATCATGTCTACCACTTAGTTGCAAACTCACTCCGTTGTTTCTCTCTCTTTCCAGTATAGGTAGAGTTCCAGTTTCCAATCCTGCGCTCCTTAGTAGCCGATTGTCTAAGTTTGTGAACCTTCTTGAGAAGGCCTTTTGGTATACTGGAACCTATTTTTGTTGAGTTTTATTCTGTTAGAACCATTTAATGCTCCATATGTCACAGGTAGGGTCTCGGATTAGTTTTGTTTTTATGTATATATTTGTGCTTAAGCATACATAGTTAAGATTTAGATATGTATAGACTATATTTTAGAAAGGATTTGTAAATTAAGTTTAGATATATATACTTAAGGGCGCATTTAGAATGCTTGATGCCCATATGTTTGATTTAACTGGAATATTATATATTGTATTTTATTTGGGGAAGGATCAAAAACAAAGGAAACTCTGTCCGTTTTCCTAGAAAATTTGGTATGTCAAGGCTTGCTGGAAAATATTCCATGCGTCCTTATGGCTAAGCTGGGTTGTGACAAAGTTGGTATCGAGCTTTAGGTTTCCTGTGTAATATGGAGCAAGTGTCCTTTAGTAGAGTCACGATTGTGTAAATGGTTGCCGGCCCATTTTCACAAAACCCTATCAAAGGCCTAATAGGAATGTCTTCTTAAGTCTATTTTTAAGTCGTTTGGTCTTATGTCATTCTTATTCCACAATTTCTACTTGCTTCTAATTTCATGTTCAATCTATCAGGTGCGATGCCACCTAGGAGGCGTAGACGTAATGTGCGGCTAGGAGACTATAATGCCTCCGATGAATCTAATCGAGCACCTAGAGGAAGAGGTCGAGGACGTGGGAGGGTCGTGGCCGAGGGAGGGGCCACGGAAGAATACCTAGAGGTTGAGGCCGGAGGCCAGAGAGCAACCAGTTGATCTTGATGCACGGATGTTGGGTATGCAGCAAGCCATTGACAATTTGGTGGCCGCTTTAACCCAAATGCAGGAGATAGAGCCCAACCACATGTTGAACCTTGCGCTCAAAGAAATGCCCAGCCTTTTGGACGTGAAGAAATAACTATTGAAGCATTCCTGAGGCTAAACCCACCTACCTTTACAGGGACTTGGAGACGAAGACCCACAAGAGTTTTTAGATAGATCAAAGCGAGCACTCGGTTCTCAGATGTGAAGGTGGGGGAGAGTAGTGGATTTTGTATCTTATAATCTTCAAGGCACTGAACACACTGGTATGAAACTCTATTGGAAGAATGCGCAGCTGATATGAGACCACCCCTCAATGGGATGAATTTTCTCAAGCTTTTAGAAACAGGTTCTTTCCAGAAAATAGAAGGAGAGACTTGCTGATGAATTTGAGAAGTTGAAACAAGCTCTAGGAATGTCAGGAACCAATATGCTACCAAGTTCACCAAGCTGTCTAGATTTGCACCACATCTAATTGCAAATGAAGCAATGAAAGTGCGAAGATTTATCAAAGGGTTAAGGGAACCACTATGTACTAACCTTCTTTCTGAAGTTGGAAGAATGTCTTTTGCTCAAGTAGTGGATGTTGCCTCTGCTATGGAGATAACAAGAGAAGAAAATAGAGCTACAAGGGATTTTGGGAAAAAGCCCAAAATGAAAGGACAATTTTCTGGAGGGTCTTCTAGGATCAGGCTATCAGGGTTATCAGGACCATCGTGGTGGCGCAGCAAGCACCATCAGGTGGAGCCATGTCATCTGGACCTACTTCGATGAGTGTCTCAGATTCAAGATCACATACTGGAGTGTATCTCATCCAGGTACCCATGGTTCAGGGCAATTAAGCTATGTTAAACCATTTTGCCAGGAGAGAAATTATCACACAGGGAGCTGACAGAGCTACTGGAGCCGTTTTAGTTGTGGGCAATATGGCCATATGAGGAGAGATTGTCCTTATGCCCAGGGAGGTTTCTGTAGAGTTCAGGACAACGTGAGCACAAGTACCATCCTTTCCAATTTTATCTCCAGGTGGCTCTGGCCTGAACAGGGGAAGGGCAGAGGAGTAGGTGGTAGAGGTCTGACAATCAGGGTTCAAGCCAATCAGGCAGAGGCCAAGCAAGGATACATGCTATGACACGCCAGGATGCTCAAGCATCCAATTCAGGAGTTGCAGGTACCCTTCAAATTTGTTCTTTTGATGCACAAGTGTTGTTTGATCGGGTTCTACACATTCATATGTGTCTTCATATTTTGCATCTCGCTTTGGTGAGCAACCAGGGTTCTTGGAAAGCCCATTTTGGGTTGGTACTCCAATGGGAGAATTTTTGTGGGTTCAGTTAGTGTTTCGATCTCGTGTCGTCAGTGTGAATGGGGTTGACACTCTAGCTGATTTGATACCTCTAGAGATGGTTGACTTCGATGCCATCCTAGGCATGGATTGGTTAGCTCCTTATCATGCCAATGTTGATTGCTATTCTAAGATAGTGAGGTTTAACATTCCAGATGGTCCGTCTTTCGTGTTTGAAGGGGATGCTTATCTCACCCAGCTAGTCTGATCTCATCCATGAGTGCTTTGCACTTGATGAATAAAGGCAATCAAGCCTTCCTTGCTGGTCAGATGTTGAGGCTGAAGTGCCTAGCATTGACCAAGTCCCCGTGGTTAGAGAATTTCCAGACGTGTTTCCAATGAATTACCAGGATTGCCTCCTGAGAGGGAGGTAGAGTTTAGCATAGACTTGGCCCAAGAAGTTCAACCCATATCCATCCCTCCTTACCGCATGGCTCCTGCGAATTAAGGGAGTTAAAAGATCAGTTACAAGATATGCTAGAGAAAGGTTTTATCCGCCCAAGCACATCCCCATGGGGAGCCCCAGTGTCTTTGTGAGGAAGAAAGATGGTTCAATGCGACTATGTGTGGACTACCGCAACTTAATAAACTCACGTGAGTAATAAGTATCCGCTACCAAGAATTGATGACTTGTTCGATCAACTTCAAGGAGCTTCTTGTTTCTCTAAAATTGATCTCCGTTCTGGGTATCATCAACTGAAAATCAAGGATGAAGATATTCCTAAGACCGCCTTCGTACCCGTTATGGACATTATGAATTCTTGGTGATGTCCTTTGGCTTGACAAATGCCCCAGCTGTTTTTATGGATTTAATGAATCGTGTTCAAACCTTTCCTGGATCACTTTGTGATCGTCTTTATTGATGATATCTTGGTATATTCCAAGAGTGTAGAAGATCATGAATACCATCTAAGGATTGTACTGCAAACTTTGAGAGATCACAAGCTTTATGCCAAGTTCTCCAAATGTGAATTTTGGCTTGATCAGGTGGCTTTTCTTGGTCACATCGTATCCAAGGATGGAATTATGGTGGATCCAAAAAGATTGAAGCTATCCAGCAATGGCCACGACCTACTCACTCCGAGATTCGAGTTCCTAGGATTGGCAGGCTGTCGTCGGTTTATAAAAGATTTCTCAAGAATTTCTGCCATTGACTAAGTTGACTCAAAAGAATGTGAAATTTCATGGTCAGATGCATGTGAGGAAAGCTTTCAAATGCTCAAAGCTTGCCTAACCTCACACCTGTGCTTGTCTTACCTTTGGATCTGAGGTTTCAGTTGACTGTGATGCTTCTGATAGGACTTGGTTGTGTTTTGATGCAACACGGTCGAGTCATTGCTTATGCTTCACGGCAATTAAAGAAGCATGAACAAAACTACCCACTCATGATCTAGAGATGGGGAGTAATTTTGCTTTGAAAATTTGGAGGCATTATCTTTATGGCGAGACATGTGAGATCTACACTGATCACAAGAGTTTAAAGTACATATTCCAACAACGGGACTTGAATCTGAGGCAAAGAAGGTGGATGGAGTTGCTTAAGGATTATGATTGCACTATCTTGTACCATCCTGGAAAGGCTAATGTTGTAGCAGATGCCTTGAGTAGGAAGTCTATGGGTAGTTTGGCTCATATTGCTCCTATAAGGAGACCGTTAGTGGAGGAAGTGCACAAGCTTGAGGCTAGTGGTGTTCATTTGACTTGGGGAGTCTGGATACTCTTGGCTCATGTAAGAGCCCAGTCATCCCTCGTGGAGCAAATTAAGGCGTTTCAATTGAAGATCCTAGATTGCTTAAGTTGCGGGATGATGTTAGAAGTGGGGCCACCTCTGAATTTATAATAGACCAAGAGGGAGTACTTCGATTTCGGAACCGTCTATGTGTACCCGATGTTGAAAACCTTAGAAAGACCATTATGGAAGAGTCTCACAATTCTCGGTCTCTATACATCCTGGCTCAGCTAAGATGTATCAGGATCTCGACAATTATATTGGTGGGAAGGCATGAAAAAGGATATTGGTAACTTTGTGTCTCGTTGTTTAGTGTGTCAACAAGTTAAGGCTGAACATCAAAGGCCCGCAGGATTGCTTCAACAGATAGAAATACCTGAATGGAAATGGGAACGGATCACTATGGACTTTGTGACAGGGCTACCTCGCACCATTAAAGGGTTTGACTCTGTATGGGTCATAGTAGATCGTATGACTAAGTCAGCTCATTTTCTTCCTGAAAGACCACCTATCGAGCCCATCAGGATGCTCAATTGTATATTGATGAGATTGTTAGACTTCATGGGATTCCGATTTCTATTATATCCGATCGAGGAGCTCTTACAGCTCGATTTTGGAGAGCTTTTCAAGAAGCCCTTGGAACTCGACTTGATCTCAGGACAGCTTTCCATCCTCAAACGGATGGAAAAGAACCATTCAGATTTTGGAAGATATGCTCAGGTCATGTGTTTTGGAATTTGGAGGAAATTGGAGTAATTACCTATCTCTTATAGAGTTTTCATACAATAATAGTTATCAAACCAGGATTCAGATGGCACCTTTTGAGGCTTTGTATGGGAGGCGTTGCAGATCTCCCATAGGTTGGTTTGAAGTTGGCGAATCTAAGATGTTAGGTCCTAACCTGGTACAAGAATCTCTCGATAAGGTTCAGTTATTCCGAGAGCGACTTTTGACTCAAAGTAGACAAAAATCCTATGCAGATCATAGGAGACGTGACTTGGAATTCTCTATAGGAGAACATGTCTTTCTTCGGATTTCCCCCATGAAAGGTGTTATAAGGTTTGGTAAGCGAGGAAAGCTCAACCCTCGTTACATTGGCCCTTTTGAAGTTCTGGATAGGGTCGGTGCAGTGGCATATCATCTAGCATTACCCCTGAACTATCCATGGTTCATCCATGTTTCATGTCTCTATGCTTCGAAAGTATATTCCCCGTCTCACATAATCTCTCCTCAAGTGATTCAAATTGATGAGAAATTGTCGTATGAGGAGGAGCCGTGGCCATTGTTGACTGCCAGGTGAAAAAGCTTCGATCAAAGGAGGTGGTGTCAGTGAAGGTGGTTTGGAATAACCATTCTAAAGAAGAGGCAACTTGGGAGGCGGAGGAGGCTATGCGAGCCAGGATCCGCATTATTTCATTCTTGAGGTATGTGTTTTATTTTCAGTTGTTGAAATTCGGGACCGAATTCTTAAGGGGGAGAATGTGATAACCGGAAAAAAAAAATTAAAAATTAAAGTGAGGACCACCGTGCACCTTAAGTGGTATAGACTACCATAGTTCTCTCTTTCTTTTTATTTCTTTCTTCCTTTCCTCTCCTCTCATCCTCCCGTGACACTCTCTCTCTCGCTTCCTTTCTTCTTCCTCTGCTTCTTCTTCTCTTCTTCTTCTTCTTCTTCTTTCTTTTCTTTTTCTTTTTATTTTCAAAAATATCACCATCACCTCCATAATCATCATCTCCTCCTCCTCTTCATCATTTCTACCGTTCTTTTTCTCCTCTACCTCTATTTTCTCTCTAAAATCTATTAGAGAGCTTGAAGTTTTTACAAGAAATTGGAGTGAATTTCTTCACTAATTCTGTCTTCCAAGTGGTAAATAAGCCTCTACTCGCTCTATTTTATTTATTAAATTTTCTAGTTAATTTAGGATTAATATTGGATTTTTTTTATTCTATAAATTAGGGATTTTAGTGATTTGGGGTAAATTGTGTAAATTGGTATTATTGTTTAATTACTAATATTTTATTTATATTGTTTCTAGAGTTATAGAGCAATTGAGCGTTAACTGTTGGATTGGTGGCACTTGGAAGTTGATATTCAATTCTGAAATAGTTTGTGAGTAGACATTATGTCTATAATTGTTTTTAATTATTCTAAATTAGTTAAAAATATATTTTAGTAAATTAGAGGTTGAGAAATAATTATTTGGCTATGTTATATAAATGTTTGGTGAAAATAGATTTAATGTAAATAGGTTATATTTTATTTGAAAATTTACACATGAGACAATATGATATAATTTAGAAATTTAATAAAGAAATATTAAATTTCATAGATTGAACTAATTGAAAACTATTGACCCCTGATATAGATTTGAGAAATGATTCATGGATAGTGGGTATGACCCATTTTTATTGATTTGTATAAAGTAATTATATGTTTGGAAGAATTTCTAGCAGGATCTGTAGCTAACGACAGTAGGCGTTAGCCTTGGTGCACCTTGATTATAAATTTAGGATCATACAGTGGATCCTTCGTTCTATGGCTATCCGCATGGGTAGGACCATTCTGTTTTAGGATCACACGAAGGAATGGCCGCCTTAAGTGTAAATCCTTCTGTTATCTAATTTGATGATTCCCTATTATTTTATATAAAGTGGAATGTTTTCAAGAATCTTATTCATAAATAAAAGGATTTGTTGAATTTATATGAACTATGAAGCTATTATTATTTTATTTATGGATTATATATTGTCTCATGTGGGTTATAGACATCATGTCTACCATTTAGTTGCAAAACTCACTCCGTTGTTTCTCTCTCTTTTCAGAGATAGGTAGTTCAGGTTTCAATCCTGCGGCTCCTTAGTAGCCGATTGTCTAAGTTTGTGAACCTTCTTGAGAAGGCCTTTTGGTATACCTGGAACCTATTTTTGTTGAGTTTTATTCTGTTAGAACTATTTAATGCTCCATATATCACACAGGGTCCTTGGATTAGTTTTGTTTTTATGTATATATTTGTGCTTAAGCATACATAGTTAAGATTTAGATATGTATAGACTATATTTTAGAAAGGATTTGTAAATTAAGTTTAGATATATATATGGAAGGGCGCATTCTAGAATGCTTGATGCCCATATGTCTGATTTAACTGGAATATTATATATTGTATTTTATTTGGGGAAGGATCGAAAAACAAAGGAAACTCTTCCGTTTTCCTAGAAAATTCGGTATGTTAAGGCTTGCTGGGAAAAGTATTTCCATGCGCCGGTCATGGCCTAAGCTGGGTTGTGACAATTATTTTAATTGTGAAATAGAATAAAGAGTATTTTGGAACACTTAAACAATAATTCATTAGTTAGGATATGACAATAGACATTAGGGTGTGACAATAATCACTCCCTATTTTTGAAAATATAATTGAGTTGTGTTACATTTTTTTTTTCTTTTTCTACTATTTTTAATTCTGGAAAAAACGTAGCTCTCTATCTACTTAAAAATATAAAAATTTATTATTTTCTACTTTTAGGATATATCTATTTAGTTCTTTCGTTTTTTTTTTTTTGGTAGTATTGCTTGTTACACCATATAACAAATAATGCTATAAATTTTAGCCTCACAAAAATTGACGAGTCAGAAATTAATATTAATTAAAAGAAAGAGAAATTCTTGCTTTAATTATTTTTGTTTTCATGTACCCAAAAACAAAAAATGAAAAAGAAAATGGATCGGTGAGACTAGCAAGGAATCAGTATAAAGCAAACAGAACATCTCAATTGGACAGCAAGACTAGACATGATATTAGTGGGGAAAAATTGATTTGTTTTTTCTAATTGTAAGAAAGATTCAAAGATCATGGCATCGAGACCTAAAAGTCAAGATTGCCATGCACATAACGCTTGGCACATGAGTATTCCACTCAAGAACAAGGATGATCTAAGCTGAAAAAATGCAGCTCAAATCATGTTGTTTTCTTTACTGACTATAGTTTTGTACTCTTGCTCGGAAAAAATGGGACATGCAGGCCATGACTCGTTCAAAAGAAGAAACTGAAGTCGTTATTTATCATCATCGTTCAAAATTTCTAGGCAACAACAGGACACGAACATTATCGTTCAAAATTGGCATTTTTTATGGTTCATTGTGTGCAAGACTAATTCGATAAAATCCTCATCACAAGAAAGAATATGCGAGTTGATTAATTCTATGGTCCTGGAGTCATCCTATTAAGTTCTATGGTCCTGCCATGGATTAGTGTTGCTGTATTGATTTTGACACAAAGTCACACATCTTTATAATTAAAAAAATATAGAGAAAAGAAAAATTCAATGTGAATGCGATTAGATATAAAACCATTCATATTTTTTTTATATATAACAGTTTAACTTTTTGAAAGAGATAATTCATAACATACGATTAGAAAAGAACTGAAATCATCCTTTTAAGTTCTATAGTCCCGCCATGGATTAGTTATGGTATTGGTTTTGATACAAAGTCACATGTCTTCCTTATAATTAAAGAAAATAAAGGAAAAAAATCAACATGAATGCGATTAGATATAAAATATAGAACCAAGGTATCTACCATCTTGACCAATCTCACTGGGTCCTCATTTTTATAAATAAAATAATTAAATTTTGACATGAGATAAGATAAGCTTGTACATTATGCATGCCGGATAAATGCTTCAGCAAATTAAAATATCCTCACTTTAAATAAATCTATCTAATAACAAACTAAGTAATATGACCACTTGCCTATTAGGTAATAGTATTGTTTTAAGAAAAAATTAAGGGCAAGAAGTACTGGTTAGAAGAAATATTTAATTTAGAGGCATCAAATATTTGAATTACTAAAAGAATTATACGAAAATTATTTAGAGAAAATGTCGATTAGTTTATATTTCTAAGTAAATTTGTTATTGACTATACTTGTTAATAAGTTGTTATATTTATTTTTGCCATAAATTTTTTTTGTTTATTTTCAGCAAGCGGTTAACAATTATAAATAAAAAGCTATTAGAATTGGTCTAGTAGCAAAGGTTGAATAGTATACATAAGGTTTTAAATTCAAACTTTATTGCTATCAATATAATTCCTGAAATACCAAAAAAGCAATTATAAATAAATTTATATATTAAATATAAAGTTGGCAAAAGCTGTGAACGGTTAAGTGATCATTGTCTCTACTCAATAACGAACAATTACAAATGAAATTCAATATCAAATTCATAAAATTTTGAGTAAATATTTGAGTTGTGTTACTGTTTATTGAGTGGTCATTTATTCTTACTAAGTAATTAATTAACAGTGATAAATAGCATTTTCCTATCAAAATATAGATTAATAACACTCTGTAAAATATATGATTTTATATCTAATAGTATTCACGTTGATTTTTTTTTTCCTTTATTATAAATAAGATGTGTGACTTTGTATAAAAAAAAAATTCCTTTGATTCTTTTTTCGTTTTCCTTTAATTTTTTTGAGTGTGTTTACTTTTGAGTAGGCTTTGTCTCTACTGTGTTAGAGTTCGTCTTGCCTGTGTTAGAGTTCGTCCTCCCTCTTTTTCTCCATTTAAGTGAGTGTCTGAGACTTCAATAAACCTTAAAAGGATGATTTCACTTCCTTTCTAACGTAAGAAGACCGCAATCAAGTCACATATCCTTACAAGAAAAGTTAAGTCATATATCAACACACATTCTTCTTGTGAGGATGCTATTGAAACAGTGTTGAACACGACAAACTACAAATAAATTGACTTCATGATACCTTTGACTTGATTCAACTAGAGGCCATGTTACACCATGCATTACCGTTAAGAGTGTGTAAAATTCATCAGTACTGGAGTAAGTAAGAGTGTGTCACCTGAAGACAAGGGGACTTATCAACAACAATTTGATTACCTGAGGAGTTTTCCTAGTGGAGTGAGAAACTGCTACAGGATAAATGTAACCAGTGGTGCCAGATATTTAATCCGCGCTAGTTTCCTGTATGGAAACTATGACGGTCTAATGAGCTCCCACAATTTGATCTTCACCTTGGAGTTAATTTGTGGGACACAGTGAAATTCACTAATGCATCACTCAGCATAAACAATGAACTCGTTCACTCTCCATCACTGGACTACATACAACTCTGTCTGGTTAACACAGGCAAAGGGATTCCGTTTATTTCAACTATAGAATTAAGGATTTTGAATCAAATAATGGATTATGGCAGCACTCCAACTATATCCTTGGCACGTTTCCTTCGTCTAGATTTTGGTTCCATCACCAACTTAACATACAGGTGAGATTGAGTCAGGTCAGCTCGTTTTCATTATATGCCGACACCATTTATTATAAAATATATACAAAACTTCGTCCCTCTTCAATTTTTAAAATTTTATCTCGGATGAAATGATTCAGCTAGAAAAAAAATTAAATAAATTGGTCCCTCTAAAAAAAAAATTAAAAAAGTCTATGCCATATGTAACATCCCTAAAAATTTAAATTAATGATTAAGATGAAAAAGAGGAAAACCAATAGAAATTAGACAAGTGTCATGAAATATAACAAATAATATTAGAATAATCAAGTGTGTCTAGAGAAAAATACAAAGAATTACAAAAATGTCATTACTTAGTGAAAATTATGAAAATACACTTACTATGTGAAAAAAAATTACAAAACTACTCTTGTCTTATTAATAAATGACAAAAGATACCATTATTTTATGGAATTAGAAGAACACCACTATCATTATCTAATTATAAAAATATCATTGTCTTGAATGAAGAAATTACTACATATGCCACTACTTTAATAATTATGACAATGCCATTATACCAATCTCTAGATTTGTCACTAAACAAGAATGAATCTAAGTGATAATGGAGTTAGTGGATGATTATGTTAAAATAATTAACATGAGATTCCAATAATAAGAATAAAATATAATAGATTTGTCATGATTTGGTTAAACTAAAATATCTTGTAATATCATTTATTAAATAAATTATGATGAAACAAAATATAACACATATACATATCATACCATGCATGACAAAGTGCATGAAACAAGGCAAGACTCAATGAAATTCCATATTACAATTCCTTCATGTATGTATGAGCCAAAAATTAGCATCATCATGTTAGGAAACAAAATTGATTTGATGAATAAATTTGTGTCATAAATTAAAAAGCTCTTAATTCCCACTAAAATTGGCACTCCACTACTTCTAACATGATGATTGTGTTTATGACTTAGTGATCTAAAAACAATTATTACTCCACCCATAAGAGCATCCAAGAATAACAAATTGAAGCACTTAAAACTCCACTACACCTTCAAGTTGGCCTCTTGGCCTATAAAAGGGAGGGAAGTGTGTGAACTCATTGCTCATAACACACTCTTACTAGTCTTCAAGCCTTAATTAGAAATTTCCCAAGTGTTCTTTCTTCTTTTTTTATCTCTATCATTTCTTCTTATGTTCTTCTCTTCAAAAACTTCTCTTGACCCTCTAAACTTTATCTAAATACTTAAATCCTAAACTCAAACCTTCACTATCCCTCACAAGAGTTGCAATATTTAACTCTAGTAAGAAATATTTTCTTAAGCACTCAAGTTCTAGAGCCAAGATTCAAAGAGGGTCATCTACTCTAAGGACTCTTGCTCAAGCTCAAGGAAGAAGAGAATGACTCTTTTTAGACCGTACATAAGAGTTAGGAGCTTCATCTTTAATTGTTCAAGTATTGTTGGCTTCTAACCTTACCCATGGGTAGAATGCCTCAAGCTTGAGTTATTGTCAAAAGTTTTGAATGATTGTTGTAAAATATATTTTTAGATAGCATAATATGTTCTATTATGTTCTGAGTACTTTTATGATGTTATCATACTCAAATATAGCTTAAAAAGATGGTATGTGAAGCTTGATTTAATAAAGGTGACTTAAGACATGAAAACGGTAGGTGCTGGAATTTCTAGCTATTTCTGATAATAGGCACTTGAAAAGCAATATTCATAAAATATGAATTTTCTTGAAATGAAAATATTTTTATCATAAACTAGACACATTGTAGAACATTCTCCAAAAAGAATAACCTAAAACGGAGTTCCCTAGTTCAAGATATAAATTTTCAAAGTTAAGCCAAAGACTGAAACTTTGAATCCGACCTTTCAATAGTAAAATAGGTGTAACTCACTCTAGAAAATTGCAAAAAGCCTGATTTCAACTTTGTTGGAAAGCTAATACACAGAGGAACATATTCATGGCATGCATAAATCTTTATACCACGGAAATACAAAATAAGAAATAAATTTGTGGGACAGTATGCTGAGAGGTTCTAGAAAGGGGTAACTTTGCAAGGGTACTATGATATAACCATAAATGTGTTATCAATGAAATTACCCTTAATGGAAAGCTTGATGAGTGACGAATCTGAACTACTTTAGGAGGCTGAGATAATAAGTATACAGAAAGTTATAAATTTTCTTGTAAAATATGTCAAAATTATAAATAGAAGATTCAAGTCTTGTAAAGAGAAAGAGTTTTAAAGATTTAAGTTGCAATAAAAGTTCAAGAGGAAAAATATGTCTATGACACTCATG
The DNA here is from genome assembly GCA_030441495.1 of Dalbergia oliveri. Lineage (NCBI taxonomy): Eukaryota > Viridiplantae > Streptophyta > Magnoliopsida > Fabales > Fabaceae > Dalbergia > Dalbergia oliveri. Next base: position 3,153,322 of record JAMLFY010000016.1, read on the forward strand.
AGGGAGCTTGAAAATATATAAAGAATCTCTAAATACCCAAAGATAATATTTTAAATTGCATTAATGTGTTAATGAAATACTAAGAGTAAAGATAACTGAAAGAAAAAGATTTGGTTAGAATTTGTAAGAATGGAAAGAAATACTCCATAATGTATAAACACTAAGACTTCCATAACATTTTAAGAACCTTAGGGTACTTGATTTATTGGCTTCAAATGATGAAATATGACATGCGATTTAGCATGAAAAGCCTACTATTTGATATAAGGATGTATATGATGAATGAGTGATTGTCCATTATTTATTTACGATTACGTGATGATATCTATACATTCATTTTCAAATGAAAATAAAAGTAAAGCCTACAAAATTGGCAATGAAAGTCTAGAAAAGTGGACTTGAGCTAAACTCATGACCTAACCGTTGAGATTACGGCAATGGAAAGAAAATAAAAGTAAAGTCTGAAAAGTGGACTTAAGCTCACGGCTTAACCCCTAAACCATTGAGATTACGGCAATGGAAAGAAAATAAAAAAGTTGTGGTGGCGGCCATAGTATAAGCTCATTACCATTTAGGGTAGTCTAAGGCATATTGATGCATTCATCTCGTGGGTAATTGAGAAATATGTTAATAAAAGCAAAATGGAATGAAAGAAAGATGATAATCATTGAATAAGTAAATGTTGATGATGAGTAATCATGAAATACATGCATCTCTTAAATTATTATTTCCTATTTAATTTTATATGATATGCTTTGTATACGCTTGATGAAGTACGAAATGGATATTTCTATTATTGTTATAAGAGTAGTTTAAAAGCAACTCTACTTCAGCTAATCACGTTTACGAAAAGTTTGATAACTGAATCCTTGCATGTTCACCTTTTTTATAATAAACCCAAAGTGACTTGGACGACAACGATGACACTTTAAGTACAAGTAGAACTCCTACTAAGAAATCTTGTATTTCTCATTCCCATATTTCTTTTCCATTGTCGTTACCGAGGTAGACGAGTCCACTTAAAGTAACGGAGCTATAGCTAAGGAAGGAGACAACACATGAAGATTTTAGACCTTTCAAGAATTAGCACTCCGATTTTTAGTTGTGAGGAACGACCAGTAATAGTAGAATTTATATTAACACAAACTCCATAGTCGCGGATCCGCTTACTAAGGAACCGACACCCAAGGTCTTTCATGAGTGTGATATCATTTTTATGATATGTTGCGTTAGTGGGAGTGTGCATTTGGATGCTCATATATTTTAGACAAACCTTAAGTTTATGGATATTTTATGCAGAAATAAAGTATTTGATTTTGTTTTTCACTCTGATTTATATTGTGTATGATCTCATAAGGAATAAGGTTGGACTAGTTGGAAATAGACATGTTAGATCACATGCAATTTACATGCTACACATCCATACTTGATCTATGTCATTTGATTGTGTTTCTATATGTGATCATTGATGGATTTAGTTACGATATATGTAATGAAAGTCATCTTGATCCTATATTAACATAATTGATGGATGAGATTGTTGAGAGATTTAGAGCTCATAAAGTTAGAGTTTAATATTCAATTTGTGTATATATACGTACGTCCAAGTGGGAGATTGTAAAATCTATGGACTTGTATATAATTGTATATTATGTGCTATTATAAAATTTGGCCCAAATTAAAGTGACCTGATAAGGATAAGTCAATGGGCCTAAATCATATCGTTAATATGAGCTTATTACGTGTAGATATCATGTTATTTAGTTACTAATTTTATGATGGGCTAAATTAGAAACTAGGGTTTAAGGATTTATAAAAGGTTATGGTCTCAGAGTTATACGTAAGCCTCTTTTCTTGACATCCCATCATTCAAAAAAAGGAGAGCTACCGTCTATGAAGGATGCGTATTAACTTGGAAGATCAACAACCACATTTCCAAATACTAGTCAGTTCCTATGGATATTCAGGTACGTTTTCACATTTAGTCTTCTAATTTTCTTGATGATTTAATATGGATAAACTTGGGATTACAAAAAACTAAATTTCTAACAGTAAAAAGTATGGTTAAGAATTGGTCTTCTGTCATGTTCCATCTCTTTCCTGTTTTGGTTGGACTTAGATTCTTGTTTAATTATCAAAAAAAAAAAAAACTAATCCACTTCTTTACCAACCCTTCTCTGACAACTGCTCCTCATAAAACATCTCGATTTGATTTTTTTTGATGGAAGATTTATAAAGTGAGAAAATGAAAGTTAATCACCCTTAAATTATTCAATGAGATCTACACACAATAAAAAATTCAAGGAAGATTAATCTTTCACTTTTGCATTTTACATACCTTATTAATTTAGAAGAGTCAAATTCGAAAAAATTACCACCAGCATAGAGTAGCCTTTGTGGCTGCACTTATTTGCTTCTAATAAGGGTAGCAATAAGGGACAATCATAAGGAACCAATTTATCCCTTGAGTCTCAAGAATCAAAATAGGTATTTGATTGAAACATATATATATATATATAATGAAATCATCTATTGTGTCACACTTATTCCTATTTCTATTACTTCTAACTTTGGAAGAAATGTAACTCTCAATTTGCTTAAAGAGAAAGAAGAAAAAGGAAAACTGATTAAGTTATATTTTTTTATTTTCTTGAGAGGTGCAAACAAACAAATACTACAAATTTTAGAATTTTTTTTCTTGATACCCATCATAATCACAACCAAATGCACCCACAACGTGAAAAGAAATTAGTGATATATCGAACATTGAATATAGTTAGAGCTTTTATTATTTTTTATATAATTATTAATTTTAGCCTTACAAAAATTGACGAGCAAGAAATTAATATTAGTTAAAAGATAAAGAAATTCTTGTTCTAATTGTTATAACTGGATCGTCGAGACTAGCCAGGAATCAGTAAAAAGCAAACAGAAGATCTCAATCCAACAGCATGACCAGACATGATATTACTGAGAAAAAAAATTATTTGTTTTTTCTAATTGTAAGAAACATTCGAAGACCATGGCATCGAACCTCAAAATCAAGATTGCCGTGCACATAACGCTTGGGACATGAGCATTCCACTCAAGAACAAGGATTATCTAAGCTGAAAAATGCAGCTCAAATCATGTTGTTTTCTTCACTACCTATAGTTTTGTACTGTTGCCCGAAAAATGGGACATGCAAGCCAAGACCAGTTCAAAAGAAGAAAATTGAGGTCGTTTATTCTTGGCTATTTCTTCCAATTTATGGGCAACAAAAGGACACGAACATTATCGTTCAAAATTGGCATTATTTATGGTTCATTTTGTGCAACACAAATTCGATAGCATCCTCACATCATAAGAAAACACTCAAAGTAGTTCTTGTCAATTTAAAATGTTGGACAAATTGGTCCCTCTGAAAAAAAAAAGAACAAATCAGTCTCTTAAGAATAATAAAAATGTTCAAATTGATTTTTGTATAGAGGAACTAATTTTTTTGATTTTTTTAATTGGTAGGGATTTCTTTGTGTTTATTTTTTCCCCTAAAACAATCAATTTGTATGATTTTTTTTATAAGAACTAATTTGTCTAATGTAAAATTTAAGAGGGGCAAATTTGAGGGATTTTGTCTTCCTTGTAAGGATTTGTGACTTGATTCAGGTCTTCTTATGTTAGAAAAGAATTGGAATCATCCTTTCCATGGATTAGTTGTGGTCTATATAGTACAGACATTGATACACCGGACACAAAATCAACATAGGGGACACATGAAGTTAAAAAATTATGGACAGGGCATATAAACAGATGAGCTACCAATGTGTTATATGTCCATACATGGGTTTCAATTTCTGTTTCTTGTATCCAAATGTGTTTTTATGTTATATTGTTGCGGTTTGTTGATTCAGTGGACTGCTTTGTCTTCTGTTTTATTCTGCCATTTTATACCAAGCAATTGTTGTGTGATCATAAATAAGTCAATTAAAATGTTTTGCTTCTTTTTTGTTTCCCCTTAGAAAATGAACCTGTTCAATGAGATACATCTATTCAATAATCCTGAAAATTCTATACATAATCAAAGATTGTCTTTCATTTCCTAAGAACATTCACGTGAATGCCAAAAGATATTAATCCACGGCTTTCGTTTAATGATATAGATAATGCTTTGAGACAATCATAAAGAAAAATGTTATTTGTATATGTGTTGTATAGAACCATGTGCAAATTTACACATGAGATTTGAACCATATTTAAATAAGGGTATGACATTGAAGTTGCTAGGAGATCAGTAGATGTAGCAATGGCTTGAGGAGGGCGGAGTAGCCTTTGTGGCAGCGCTTCTTCAATTGCTTCCAATTTGCGCACATGAGAGAAAGGTGACCGTGATCTTTTCACAAAATATAATATATTTTTTAGGGAATGTTCATTGTCACACTCTAATCAATGAGTTATTGTTTAAGTGTTCTAAAATGATCTTTACTGTTTTTTATAATTAAATTAATAAAATGTTATTATTTTATGTTTAATTCATACTTAATATTATTAATATTTTTGTTTATATAATCTTTTGTTTTACGAAAATCTTTTAATTTTTTACCCATTTTTATCATGAAATATATTAAATTTATATTTTCACATAAAGACCATTTTTTTTTTGTAACAATTGATGTTTTTAATCTTAAATAGCGCTCAAATTGGATTAAGCTTTTTTTTTTACTTCGAATAACTTTGATTAAGCATACTTGTATTTTAGTACTTTTTTCATTTTAATGCTTTATAGATATGATATGAAATAAAATATCACTATCAATATGTAGTAATACAAATTTTGACATGTCATAGACATCATAAAAAAAATTATAATAGCAATAATAAAATTTGAATGGAATAAAATAATTATTAATAATAACTTTAAAATTTGATTTTCACTGCCATTGTAAAAAAAAATTGTACTATTATCAAATAATATTTTACCATTTTTTCACTGTTAATAATATTTTGTCATTTTATTTAATGAGTTTAATATCTCATATTTTTTAAAACACCTTGAATGATGTAAAAATATATTATCAAATATTAGTATAAAATTTATTGTAAATAATGTATGTAATTATTACATAGATAAATAATTTATTGTATTATATTACCCAAATTTTTAAGAATAAAAATGAAAATAAAAACTACAGTAAAAATTGAGAGATCAATACTAAAAATATTAATATAATATGACTTTAATACTAAATTAAATTATATAAAGACAATATGAAAAATCTTTGAGTATGTATGTTGTTTATTACAATTTATTTTTTTATTTTTTAATTATCCCTTATCTAATATCTAATATAAATATGATTATATAGATAATTATTACAGAACAAAAACATAATATTATAAAAAAGATCTATTATACTTAAAGAAATTTATTTGAAGTAAAAAGGTTATTTCAATTTGAACACTATTTAATATTGAAAATTAAATGTTACAAAACAAATAGTATTTATGTGAAAATATAAATTTAATATATTTCACAAGAAAAGTGAGTAAAAGCTGAAAATATATTCATAAAATAAAAGATTACATAAAAAATTGAACAATAATATTAATAATATTAAGTATGAATTAAACATGAAATAATAATAAATTATTAATTTAATTGTGAAATATAATAGAGAGTATTTTGGAACACTTAAACAATAATTCATTAGTTAGGATATGACAATAGACATTAGGGTGTGGCAATAGTCACTCCCTATTTTTGAAAATATAATTGAGTTGTGTTACATTTTTTTTCTTTTTCTGCTATTTCTAATTCTGGAAAAAACGTAGCTCTCTATCTACTAAAAAAATAAAAAATATAAAAATTTATTATTTTCTACTTTTAGGATATATCTATTTAGTTCTTTCGTTTTTTTTTTTTGGTAGTATTGCTTGTTACACCATATAACAAATAATGCTATAAATTTTAGCCTCACAAAAATTGACGAGTAAGAAATTAATATTAATTAAAAGAAAGAGAAATTCTTGCTCTAATTATTTTTGTTTTCATGTACCCAAAAACAAAAAATGAAAAAGAAAAATGGATTGGTGAGGCTAGCAAGGAACCAGTATAAAACAAACAGAATATCTCAATCCGACAGCAAGACTAGACATGATATTAGTGGGGAAAAAATTGATTTGTTTTTTCTAATTGTAAGAAAGATTCGAAGATCATGGCATCGAGACCTAAAAATCAAGATTGCCGTGCACATAACGCTTGGCACATGAGTATTCCACTCAAGAACAAGGATGATCTAAGCTGAAAATTGCAGCTCAAATCATGTTGTTTTCTTTACTGACTATAGTTTTGTACTCTTGCTCGGAAAAAATGGGACATGCAAGCCATGACTCGTTCAAGAAGAAACTGAAGTCGTTATTTATCATTATCGTTCAAAATTTCTAGGCAACAACAGGACACGAACATTATCGTTCAAAATTGGCATTTTTTATGGTTCATGTGTGTGCAAGACTAATTCGATAAATCCTCATCACAAGAAAGAATATGCGAGGTGATTAATTCTATGGTCCTGGAGTCATCCTATTAAGTTCTATGGCCCTGCCATGGATTAGTGTTGCTGTATTGATTTTGACACAAAGTCACACATCTTCTTTATAATTAAAAAAAATATAGAGAAAAGAAAAATTCAATGTGAATGCAATTAGATATAAAACCATTTATATTTTTTATATATAACAGTTTAACTTTTTGAGAGAGATAATTCATAACAACATACAATTATAAAAGAACTGAAATCATCCTTTTAAGTTCTATAGTCCCGCCATGGATTAGTTATGGTATTGGTTTTGATACAAAGTCACATGTCTTCCTTATAATTAAAGAAAATAAAGGAAAAAAAATCAACATGAATGAAATTAGATATAAAATATAGAACCAAGGTACCTACCATCTTGACCAATCTTACTGGGTCCTCATTCTTATAAATAAAATAATTAAATTTTGACATGAGATAAGATGAGCTTGTACATTATGCATGCTGGATAAATGCTTCAACAAATTAAAATATCCTCATTTTAAATAAATCTATCTAATAACAAACTAATTAATATGACCACTTGCCTATTAGGTAATAATATTGTTTTAAGAGAAAATTAAGGGCAAGAAGTACTGGTTAGAAGAAATATTTAATTTAGAGGCATCAAATATTTGAATTACTAAAAGAATTATATGAAATTTATTTAGAGAAAATGTCGATTAGTTTATATTTCTAAGTAAATTTGTTATTGACTATACTTGTTAATAAGTTGTTATATTTATTTTTGCCATAAATTTTTTTTTGTTTATTTTCAGCAAGTGGTTAACAATTATAAATAAAAAGCCATTAGAATTGGTCTAGTAGTGAAGGTTGGGTAGTATGCATAAGGTTTTAAATTCAAACTTTATTACTATCAATATAATTCCTGAATACCAAAAAAGCAATTATAAATAAATTTATATATTAAATATAAAGTTGGCAAAAGATTTGAATGGTTAAGTGATCATCTGTTCTCACTCAATAACAAACAATTACAAATGAAATTCAATATTAAATTCATAAAATTTTGAGTAAATATTTGATTTGTTTTACTGTTTATTGAGTGGTCATTTATTCTTACTAAGTAATTAGTTAACAGTAATAAATAGCATTTTAATTTACTATCAAAATATAGATTAATAACACTTTGTAAAATATATGATTTTATGTCTAATAGTATTCACGTTGATTTTTTTTCCTTTTTTTTCCTTTAAGTTTTTTGAGTGTGTTTACTTTTGAGTAGGCTTTGTCTCTACTGTGTAGAGTTCGTCTTCCCTCTTTGGTTCTTGTAATTTTCTCCATTTAGGTGAGTGTCTGAGACTTCAATAAACCTTAAAAGGATGATTTCACTTCCTTTCTAATGTAAGAAGACCGGAATCAAGGCACGTATCCTTACAAGAAAAGTTAAGTCATATATCGACACACATTCTTCTTGTTAGGATGCTATTGAAATAGTGTTGGACACAACGAACCACAAATAAAGTGACTTCATGATACCTTTAATTTGATTCAACTAGAGGCCATGTTACACCATGCATTACCATGACATAACCCTCAAAAAGGTTTATGCATAGTGTCTTTTATTAAGTAAAAATATTAAAAAGAAAGGGGCCGGGTTTTAGTACCCTAGAAAAATTCAATGGTACTGACATTTAGAGTTAATGTTCATTTTAGTTTTAGACTTTTTATTCATGAGTCATTTTAGTCCTTCACTTTTAAAATGTGTCAAATTAGTCCCTCATATTATAAAATGTGAGTCAAGTTAATCTCTTATTCCACTTTTATTTAACATTTTATTAATTAAATGATTATGTATAATGTTAAGTGGTACCTCATTATATCATGTGTCATATAAAATATAATGAAATTTAAAATAATTTATTTTGATATTTAAAATTGCACAAAATGAGTCATTTTATAACTTAGAATGAATGTTTAAATAACTTATTTTGTATAATTATAAATATTAAAATGAATCATTTTAAACTTTATTCTATTTCAGATAATATATGATATTTCAAGATATCACTTAAGGTTACCAATTATCATTTAATTGGTAGAATATTAAATAAGAGTGGGTTGATGAACTAACTTGATTCATATTTGTAATATTGAGAACTAATTTGACTCATTTTAAAAGTGGAACTAAAATGACTCCAAATATAAACTAAAAGACTAAAATAAATATTAATTCTAAAATTTATGAAATCAGTAATTAAATCACAAGAGTTAAAAATACACGACACTGCTACCCTATGGTACCGTTGGAAAAAAAAAAAAAAGAAAAAACGGAAGTCTAAATCACGAGGAATGTTGACTAAGTTGCCCCCTAAATTACTGTGGAATACGAGTACGACTTCATCTTTATAAATGCCGGTATGGCACTCGTATGTTTGTTTCCATAAGCAAAGTAGAACGCAACAAACGATGGGAATGATACTGCCTTCTGTTTTCGTGTTGCTCGGGGTTCTTACTAGTATTGTTCTGGTTCAAACCCAGGAATCAGGTTTGGTTATCAAAATCTGAAGAGTCAATTAAAATTGCATAACTATATATAACTATAATGTATTAAAAAGAATATTACTCAAGTTTTCCTTGTTTTCATCTCTCAGGATTCATTAGCATAGATTGTGGGCTACCTGAAAATGCACCCTATACTGAGAAGAGCACTGGAATAAAATACATTTCAGATGCTGAATTCATCAGTACTGGAGTAAGCAAGAGTGTGTCACCTGAAGACAGGAGGACTCATCAACAGCAGTTTAGCTACGTGAGGAGTTTTCCTAGTGGAGTGAGGAACTGTTACAGGATAAATGTAACTAGTGACACTAGATATTTAATCCGAGCTAGTTTCCTGTATGGAAATTATGATGGTTTAAACAAGCTCCCACAATTTGATCTTCATCTTGGAGCTAATTTGTGGGACACAGTGAAATTCACAAATGCATCGCTCAGCATAAACAATGAGCTCATTCACTCTCCATCTTTGGACTATATACATCTCTGTCTGGTGAACACAGGCAACGGGATTCCATTCATTTCAGCTATAGAATTGAGGACTTTGAATAATATTACTTATGTCACTAAACCAGCTGCATCATTGGCACGTTTCCTTCGACTGGATTGTGGTTCCATCACCAACAGAACATACAGGTAAGTCCTTTGAAATGTTTCCTTTGTGTAGACTTTGGCTCCATCATCAATTTAACGGCCAGAAATCATCTGCCCCAAATCATGTCTCTTTTTTGTCCCACCCAGAGGTGGAGCCTCATACAAGTTAAGGGAGGCAATGGCCCCCATAAAATTCTTAATTTGTTTATATGTTTTTCATTTTTGTAGATTTGGCCCCTCTAAAATGTTTTATTTGGTTGGTTCTTATAATTAGTTTATAGAAAAACTCTTCTCCACCCGACTTTTATCATGGACCGAATGAAGTGGCAGTTTGTCATTTGTATTCATTTTTTTTCTATCCATTTATGCTTGGTTGCCCTTTTTTTTTTTTTATTTCCTTCTCCAATAAATACTAGACAACTCAACCGGGTATTAGAATGTCGATCATCCAACTCGGGTTGGGTAGCATTGCTCTTTTTTATATTTAACTATATATTTAAATATTATGATAGATAACATATATGTATATGTGCATTTTTCTCTCTAATTTTGATTATAAAACATTTTTTTGTATATATAAGGATTTTTATTTAAATTTCTTAATAACATTAAAAAATATATGATATATATTTTATATAAAATTAAATATTAAGTGTTGACTCCTCTTAATCAAATCATCTAGTTCTGTACCTGGTTCCACCAATTACTTTTTGCTACATGGAAGATTAATATTTGAAATCTTAAAACGATTATTTTATATATATATATTATTCATCTTTTACATGATAAGAAGTGATCAGTGAGATGAAAGGAAATATGATTTGGGACACATGATTTCCATCCCAACTTAACACCCGATGAGTACTTAGAATTGAGTCAGATTAGCTCATTTACAGTATGTGCCAACTTCAGTTATTATGAATATATCAAACACTAAAGAGAAAGAAAATCATGGTGTACAGGTATAAAGATGATTTGTATGACCGCTTATGGGAGCCTTATTCAGATAACCAGTGGACACAATTAAGCAGCGCACTGAGCAATGATAATCTAACTGATCCGTATGAGTATAAGCCACCAGCAGTTGTCATGAACACTGCCGTTACACCAATAAACGCTAGTGCTTCGTTAGATTTCAACTGGGTAGCAGATAATACAGCAACCAAACACTATTTCTACTTGCACTTCACTGAGCTTGTAGCAAATGAAACTAGATCATTCAACATCAACCTAAACGGCCAGCCTTGGCAAGTAGTTGGAACGGTGTCACCAAAATATCGTGTTATATATACTCTAGCTAGTGGATCAGCTTGGTCTGGATACGTTGAATATCAAATTTCACTTGTTCGGACAGAATCTTCTACACTTCCACCCATCATCAGTGCTCTTGAGGTTTACTTGGTTAAGGATTTCTCACAACTGGAAACTCAGAAAAATGATGGTACGCCATGTATATCATCTAGACATATTCTTCATTTCCATTGTCATTCGCGATTTGAAATTCTTATTTAAGTCTTGAATATCAAAATACTAGTTGATGCTATCACAAACATGAAGATAGCTTATAGAGTGACCAGAAATTGGCAAGGAGATCCATGCGCCCCCAGAGAATACAAGTGGGATGGTCTAGATTGCAGTGTCGATGGCACCCCCAGAATCATATCCCTGTAAGTTTGTGGTTCAAATAATCGTGCATAGATTTATGAACTCTAATTAATAGTCAATCAATTGATAATATATCTGGAATTGCAAGCAGGAATTTATCTTCAAGTGGACTGACCGGACACATATCACCTTACATCTTCAAGCTTACTATGTTAGAGTCCTTGTGAGTACCTCAACTCATTTGGTTAATATATGATGCAACCAAATCTGTTCAGTTTGTATCTTTTTCTCCTCTTGTATTGTAACGGTGCATTTGAATTGCTCCTCTGACCTCTCAGGGATTTATCAAACAATAGCTTAAGTGGGGCAGTACCTTATTTCCTCATACAACTACAGTCACTAAAAGTCTTGTAAGTCATTCCAGAATTGCCACATCAATGTAATTTTGTTGGGTAAAGAGAAAAGGGAGTCATCTTTCCCCTGTTTTAGCAGATACTTGGCGAATAACAACCTAACAGGTTAGTTCCGAGTGCACTCCTTCAAAGATCAAGTGATGGTATATTATTATTTAGGTATGCCTCAAAGCCATAAAACTAATAACAATATACTCCCTCAGTCCCCAGTCCCAGGTAATTGGGGACAAAGATGAATGTGGTTATGATTTCTTTCTTTGTTATAATTTTGTTAATATTGTCTGTCAACTACTGTTTTTTTTTTTCTTTTTTCATATACACTTGCAACTTAATTATTCATAATTGGTACGCTACAACTTTCAATTTTTTATAGTTACTAGTATCCCAGCCACGCACTTGCGCGGAAAAGTAAATTAAGTAGATATAAACTTTTAATTACATGAATGTGGTTAAGAATAGTGTAGACAATCTTAGCTGAATTATCATGGCATATAAAATCTTCATTATAGAAAGAAAATTAAGCCAACATTTTCTCTAATGCGGAACCCATGTGATACATAGGAAATTTAATAGTGTTGATATATAAAATAATACATATAAATCTTTGAAAAAGATTAATTGCATGAAAATGAATTCATAAGAAATTATGAAAATATATAACATTATTCATTTGACTTCATACAATAACTTAAGCTTTTGAGAGATGGTGAGTATAAAATTATAGACATACAATCGTATATTGCAATTTCGGAAAAAATGCTAGACTATTAAGTCCACTACTTTAAAAGCTTCACATACTATAGCATATAATTATGTGATATTACAGAATTCATTTACACTAGATATAATACCCGTTGCACACAATTGTTCATATTTTGTGATAATTATTATTCATAGAATATTTCTATTGAAAGTTTAATTTATTGAGAAATTATTTACTAATAAAATTTATTATAATCTTAATTTATTAAATAATTTAAAGTTAAAAATAGAAAAAATGCAAGTTACTCTTCAAAAAAATATGTTATGTGCACTTTATTCTAAGAATTTTGTAAAGTGGAAATGAACCCTTAAACTATCTCAAATATGTATTTTAATTTTTTTGTTAACTTTCATCTATTATTAATGGAAAATAAGTGCAGTATATTTCCTCAATTGTATTCTATTTCCTGAATAAATAACAATTTTAGCACAACATTTTCAATTTAATATTAAATTAAAATTCCAATTATGATAAAAAAAAAGTAAAGGAAATAAATAAAAGAGCTTAATAGGATGGCAAACATTCAAATAAACACTTCTAATTAAGGCAAATTGTATATTTCAAAGATCAATCTCCTTACAATGGTTTTAAAAAAATGAACAATCCAATCATGTACGTGGGACCAAAACAAATTAATCATGACTAATAAACTCTCCTAACATAATCGAATGTTTGGAAGGTTAATGGTTGTAACGATGATATTGCTAATTATTGAAAGTTAAGAAAGGCTATAATGAGAGGCCATGGCTGAAAAAATTGGCATAAGTTGGGTATCATTTTGTTTCAGTTTGAAATTTCAAAGTATTGGATTAAATGCAAATTGCATAAAATCTATAAATTGAGTATTATTTTGTTTCAGTTTTAAATTTCAAAGCGTATAAATGCAATTTGAATACAAAATAAAACTAAGTATAATTATAGAATTAAATATTAATTATTAGGGTTATATTAATTATGACTCAATTGTTATCACTATCATTTTTTGGTAATTATCACTACAATAATATAACTAAATTTAGTAATTTTTAACATAATATCGTGCTTAATTTTGCTTTATAACCCATCAACTATATTTTTAATTCTATCCTAAAAAATAAAATAAGATCTTTTAAATAAAAATATTTATAAAATTAAAACTTAAAAACATAAAATTATACATATATATAGAATCAAAATGAAAAAAAAATTAGATTGGAAAAATAGGGAATTATAAATTTTTAAATACTACTAATAAAAGATATTAATAAATTCGTAATTTTATGAATATAAAATAAAACTAAATATAATACTATCATTAAATTCATCAGTCTTATAATGTGATGCTTAATTTTGACTTGGTCATAAATTATCTTTCATTATACAAAATGGAATAGGTATATATAACATCAAAGTAAAATATGCTCTCAAAAGTTTTATAAAATTTAAAATTTTGGGAGGTTAAAAATTTCTAAAATCCTCAAACTATGCAAATATAAATATTCTTTTTGTTATTATATCTCATTAAGAGGATATTTTTCTCTTTTATTTATTTATTTTTGGTTGTTCCTATTATATATGCTTCATAAAACATACAATAAAATAAAAACAAAAAAGAATGCATCTTTGAATGAGGTGGTCATGGTTTTGACTTAGCAAGGTAGCTAGCTTTTTCTTTGCATATCATCCACAAAGGGCCAATATCTTATGTGTATAAAAATAAAATATTTTTAGAATAAAAACCATTATTATTATGGAATTTATCTTGCTTAATGTGGAATAAAAAAAATACAAAAGAAAGTAAAGAAATGCACCGAAAAAAGGCAAGTAAAAAAAAGAAAAACTATGTACCTTATTTTGTACTTAGATTGTTTTCTTCAGTGATATTGAAAAGTGATTTAGTTGAAGATTTGATGCTCAATATATATAGAACAATAGAAAATTCTCCATTGAAATGGTGAAAATTATGCAAAAACTTTAAGAAACCAAATGAGAGGAAAAGATGTGTATAAAAAGATATTTTCAGAATAAGGAATATATTATTGCAGAAATTATCTCACTTAAAGTGGAATAAAAAATAAAAAATACAAATACAAAAGCAAGAACAAAAAGAGAAAAATTATGTACGTGTTTTGCCCTTATATATAGAACATCGAAAAATTCTCCATTGGAATGGTAAAAATTTTGCATGAATTGGTAAAAAATTAAATGAGAATAAAAGTAAACATAGAGAGAGGATAAACTGAAACTAAGCACAGAAAGAGACAACATCAATTACATCAATAGTAAGCAACCCCAAGATCACAAAATTTCTCTTGATTGGCTCCAGATTAGGCCATGGCATCTGATAAAGAGTCTCAATAGATGCTTTGACGCTGTAATAGTAACCATAGAATTTACAATTCATGTGTATTATATATTGGCAAACTAAGGGGCCTGATGATTTTAGTCGTGACTTTTAATATGGTATATAATAATAAATTTATTTTGTGGCATAAAAATACATTAATGCAAACCATTTCAAATATTTAAAGGTACACATTCAATTTTTTAAGCATTTGAGGTGAGCTATTCATAACAATCCAATTATAAATTATAATGAATATAACAACCAAGAAACGTGCACCTGTATAGCAATAGACTCGTCAACTAATTTCAATGAAAAATTAGGTTAAGCCATTACATACAATTGCTTTGCATTAATTTGGTGGTAAATAACAATCCAATTGTAACATATAATGATAACTAAATAATTATATGGTCATTTAGTTTTTTATATACAATGCAAAATATTTAAAATTGTGTAATGATATAAATATAAAAATATTTCACTTAACTCTCATTGCAATAAATGCAATATTCAGTCAATTTTATGTATAATATATATATTGATAAATAATTAGATTATAGAATTACTTATAAAATTAAAAATTGGTGGTAAATATGGAACGTAAAATATAAATCCAAATTTAATTAAGGATATAGATTTGCTCTTATTTTAGATTTTAAAATGATTGTAAATTATCAATTGAATTGAATATAAAAAATATCAAAGTAAGCAATATTGATTGATTCGTGATGATAAATAATTTATTTTGGCTGAAGAAAATTAGTATAAAATAATCAGCCTAATTACTATCCAAATTTAATTAAGGATATAGATTTTCTCTTATTTTAGATTTGGAAACGACCGTAAATATCATAAAAATAAATATGTTAAAAAAAGGTTACCAATATTTTAGATTTTAAAAAATGATTGTAAATTATCAATTGAATTCAATATAAAAAGAAATATCAAAGTAAGCAATATTTTGTAAGAAAAAGATATTAAAAAGCAGTTGCTACTATACATGACTATTATTTTTAATTTGATTAATTTGTGATGACAAATAAGAAGATTAGTATAAAATAATGAGCTCCATTAAAATAAATTTAACTTCACAATAATTTGATAAAATTGGTTAAATTAAAAAGTTTGAAATAAATATTCATTAGCTAGCTTTTCTCTAAATATCCATTAAAGGCATACGCAATTGATTTTTATATATAATAATATCACGGTGCAATTTAGTTTTTCCTATATAGAATAGAGGATATTTCATATTATGATGTAATTTAAATGTTAATGCAATAAATGCTTTATGCAATGAAGAATATATATATATATATATATATATATATATATATTATTGATTGGCATTGAATCAAAATTAACATGATATTATAATATAATATCAATAAAAATACTACATTATAACATCATATCGACGACTTCTCCTAATCTGTGCTTTATGTTTGTTTTCTTCTCTTACTTTGTATTTAACTTTTGCGATGTACTAGAGGACTTGGGAAGGGGGAATTGAATCAAATCCTTGGTATTTTTAAAAACTTTTCCTGCACACTAAACATCAAAATCAGAAAGCTCAAGTAATATATAAGATTTAATTGGTAGTCTATTAAATATGTATGAGACTCTTGACTGAAATAATTATGTAGTTTACATCAAAACTATGCAAGAGATTAAGAGAAATGCACATACAAAAGTGTAAAAGGGAGATAGAGATAGAAGAGCTTGCAGCAATGATTTTTATTGGTTCGATTCCAATGTGGAATCTACATTCATACCCATTGCTATGGATTTTCTACTAAATAATCAAGACAAATTACACCAATGACCTTTACTGCGGTGATTCACTCTCATAGTCAAGGTCAATGTGCCAAATGATTTCTCCAAACTAAAACAATACAAGAGGTTCACTTCCTCTTGAAACAAAGAGACTTTTCTAAACTTCTTGTGTAGAAGAAAATCGTTCAATACTCAATCTTTTTCATGGTCTTCTCACAAAGATTAAAACAAATGAAGCTCACAAAACTTGAAAATGTGGATGAAGGAGTTTTTACAATATTTATCGGTGTTCCACGTTATGTCTTTTTGGACAGAGAAGGTTCATTTATTTTTGGATAAATTACACTCACCTTCCTTGAGGTTTGTGGAAATGCAACTCACAACCCCTCTACTTGTCAAATTTTAAGTATTTATATTAGACTTTCTCATTCAGAACATGATAATAAAATTAGAATAACATTTGTGATATTAACTTTTTTAATTAATAAAATTATAAAAATACCTTAAACTTAACGAGTGGGTACATGTATTTTTTATAATTTTATTAATTAAAAATAGTTAATATCACAAAAATGTCATCCTGTTAGGTTTATTAAATGTTATCTGAATGAGAAGTGAAACTATAACATAAATACTTAAAATTTGACATAGCAGAGATGTGAGTGTAAGTGGACAAATAAAGGGGGTGTGAGTTGCATTTCCACAAACCTCAGGGAGGTGAGTGTAATTTACCCTTTATTTTTTGCTCTTCCACTAGCCATTTTAGCATTCTTTCCTCTTTGTGTGCTGTGATTCTGCCCTTGAATTATTTTGTTGTAGCAATCCTCCATAGTTTGTTTGTGTCATTTGATGCTTGATGATTTGGGACAAATCTGTAGTTAATTTTGTCATTGAATGCAAGAGCGCCCACAGTCTTTCTTTCATAAAATATATTATTAAGTCACGTTCCAGCACTAATGATAATATCAATTTCATGACTGCCCTTAATTTTAATTTTTGCTAACATTAAAAGGCCATGTGGTAGGATGCATGCCACTTTTCTTTGTTCCCCTTTTGATTTTCACTCTTTACTCATTTGTAGAGTGATACTTCTAATATTTTCCTTCTTTTGAATAACACAATTGCCAATCATGCATGAGCCTTCCTTAAATCTTTCCAATCAGTTAAGAGTCAATTTCCAAAACCACAATTGCTCCAATTTCGCCTCCTGTGCAACAAAAGGTCGTATGATATCCATAAACAGCATCAACACTTAGGATACATTCTGAGTAGTGTCCTTCCTCTCTTTTTTAGGATATATTTGAATGCTTTCCTTGAATAATATCACTATTAGATACTTGATTTCTTTCCTTTTCAATGCTTCAAATAATTGACAAATATTCTGCAAATATATACTTTGTTATCATCACATATTATGAGACATATCCCAATTTGGGCTAACATTTTGCTTATTGTTTGTCAATCTTATTAAATAGGTCAGAAAGGGCACAAAATCAAGAAAAAATATATATTTTAAGAAAATTGATAAGAGACCTAATCTATATATGTTAATTTTTTTAAGTTGAATTGACTACCCACTTATTCATTTTATTTTATGTTTTGTTGTAAATATGTCAAGGTTTGGTGGAAATCCAAATCTCTATACCTCGACTCCACGCCACAAGAGGAATAAAGTAGCAATTCCACTTGTAGTGACACCTTTGGATTCTTCATCCTTTTAGCGGCAGTACTCATTCGTTTCAGAAGTAAACCAAAAGGTATGATCGTATAACCATTCCACTCCTTGATTTTGAAATGCAAAATTCCATATGCAGCATGACAATGAAATATCAGACTAAAAGAAGCTCCTATCGGTTTTCTAAGTCTATCTCATAGAAATTATCCAAAAAACATTTTAAATGTAAAGTAATAAACAACATTCCATTACCGGATACGTTACATGATGACTTTCATCGATGACTACTCAAGGTATGTATGGGTGTCTTAATGAAGGATAAGTTTGAGACACTGATAATTTAAACTATTTAAGGACCAGGTAGAATTCAAAATTAGGAAGAAGATTCGATGTTTTATAGACAACAAAAGGGGAGCATATATGAACCAAAATAATTCTATAAGTTTTTCAGGAGTGTAAGATATGAAAACAAATAACATGTCTAAACATTCCTTAACAAATGGCATACTAGAGAGGAAGAATTGTCATCTAACAGACATTTTTCGAAGCATGTTGCATGCCTGAAATGTTCCAAGGAGATTTTGGGCTGGGTGCGTAAAGATTGTAGCACATGTAATTAATTGACTTCCACGAGTCAAGCTAAGGTTCGTCTCACCATTTAAGAAGTTATGGATGCTCAAAATCGTGATGAGTCATTTCCACGTATTTGGTTCTATATGTTATGTCTTAATATTCCAGATCACTGGAGACAAATGCAAAAAATGGTTATTCGTTTAATCTTTATTGGATATGATATTAAGAGAAAAGGATGTACATGTTGTGAAAAAGAACATCAAAACAACAATTTTTAATCGATTTAAATTTGTAAAAAAAAAGCATCAAACACAAAAAGGGGCTTTCTTGAGCAAGCTTCAAGTAGTATGAACAACAAAAACAAATTAAAGGTTCTTTATTTAAGCTATGAAATGAGCTTAAACAATGAGCCTAGCTCAAGAAACATAAACAAAACCCTACCCAAAAGGAAGAACAACTAGAAAAATGAGCTTCTTGGTGCTTCAAAACTAGCTCTTGAAGAAGAAAAATCTCCTCTAAAAGAAATGGGATGGTCGGGTAGCCAGGGAAAAGGGTGGTTTTTTTTTTGTGGTCTCTTGGTCTAGGGCCTAAGTGTTTTGCATTTTTGGATGAGAATGAAAGGATGATGGAGAAAATGATGAAGGTTGAGAGAATATGGAGAGGGTTTAAGTGTTTGAATGGGTGTGTATACCTTGTGTTTGTAACACACAAAAATTAAAATAAGGCTTATGGAGGAGGAGGTGCCCAATCAAGGAGAAGAGGGGTATAGAATGGAATTTTGAAATGTTATAAGTGGGGCTTCAAGAAGGGTTTTTAAGGTTTGGATAGTTTTTACAAAAGAGAAATAATAAAATCCTATAATTTGTAATTCAGATATGTTACTAATTAATCATAATTGTAGCATGAATACAAATTAATTAAAGTTAAGAGATTTTCCCGATTCGTAGGATAGTACTTTTACGAAAAGCATTTTTGTTTCCTACTTTATGCTTTTGTGTCACGTCATGTCTTTTTTGTCTTCTTACTAAGTAATCTTAATTAATGATGAGATTGAGTATGATTACTCAATAAGCTATAATTAGGTAAAGATAATTAAATTATCTTATGATTAATCAATTAAAATAATTACATTCTAGTTAACTTTAATTATTTTTAATTAATCTCAATTAGTCCTAATTAGTGTTGATTGGGGCTCATTAACCTTAATTATTAAGCTAATTACACTCACACAACATCTAATCATCATATAATCACATCAAATTAGTCTCAAAACAACCATATTGATGATTACTAGCTAGGTCTAGTCATCATCCACTTTGTGCCTAATTACCCTAAGGGCATTATGCTAATTAGTGCAAATGGAAAAAATTGGGTGTTAAATATTTTCCTGTGATATTTGGCAAAAAAAAAAAATGAAGTGAGGACCACCGTGCACCTTAAGTGGTATAGACTATCATAGTGGTCCCTCTTTTCTTTTTTCTTTCTTCTTCCCTCCATCCCGTCTCTCTCTCTCACTTTCTTCTTTTCCTTTCTTCCTTCTTCTTCTCTCTTCTTCTCCTCCGTCTTCTACTTCTTCTTTTCCTTTTCTTTCTTTTTATTTTTCAGAAAAAATATCATTATCACCTCCATAATTATCATCTCCTCCTCCTCTTCATCATTTCTACCGTTCTTTTTCTCCTTACCTCTATTTTCTCTCTAAAATCTATTAGAGAGCTTGAAGTTTTACAAGAAATTGGAGTGAATTTCTTCACTAATTATGTTCTTTCAGTGGTAAATAAGCCTCTCTTGCTCTATTTTATTTATTAAATTTTCTAGTTAATTTAGGATTAATATTCGAATTTTTTTTATTCTATAAATTAGGGATTTTAGTGATTTGGGGTAAATTGTATAAATTGGTATTATTGTTTAATTACTAATATTTTATTTATATTGTTTCTAGAGTTATAGAGCAATTGAGCATAACTGTTGGATTGGTGGCACTTGGAAGTTGATATTCAATTATGTGAAATAGTTTGTGAGTAGACATTATGTCTATAATTGTTTTTAATTATTCTAAATTAGTAAAAATATATTTTAGTAAATTAGAGGCTGAGAAATAATTATTTGGCTATGTTGTATAAATGTTTGGTGAAAATAGATTTAATGTAAATAGGTTATATTCTATTTGAAAATTTACACATGAGACAATATGATATAATTTAGAAATTTAATAAAGAAATATTAAATTTCATAAATTGAACTAATTGAAAGCTATCGACCTCTTATATAGATTTAGAAATGATTCATGGATAGTGGGTATGACCCATTTTTATTGATTTGTATAAAGTAATTATATGTTTTGGGAAGAACTAACTTCTATAGCTAACGACAGGAGGCGTTAGCCTTGGTGCACCTTGATTATAAATTTAGGATCATACATGGATCCTTCTGTTATATGGCTATCCGCATGGGTAGGACCATTCCGTTTTAGGATCACACGAGGAATGGCCGCCTTAGTGTAAATCCTTTTGTTTATCCTGAATTTGATGATTCCCTATTATTTTTTTATAAAGTGGAATGTTTTCAAGAATCTTATTCATAAATAAAAGGATTTGTTGAATTTATATGAACTATGAAGCTATTATTATTTTATTTATGGATTATATATTGTCTCATGTGGGTTATAGACATCATGTCTACCACTTAGTTGCAAACTCACTCCGTTGTTTCTCTCTCTTTTCCAATACAGGTTAGTTCAGGTTCAATCCTGCGCTCCTTAGTAGCCGATTGTCTAAGTTTGTGAACCTTCTTGAGAAGGCCTTTTGGTATACTCCTGGAACCTATTTTTGTTGAGTTTTATTCTGTTAAACTATTAATGCTCCATATGTCATAGCAGGGTCCTGGATTAGTTTTGTTTTTATGTATATATTTGTGCTTAAGCATACATAGTTAAGATTTAGATATGTATAGACTATATTTTAGAAAGGATTTGTAAATAAGTTTAGATATATATACTGAAGGGCGCATTTTGAGAATGCTTGATGCCCATATGTCTGATTTAGCTGGAATATTATATATTGTATTTTATTTGGGGAATATCGAAAACAAAGGAAACTCTGTCCGTTTTCCTAGAAAATTTGGTATGTCAAGGATTGCTGGGAATGTATTCCCATGCGCCGTCATGGCTTGCCTGGGTTGTGACATTTTCTTATTGGGTCTTTATAAGCCTCCTCCATACATGTCCAAATTAATCAACTAATAGGCATTATATCAACTCTCTCTATTACACTCATTCCTAATTCTATAACGTATAATGTGTCCGCTCATCTATCGCAACATCTTCTTCTCGCAACATGAAGTTTAACTTTTTGTTGAATTTTTACTGCTAACATTCAGTCCCATAGGACAATGTTAGGCTATGAATGCGTATATCAAATACCAAGCAATTAACTTACGTAAAGGTAATGGGCATTGAAATTCAAAATTCTTTTTTTTTTTGGTAATAAAGCAAAGAAAAGAAGAAAGCCAAAAAAAGGTAAATATTTATCTCAAGTGAAGAACCCGGAAGCAAAACCTAAGATAATAAGCTCAATACTTCTATAACCCATGGGCTGTGAAATAATTCTGGATAATTTTTTAAAAATACTTTTATACACGATAGTAGCAGATTGAACTTTGAATTTAATATATCTACTAAATTAAATTACCCAATATGGTTCTTATTGTTAATCTACTTCTAGTTTCAATTAAGTTTCTGAATATCATCTTTTAACAGGAGAACTACGTATGATAAAGTGGCTAGCGAATATTCATTCTCTTTGATTTTAGTATAAATAACAAAGATAGGAGCTTTGATGGAGTTTAAAACAAAACACCTCTGAATAATTCTCTTTCCCTTCATTTTGTTAACATCATTCGTGCTAACAAAAGGTGAAAAGGGCATCAACATAACCCTATTGTACTGTGCTTTCTGGTTTATCAGTTATCATGAGTATGAACAAGTTGAGTCGTACCAACAAAATTGAGAGCAGGGTGGACTCAAATAAACAAGAGTTCACCTACTTGGAGATACTAAGTATTACCAATAACTTTGAGAGGGTTGTGGGTAAGGGAGGATTTGGTACTGTCTACTACGGTTGCATTGGTGAAACACAAGTGGCAGTGAAGATGCTCTCTCATTCAACTCAAGGTGATGAACAATTTCATACAGAGGTATTTCTTTATTACAATGATTGCATTTAAATATTAATTCTCATGCATGTTTGGTTGGAGGATGAAAATCGAAGTAAATTTTTTATAATTGAATTTCATATGTAAAATTATATATAAAAATCGATCATAAAAAGTTTACCCCAATTTTCACCCTTCAATCAAATATAACCTACATGTTTTCAAGTCTCTTAAAGATGGAGGAAAATTGGCTCTGCTTTGCAGTCAGAAGTTCTCACTAAAGTGCACCATAGATGCTTGACTCCTCTTATTGGTTATTGCAATGAAGGCACAAAAAGGGCACTCATCTATGAATATATGACCAATGGAAACTTGGCAGAGCATCTATCAGGTTTCAAAATATACATGCACTGCAAAAATATTAATGAGTAAATATACACTTTTGTCCCA
Organism: Dalbergia oliveri; assembly: GCA_030441495.1. Taxonomy (NCBI): domain Eukaryota; kingdom Viridiplantae; phylum Streptophyta; class Magnoliopsida; order Fabales; family Fabaceae; genus Dalbergia; species Dalbergia oliveri. The sequence goes on from JAMLFY010000016.1 coordinate 3,176,714, forward strand.
AAAGAATGGCAACCAAATACTTTAGGGTGTATTTGTAAGTTTGAGTTTTGGAGGGAAGAGAGGGGAGGGAAGGACTTGTAATATAACTTTACACTATAAGTCCTCCAATTTTTTCCTTTTCCTCCAAAATCCAAACTCATAAACATACTTTTAGTCTCAAAGAAAATTTACCAATATTTTAGTCTCTAAAAAGGTGGCAAACATTTTAACCTCTAACACTTACGGAACTAATAATGTGATATGTTAACTATTAACGGAACTAATAATGTGGTCGTTAAGTTGCATTTTGTATCTAACCTAGATCTTATTGTAACGGCACATGTCAAGTTTCACAACAAATACACTGTATTAGAGAGATAGTTCCAACTTTATCAACACAAACTTTGAATTCTCTTGCTAATACGATGCATTTTAGAGGGCTTGAAACTTTTATGTTAGGAGAATTGAGACTCCTTATTTCAATAAGATCCAGGTGATATAAAATGGCAATTAACGGTCAAGTCATCAACTTTGTTTCTAACTAATCAATCCCATGCAATAGAAGGAATAAAATCTTATAATATGATAAACGTTAGGGGCTAACAAAATATTAGTGAATTTATTTAGAGACTAAAATGTTAGCGAATCCTTTTTAGAAACTAAAATGTTAGCGAAATTTCTTTGGCAGACTAAATTGTTGGGTTTTGTGATTTTTTCAGAGATCAAAATGTAAATTTACTAAATGCTAATTTCATATACTGGCGGTATGAGTTTGTTACGATATGATTTAAATATGATTTTATATTATTTATTGTATAGGTTCAGATTGATTTGATTTTGATTCCTTTATATTTATTACTCTAGGCCTATAAAAAGACACCTCTATTTTGTAGAATACACTTCAGTATATACCAAGGTTCTAAAATTAAACCTAATATCAAAGGTTAGAGCAAGGGTTCAAAGGTACAAAGGTTTAAATTCAATCAAAATCAATGAAATATAATCAGTATATAATAAAACATATATTTATATAAATATATAAAAATATAAAATAAAATATATGTCATAAAATAACTCAAAATTAAATTAGGCATCAACAAAATTCATAGAACATAACATAATTCATCCCTTAATTAAAATATCATTATCTATATGGATCAAATATCTCAAGTTACTACTTCCCATATCAGAAAAGGAAAAGAATTAGAAAAAATGATATTTTAGATTTTTTTAAAAAAACCCCAAAATGATGCCGTTTTCCATCTTTTTTATAAAAAAAAAATTGTTCCACCGGTTTGACTAGTTTGTGTCTAGCCATATGGTTCTATTGGTTCAGGCAGTTTTAGGCATAGACGAACCGGATAGCATGTCCAGTTCCTGATTCAACTGTTGACTTTCCCGTCAGTTTCAGAACCTTGGTATATACAGACTTACAAAGATTATTCACCTAGTTTTTTTTTTATGTTTTCCTATTTTTCCGTTCTTGACGTCTAACAGAGTATTGTATGGAAATATTTATCTCATTTTTTTTAATTTAATTATGATACATTGTCAATGAAACATTTTTTTCCATACACAAACAACTAATCATGTATCATCATATCAATAAAACATAATATTTCTTATAATCATTGTATAAAAAATCACACATAATAGTATATGCAATATAATTAAATAATAATATAAAACTCTTCACACCGAAAGTGTATGAAAATAATTAATTATTGATGAAACATAATGACGTGATTTTTTTTTTTGGGGGAGGGGGAGGCAAACAAATGATTTCTATTTTGTACTTAACTACATATTCCTATCATATATGCAATATATATGTTTATTTGACTTTAATTTACATACATTATATTTAGTGTAATTGTGATTTTTTCCTATAAATCAATTACGTATTATTTTTATGATTTTTACGATAATTATTATAAAAGTTAAACTTTTTCAATTATGTAATAACTCCAAAATATAGTTCACTTTGAACTATATTTTACCAGAACTGAAATCTGATTATATATATATGCCCGCCAAACTTATCTAGGATCTTGTGATCAGGGCGTTCCCTGCTAAAACTCTCTCCATGGCCATGCAGATAAAAGTCAAAATTTCTTAGGATGGGAACAAAGACTTCAAATTGCTCTGGATTCTGCAGTAGGTGAGGAAGGGATAAAAATGGAAGAAAAGAAATATATTGGTCTTGCTGTTGATGCAACAAGCTAAACTTAAGTTACTGCCATTTTATTTGCAGGCTTGGAGTATCTTCACAGTGGCTGTAAGCCACCAATTGTACACAGAGATGTTAAGACTAGAAATATCTTATTAAATGAGCAATTTCGTGGAAAATATCTGATTTTGGGTTGTCAAGGATCTTTGCAGATGAATGTGACACCCATGTGTCAACAGCAATTGCAGGCACCCCAGGATATGTTGACCCTGAGTAAGTTGTCTTGTCAATTCCAGTTTCAACTATGAACAAAGTTAATTGTATACTTTTATTTGCGGATATATCTTTTCTCTAAATATTGGTTGAGAGAAAAATTAGAACTCATTCTTAACTAATATTTTATATACACCTCAAGGTGTTTCCTTAAAGGTGTGCTAAAAAGTGGTAGTTATGGTATAATCTACCATTTCATAAAATTTATTGATGAGTAGTTTTTTTCTCAATTCTCTCAACTTCTCTTGCTCTGGTCATGTTTCTCTACTTAGTAGTTGCACATTGTTTTGTTCATGCAGGTACTACAGAACAAACAGGTTGAATGACAAAAGTGACGTGTTTAGCTTTGGAGTTGTTCTCTTAGAGATAATAACAGGGCGCACAGCTATCTTGAAGACTCATGAGAAAACTCATATAATTGAGTGGGTAAATTCCATGTTTGCTGATGAAGGTGAAATTGATGGTATCATGGACCCAAGGTTACAAGGAGGATATGATATTGATACTGCCAGGAAAGTAGTAGATGTAGCAATGGCTTGTTTAGCTCCTAGTTCATTAACAGGCCAACAATGAATGAAGTTGTGCTAGAATTAAAAGAGTGTTTGCCTATGGAGAATCTTAGGAGTACATCCAGTATATTGATTGATGTTAACTCTATGGAACCAATAAGTGGAGAGAGTTCTCTTGCAAGGTGAGGAGATTCGGAATTTGAACGTACGGATTATAGAATTTTATACAGATGTAATGTAAGTTTCATCCTGTTTAATTAGTAGGGTGAGTTTTAAAGATTTTGAGCATTATGTGCAACTGACATAGTTTTTTTGTATAACGTTGATTTGATGGTGAATTAATGAGTTATAAATTGTGAAAGTATTATCAAATTTATATTATGTCAAATAATGGTGTGACTTAAGATATTTACGATAAAGAAGTAAATTTAAACGCATAAAGATTATAGGGCGATTATCACCCCTTTATTGTTTTGTTCGTATATTTTGAAATCAGTACCCTTAAATTAAAGTTTCTTTTCTATGTCGGAATTTTAAACGCATTGAGATTTGGAGATATAACTCCATACAAATTACTCAAATCCCTTTGCCACTAGTCTAGCTCAATCCTAATGATTGTAATTAAATTAAAAGTTGTATTAATTCTTGTCTATTATGACTCTATATTCTTAATTTGTAATCATGGTAATTGATATTTGTCATGACCCAATTTAGGTTATGACCGGTGCATAGGTACACCTTCTCTAGTAAGCATTAACATACATTATTTTACAGAAAATGGCAGAATTTCCTCTATTTTTCGTACATTTCCAAATTTAAAAATACAACTTGTATGAAAATAAGAATAAAACACATAATTAGGCTTCAAGCATTTTAGAATGTAAGGTATAGAACAATCAACTCAACATAATTTAGAAAATTCATCTCAACATATAAATTTCAATTCTGATAAGTAATCTAAAACAAATCCAATCCTAAATCAAGCATGAATCAAGTTAATTTACAAATCCTTTCTATAATATAATCTATATATATCTAAGTCTTAACTACACATGCTTAAGCACAAATATATACATAAATACAAAACTAATTGAGACCTTCCTGTGACATATGGAGCATTAAAATAGTTCTAACATGCCAAAAGGCCTTCTAAGAAGGCTCACCAACTTAGACAATTGGCTATAAAGGAGTTGCGGGATTGGAACTGGAGCCTCACCTATACTGAAAAGAGAGTGAAACAACAAAGTGAGTTTTGCAACTAGTGGTAAGACATAATGTTTATAACCCACATAAGATAATATATAACCCATAAGTAGAACAATAATAGCTTCATAGTTCATATAAATTCAACAAATCATTTTATTTATGAAAATGATTCTTGAAAACAACCCACTTTATATAAAATAATAGGGAATAATCAAATTCAAGAATAAAGAAGATTACACTCAGCCGTCATTCCTTCATGTGATCCTAAAATAGAACGACCCATGCGAGTAGTTGTAGAATAGAAGAATATCCATTGTGTGGTCCTAAAAAAATATAGTCAAGGTGCATCAAGGCTAACACCTTCGTTAGCTACAAATCCTATCAGAAATTCTTCCCAAAACATATAATTATTTTATACATATCAACAAAAAGGGGCCATGTCCACTATCCATAAATCATTTTAAATCCATATTAGGGGTCGATAGCTTTCAATTAGTTCAATATATGAAATTTAATATTTCTTTATGAAATTTCTAAATTTCCAAGTCATGTCATATTGTCTCATGTGTAAATTTTCAAATAAAGCATAAGCTATATGCATTAGATCTATTTTCATCAAATTTATATAACATAGCCAAATAATTATTTCTCAGCCTCTAACTTCCTAAAATACATTTTTAACTAATTAGAATAATTAAAAATAATTATAAACATTATGTCTACTCAAAAACTAGTTCAAGAATCGAAGATCAATTCCCAAGTGTCACCAATCCAATAGTTGATGCTCAAATGCTCTATAACTCTAGGAACAAGATAAATACAATATTAGTAAGCTAACAATACTATCAATTTACACAAATAAGCCCCAAATCACTAAAATCCCCAATTTATAGGTTAAAGAAACACTAATATTAATCCTAAATTAATTAGGAACTTTAATAAATTAAATAGAGTAGTGTAACACCCTAATAGAACCTAACTACGCTTAAGTTCGCATTTGGATTCTACTAGTCATCACTTATGCCTTTCGTACATTTTCTTTTGAAATTAACTTAGAAAAATAGTAGAATTTTTTTTTATATAAATTACTTTTTGAAAACTTAAGCCTGTAACGAGAAGTGAAATACATAGCACTTGCATAGATGGTAATCAAAGTTACTTTGCTCACTTACTTAAGTTAATAAGCTGAATGAGGGCTAAATGTAGAAATATCATCACATACATTGGAATATACTACTTAATACCAAAGTAATAATTTATTACAAATAATAATATAAATTCTACTATTACTTGTCGTTCCTCATAACTAAAAATCGGAGCGCTAATTCTTGAAAGGCCTGAAATCTTCACGTGTGGCCTCCTCCCTTAGCTATAGCTCCATTACTTTAAGTGGACTCATCTACCTTTGGTAACAACAAAAAAAATATAGGAGTGAGAAATATAAGATTTCTCAATAGGAGTTTCTACTTGTACTAAAAGTGTCATCGTTTCGTCCAGTCACTTCAAGTTTATTATAAAAAGGTGAACAGAATAAGGATTCAATTATCAAACTTTTTGCAAACGTGATTAGCCAAAGTACAGTTGTTATTAAACTACTCTTATAACAATAATAGAAATATCCATTCCATACTTCATCAAGCATACACCCAACAATATCATATAAAATTAATAATGGACAATAATACTTTAGGAGATGCATGTATTTCATGATTACTTATCAACAAAATGATCATTATCTTTCTTTCGTTCCATTTTTCTTTTCATTAATATATTTCTCAATCACTTACGGGATGAATGCATAAATGCTTTAAACCACCCTAATGGGTAATGAGCTCATACCGTGGCCGTCGCCATAGCCTTTAGGTTTCTTTCCATTGCGTAATCTTCAACGGTTTAGGGGTTAAGCCGTGAGCTTAAGTCCACTTTTCTAGACTTTACTTTTATTTTCTTTCTGCCGTAATCTTAACGTTATATCATGAGTTTAGCTCAAGTCCACTTTTCCAGACTTTCATTGCCAATTTTCTAGGCTTTTCTTTTATTTTCATTTGAAAATGAATGTATGCATATCATCATGTAATCATAAATAAATCATAGGCAATCATTCATTCATCCTTATCATTTCATAACTCATCACTATACATTCACATAGACAATATCTCATATACATCCTAATATCAAATAGTAGGCTTTTTATGCTAAATCGCATGTCATATTTCATTCTTTGAAACCAATAAATCAAGTACCATAAAGTTCTTAAGAGGTTATGGAAGTCTTAGTGTTTACACATTATGGAGTATTTCTTTCTGTTCTTGCAAATTCTAACCAAATCTTTTTCTCTTAGTTATCCTTATACTCTTAGCATTCCATTAATACATTAATGCAATTTAAAATATTATCCTTGGGTATTTGGAGGTTCTTTATATATTTTCAAGCTCCCTCATGAGTGTTATATACATATTTTTCCTCTTGAAGCTTATTTGCAACTTAAATTCTTAAAACTATCTTTTTTCAAAACTTGAATCTTCTATTTATATTTCTAATATCTTTTATAAGAAAAATTGTAACTTTTTGTATACTTATTATCTCAGTGTTTTAAAAGTAGTTCCAGATTCTTAACTCATCAATCTTTCTATTAATGGTAATTTCATTAAAAACACATTTATGGTTATATCATAACACCCTTGCAAATTTACCCCTTTTAAACTCTCAGCACACGTCCTGAAAATTTATTTCTCATTATGTATTTATTTGATGCAAAGCTTTTTGCATAGCATATATGGATGTGTTCCTATATGTGTTAGCTTTCCAATAGAGTTGAAATCAGTCCATTTGCATTTTTTTAGAGTGAGTTACACCTATTTTACTAGTGCAAAGTCAGATTTAGAGTTTCAATCTTTGGCTTAACTTTGAAAATTTATATCTTGAGCTAGAGAAGTCTGTGTGATTCTTTTTGGAGAGTGTTCTATAATGTGTCTAGTTTATGGTAAAAATATTTTCATTTTAAGATACTTCATATTTTATGAACACTACTTTTCGAAGTGCATACTAGGAATAGCCAGAAATTCCAGCACCTACCTTTTCATGTCTTAAGTCACATTTATTAAATCAAGCTTCACATACCATCTTTTTAAGCTATATTTGAGTATGATAACATCATAAAAGTACTTAAAACAAAATAGAACATATTATGCTATCTGAAAATACATTTTACAACAATCATTCAAAACTTTTGACAATAACTCAAGCTTGAGGCATTCTATCCATGGACAAAGTTAGAAGCCAACAATGCTTGAACAATTAAAGATAAAGCTCCTACCTCTTATATAGGGTCTAAAAAGAGTCCTTTTCTTCCTTGCTTGAGCAAGAGTCCTTGGAGTGGATGTCCCTTCTTGAATCTTGGCTCTAGAACTTGAATGCTTAAGAAAAATTTCTCACTAGAGTTAAAGATTATAACTCTTGTGAGGACTAGTGAAGGTTTGAGCTTAGGATTTAAGTGTTTAGATGAGATTTAAAGGGTGAAGAGAACTCTTTGAAGAGAAGAACATAAAAAGAAATGATAGAGAAAGAATAAGAGAGAAAGAACACTTAGGAATTTCAAAAGCTTGAAGACTAGTAAGAGTGTGTTATGAGCAATGAGTTCACACACCTCCCTCCCTTTTATAGGCCAAGAGGCCATGACTTGAGGGTGTAATGGAGGGGTTTTATTGCTTCTATTTGTTATTCTTGGATGCTCTTGTAAGTGGAGTAATAATCATTTTAGATTACTAAGTGCTAAACATAATCATCATGTTAGAATTAGTGGTTAGTGTAGTGCTAATTTTAGTGGGAATCAAGAGTTCTTTATGACACAAATTTATTCATCAAATCAATTTTGTTTCCTATCATGATGATGCTAATTTTTGGCTCATACATACATGAAGGGATTGTAATATAGAATTTCATTGAGTCTTGCATTGTTTCATGCACTTTGTCATGCATGGTATGATATGTATGTGTGTTGTGTTTTGTTTTATCATAATTTATTTAATAAATGATATTATAAGATATTTTAGTTTAACCAAATCATGACAAATCTATTATATTTTATTCTTATAATTGAAATCTCATGTTAATTATTTTAACATAATCATCCACTAACTCCATAATCTATACTAGAGATTTGTAACTTTTAGTTAATTGACCCTTTTTTATTTTTCTACTTTTAATCCAATAGCTTAGATTCATTCTTGTTTCAAGATAATGATATTTTTATAATTAGATAATTATAGTGGAATTCTTCTAATTCCACAAAATAATAGTTATCTTTGTAATTTATTAATAAGACAAGAGTAATTTGTAATTTTTTTCTACATAGTAAATGTATTTTCATAATTTTCACTAAGTAGTAGACATACTTAATTATTCTAATATTATTTGTTATATTTCATGACACTTATCCAATTTCTATTGGTTTTCCTCTTTTTTATCTTAATCATTAATTTAATTTAGTTATGAATTTAGGGATGTTACAAGTAGCGTAGAAGCTTATTTACCACTTGAAAAGTAGAATTAGTGAAACAAAATTACTCCAATTCCTTCTAAAGTTTCAAGCTCTCTAATGGAGGTTAGAGAGAAAATGGAGATAGAGGGAGAGAGAATGGTAGAAGGTGTTGAAGAGGAAGAGGCGATGATGATGATGGAGGTGGTGGTGATATTTTGTGAAGATGAGAAGAAGAAGGAAGAAGGGAAGAGGGAGAAAAGAAGAGAGAAAGAATGAAGGGAAGAAGAGAGGAGAGGGTTATGGGAGTGAGCTACGGGAGAGGAGGGGAAGAAGAAAAGATAAAGAGAGAGACAAGTCTATGGTGGTTTATACCACTTAAGATACACGTGGTTCTCACTTCATTTTTTTTTGTTACTACAATATTAATAACAAAAATTATGATTGAACTCCTAGTGTAACTTAGCAAAAAAAAAAAAAAAGTTTTAAAAAATTCCTTATTTAAATCTAAGGACAAATTATAGTACTTACCTCCTATAAAATTTTGTGAAATTCACATTGACTCCCATCTATAGACCCAGAAATTTTTGTAATGATGGCAAAGATAGTACATTGGTATAAAAGAAGTGGAATGTGTTGTATCTTATTATTTTATCTTATTTAAATTTAATGTAAGGTCAAACTCAACCAATGATGGGGACACAAATATATTATATCCATATAATTATTTAAAAACACTACAATATTTAATTTAGAGAGTAAAGGTTCATTTTAATCCTTGAAATTATATGCATAAGTCATTTTAATCTCTAAAATTTGAAAATTAACCTTTTAGTCCTTCAAATTACAAAATATGAGTTAATGGACTAATGTTGTGAAAACCAAAAAAAAATAAAATAAAATAGAAGTGAGGACCACCATGCACCTTACGTGGTATAGATCACTTTAGCCTCCTCACTTCTCTTTTTCCTTCTTTTTCTTTCCTCTCCTTCCCACTCTCCTGTAACATCCAACCCCATCTCTTCTTCCTCTTCAATTCTTTCTCTCTTTTCTTCCATTCTCATTTTCCTTCTTCACCTTCTTTGCTTTCACCTTTATCAATCATCACCACCACCTCCATCATCATCATCTTCTCCCCATCTTCATCATCATTAACCACGCTCTCTCTCCTATCTCTCTAACTGTGATTTCTCTCTAAGTGGAGGAATCGGCTAGAGCGATGAGTTTCAGATCATTCTCTACCTCTAATCATCCTCATAGAGTAGTAGGTAAGTGATAATCTTGCTCTATTTATCTTATTGAGCTCTTTATATAGCCATTCATTATAAATTGGGATTTTTGGGACCCTAAATATATAAATTTGGGGTTTTCTAGTATGTGGGACTAATTAGTGTAAATTAATGACATTATTAGCTCACTAATATTGTATTTATTTTGTTCCTAGAGTTATAGAGCATTTTAGCATCAATCGTTAGATTGATGGCACTTAGGAGTTAGTCTTCCTTTTGAACCAGTTTGTGAGTAGACATTATATCTATAATTATTTTTATTCATGTTAAATTAGCTCTAAATATATTTTAGACATTCAAAAACTGAAAAATAATTATTTGGTTGTGTTACATAATTTTAACAAAATTACATCCTTCATGTTAGCCTATGTTTTATAAAAAAATTGACACATGAGACGATACGATATTGATTCTAGAAAATTATTTTATCTCTATTATGGACTTGAGGAAAGGACTTGAGAAGTCATAGTTATAGCCAATTGTGGAGTTATTGAAAATGGATTTGATATGATATGCAAAATCTTTATCATATGTTTTTGGGAGAATCTCTGAGCGGATCTGTAGCTAACGACAGGAGGCGTTAGCCTTGGTGCACCTTGACTATATTTAATTAGAACCACACAGTGGATCCTTCTGTTTTATGACTACTCGCATGGGACGACTTCTATTTTAGGATCACAGGAAGGAATGATAGCCTGAGTGTGAATCCTTTTGTTTATCCTTAATTTGACGATTACTATTATTTATATAAAGCTGATTGTTTTCAAAAATCTTGTCTATAAATAAAAGAATTTGTTGAATTTATATGAACTATGAAGTTATTACTGTTTTATTTATGGATTATATATTGTCTCATGTGGGTTATAGACATCTTGTTTACCACTAAGTTGCAAAACTCACTCTATTGTTTCCCCTCTCTTTCAGATACAGGTGTAGCTTTAGGTTCCAATATTGTGGCTCTTCAATAGTCGAGCTCTGAGTTGGTGAGCCTTATTGAGAAAGCCTATTTTGTATATTGGAAACTAATTTTCTTTTTGAGTATTGCCTAGTTAAAACCATCTATAATGCTCCATATGTCACAGACAAGGTCCTCGATTAGCTTATTGTTTATGTTTATGTTCATGCTTATGTATGTGAAGTTAAGACTAGATATATATAGATTATATTATGGAAAGCATTGGTAAACTGAATTTAGAATTATATTTTGAACTACATTCCTAGTTATGGTTGAGCATATACTCTGGTTATGAAATTACATTTGAAACTAGTTTGAAAACTAACTTGGCTTCATATTTGATTTTGGGATTGAGTTTGATTTAAATTACGTAATAGAAGTTAAATTGAAATACATATGCTAAGATGATTTTTTGAATTATGTTGAATTGGTTGTTCTATTGCTAGGGCGCATTATGAGAATGCTTGAAGCCCGATTATATTTTATCTTTGTTTTCATACAAGTTGTATTTCTAAATTTTGGGATGTCCGAAAAATAGAGGAAACTTTACCGTTTTTCCTAAAAGCTTGCGTGTTAAGACTTGCAAGGGAATGTGTTTCCTATGCACTGGTCATGTCTCAAGTTGGGTCGTGACAAATGTGACTCATATTTTGCAATTTTAGGGACTAAAAGGTTAATTTCTAAAATTTAGGGAACAAAATGACTCACACTTATAGTTTCATGGACTAAAATGAACCTTTGCTCATTTGGGTCGGCCAAGTGTATCCCTTATATATATATATATATATATATATAGAGAGAGAGAGAGAGAGAGAGAGAGATTTAGCTATGGGTAAATCACACTGATGTCTTTGTCAATGTCTAGTGTAATTACACTTGACACCCTCTATAATACCTTTATAAAAGGTCGCTGAGGTTTATTAAAACCTAAACTAGCCTTCCATCTAGTTACTAATATGATAATTTAAGTGATGAAAAATTCAAGATGTGATATGTACATGGTTATTAATGCTGAAATTGTTTTTGACATATAATTGGATATTTTAATTTTTTAAATTTTATAGTTTTTGGTTTTCTTATTTTTATATGATTTTACCCTTAACAAATTGATGAGTAAGAAATTACTTCCTCCATTTCACTCCATCCGTCAAATTTTTAGATATTTTTTAAAATATCTGTCTATTTATCATATCAATGAATCATTAATTTTTTTAACCAATTTTACCTTTGGTGTAATTAATTATATACTTACTTTAATTAAATTGTATTTACTTGCTTTTGTTTTTCAAGAGGGACAATCTTGTTTACCAACATAACTTTATATTATTACTAAGATTAATTTACTGTTTTTTTAAGTATGTAATTTTTTTGACAGATGGAGTAAAATAGATATAGTAATATAATTAAAAGAAAGAGAAATTCTTGCTTAATTGTTATAATTAGATCGGTAAGACTAGCAAGGAATCACTAAAAAGCAAACACAAGATCTCAATCCAACAGCAAGACTAGCTAGACATAATATTACTGAAAAAAAAAATTGCTTTCTTTTTTCTAATTGTAAGAAAAATTCGAAGAACATGGCATCGGTACCTAAAAATGAAGATTGCCGTGCACGTAACGCTTGGGACATGAGTATTCCACTCAAGAACAAGGATGATCTAAGCTGAAAAATGCAGCTCAAATCATGTTGTTTTCTTCACCTCCTATAGTTTTGTACTCGCCCGAAAAGTGGGTCATGCAAGCCAAGACTCGTTCCAAAGAAGAAAATTGAGGTCGTTAATTCATGGCTTTTTCTTTCAATTTATCGGCAACAAAAGGACACGAACATTATCATTCAAAATTGGAATTATTTATGGTTCACTGTGTGCAACACTAATCCGATAACTCCTCATCACAAGAAAGAATACGTGAGTTGATTTATGACTGGATTTTTCTTGTAAGGATATGTGATTTGATTCCGGTCTTCTTACGCTAGAAAAGATCTGGATCCTTTTAAGTTCTATAGTGCCGCCATGGATTAGTGGCGGTATTGATTTTGATACAAAGTCACATATCTTCTTTATAATAAAAGAAAATCAAGAAAAGAAAAATTCAACCTGAATGTGATTAGATATAAAATCATTCATATATTTTTATCTAATTGTTTAACCTCCTGGGAGATATGGTTCTAGACATAGTAGCACAATCTCTACTACTATAACATTATTTTTGACATAAAACATCACTTATTTTTTACAATGCTTGAAAAGCGTCGCGTTTGATATATAAAATGTATATTCAAAAGTGTTGCTTATGTGTACTATAGAATTCGTATCTTATTGTTGTTATTGTTTTAAATAGAATAATTAAATTTTAACATAAAATAGAATGAACTTATACACTCTTCAAGTTTAAAAGAGACATTTGTATGACATTCTTGTCAAGCAGCATCTCCCAACGAATAATTACAAATGAAATTCAATATTAAAGTCATAAAACTTAGAGTAAATATATCAGTTACGTTGTTACCATTTGCGATGATATGTTTTTCTTTTTTTTTTCCCCTCTAATTATAAAGAAGATGTGTGATTTTGTATCAAAATAATTACGGCAACTAATCCATGGCAGGACAATAGAACTTAAAAGGATGATTAATTCCAGTTCTTTTCTAGCGTAAGAAGACCGAGTCCGAGTCACATATCCTTACAAGAAAAGTTAAAGTCATAGGTCAACTCAATTTTCTTATGAGGATGCTATCGAATTAATGTTGCACACAACCAACCGTAAAATTAAATATTTGGTTGAACTAGAAGCCATGTTACACGATGTATTGCCTTGACATAACCCCCTAAAAGGTTTATGCTCCAACAGGTAAACAGAACTGTGTCTTTTACTGAATAATAATATTCAAAAGAAAAAGAAAAACAAACTCTAAACTACAAGGAAAGTTGACTAGCTACGTTGCCCCCTAAATTGCTCTGGAATACGACTTCAGCAGTATAAATCGTATATATAGCACTCGTATGTTTGTATCCCTAAGCAAACTAGAATAAAACATACAATGATGGGAATGTTACTTAATTATCTTTCTGTATTGCTTGGGGTTCTTTTTAGTGTGGTTCTGGTTCAAACCCAGGAACAACCAGGTTTGGTTATCGAAATTTAATTTGAACTTGCTTAAAAGTACGCAACTATAATGTATTCAAAAGATGAATGTAACAACTTTTTTTTTATTTGTGTGTGTGTGTTTTCTCTCAGGATTCATTAGCATAGATTGTGGGCTACCTGGAAATTCCGGCTATAATGAGAAGAGCACAGGCATATACTACATTTCAGATGTTAAATTCATTGATACTGGTGTAAGCAAGAGTGTGTCGCCTCAGGACAAGATTACTCATCAACAGCAGTTTAGTTATCTGAGGAGTTTTCCTAGTGGAGCGAGGAACTGTTACAGAATAAATGTAATAAGTGGCACTAGATATTTAATCCGAGCTAGTTTCTTGTATGGAAACTATGATGGTTTGAATGAGCTCCCACAATTTGACCTTCATCTTGGAGCAAATTTCTGGGACACGGTAAAATTCACCAATGCATCAATCAGCATAAACAATGAGATCATTCATTCTCCATCAATGGACTATATACATCTCTGTCTGGTTAACACAGGCAATGGCATCCCATTTATTTCAGCTATAGAATTGAGGACTTTGAAAAATGATACTTATGGCACTCAACCAGGAGATTCATTGGCACGTTTCCTTCGTCTAGATTTTAAATCCATCACCAACTTAACGTACAGGTGATTTCTTATAACTTTGTCTAATTAGCTTCTTTACATTATGTGCCAACTTTGTTTATTATACATATATCAAACACTTGATAACAGAAAATCATGGTATACAGGTACAAAGATGATTTGTATGACCGCTTATGGGAGCCTTATTCCAACAACCAGTGGGCACAAATAAGTACACTTCGTAGTGATGATCTAATTCAGAATCATTATAAACCACCAGCAGTTGTCATGAGCACTGCCGCTACACCAATAAATGCTAGTGCTTCCTTAGACTTTTATTACTGGGATGCAGAAGATGTAGTTGGTCAATACTATTTCTATTTTCACTTTACTGAGCTTCAAAAGTTAGCAAAAAATGAAACCAGAACATTCAACATCAGCCTGAATGGCAAGTATTGGTATGGACCAGTGGAACCCACATACCATTCAACCAATACCATATTTAGTAGATCAGATTATTGGCAACGAACCAGTAGATATCAAATTTCACTTGTTCAGACAGAACTTTCTACTCTTCCACCCATCATCAGTGCTCTTGAGATTTATTTAGTGAAAGATTTCTCACAAACAGAAACTGAAAAAGATGATGGTATGCTATTTATCTAAGCTTACTCTTTCCATTATCATTTTTTATTTATGTATAAAGGCTTGAAATTGTCGTTAACTCTTGCATTCAAAATACCAGATGATGCCATCACAAACATCAAGATAGTTTATGGGGTGACCAAAAATTGGCAAGGAGATCCATGCCTTCCCTTGGAATACAAGTGGGAAGGTCTAGATTGTAGTATATTGGTGGCATCCCCAGAATCATCCTTGTAAGTTTGTTGGGTTATATGCTCTTTAGTCACTTAAGTCCAATAAGACTTTAGTGAGACTAAAGCCCAAGGACAATATGGCCCATGTGGCTTAGGGTTAGGTCTTGGACTTCACAGCATATATAAACTAATCTTTTCATCCTTGTGCCTCTCTAAGTGTTTTTCATCAGAAACAGACACCCTAGAGGTACGTTCATCATCTGAACGGTTGCCCACACAGCCACCCCATCCCCTCGAGAGATAGTTGGAAGATTTATCAGAGAGCGATTACTACCGATTGTGAAGCTTTCGTTCACTTGTCCTTTCAGGTAATCAAAACAATGAAGGTTCTATTTTTCCTACGTCGTGTCGGACGATGCGCTTCCGTGTTTCTGTTGATAAACCTACAATTGGTATCAGGGATACGATGAGAAAAAGAACCAGTTTTGATATTAATTTATATTTCATGTGATTTATTTCAAATTTTTTTTGAAAAATATGGCACCTTATTTTTCTGTATTTGTTGTTTATTTCATGTTATTTATTCGCTTATAGTTCATATTCGGTAAAAGTCTTATTTTTAATCGGTTAATCGCTTTAATCCATGGTTAGATTATCTCGTGTTCTTTCTTTTTGTAACAAGGAGGCTAATCCCATATGATTAGGTTTCCTCCTTGCTTTATTTTTGTTGATTTTCGCATTTTCCTATGTATTTTACAAATTTCTGGAAAAGTTCAAGATCGAGAAACGTGAAGAAGATGAGCAATCAACACTGCAGAGACTTTCGTGACCCTGGATCTAGAATTGGACGATCCATATATGATTGGAAAGGACGGAACGGAAAACGAACAAAGTGATGGTTGGGCGACGGCTAGGGGAGGCTAACGCGCTGCCGACGCACCGCCACAAGCGGCTGAGAGTGGCCTTCACGCCCCGAGTGGAGCCGCGTGAGGGCGCGTGAGCCACCCTTTTTGGGTGTTTCCGCGGCGTTCTCGTCTCCTCATGGCGGTCCTTCCCTTGAGTTTTCGTCTTAAGACGAAGTCAGGCTGACCCACGGCATGCCGGCTGAGGGTTCCTCTTCGTGTCCTAAGGTTTCTCGCCAAGGATTGGGTTTTTTTTGGGCTTTTGGGCCCATGGATACCCTAAGAGAAAATTGTTTCTTGAAAATAAAATTTTGTGGGTTTTCTAAAATGGTCATGGAATAACACACACTGCATACAACAATCATGTATCATGATTGTGTGCACACGCTGCCGTAAAGTGACCAGATTTTAGGACCTTAATGTTTTCAAAATTACGTTAAGTTAGGTGATGCACGTTATTGGCTGCACCTACTTACATAGTTTTTTTGAAATCAAACAAAAATTATTTTCGAATGAAACATTTTTTTTGGAAATTGGAAAATTCTAAACTTTAAAAAATTGAATGGGTGAAGGTTTAATTTTTTTTTTAAAGTATTAAACCTGCGGGCTCCAATTGTGGGTTTATTAGTGAAATGGTTATCGCTAAGCCCATCGGATAAGGATAATCGGATTTCGCTAGATTAAACCTTAATATTTTTCAAAATTTTAGTAAAGTTTTGTACGGCCCATTATCGGCAACACTTAGACACTAAAGATAATTTTGAAAGTAAACAATGGTTAAATACATTCAACTTTGGTAAAATTGTTAACCCTCCCATCGAGGCTCTGCAATGGAACTGAAGGCCCAAAATAACAATATTAGTTTTACAAGTATCTTGCCCATCGTAAGCCTTGTAAAGATAACTAATGGATTGTTAAACAATAAACAAGTAGTAGTTATTAGAATCTACTAGCGCTATATCTGTTTGTTGTTATTCTAGTTTGTAATTAGTGTGTTTTTTCATTGTTTTCAGAAAAATGTCTTCATTCAATCCTTTAGCTACTATCTTGAGCCAAAAACCTATGGATGGTACAAACTACAAACAATGGAAAACTAATTTGGATATTGTTCTTCAATATGAAAAGCTCAACTTTGTTCTAACTACCCCTATCCAGCGCAGCGCGCCTGAAGATGCGCCTGAGGCAACAAAGGCACGTTTTCGCAGGAGAAGGAAAATGGGAGAAGGCAAATGTGGGTTCGCCTATATTTTAGCCAGTCTCGCCAGTCACTTTCAGGAGCAAGTGAGCATGATTGAGAGTGGAGCAAAGATGCTCTAGACTCTTGATGGCATGTTTGCTACGTCTAGGCAGCTCTGCCAGGAATGCGCTGAATGCAGTCACCAAGACAGTGATGTTGGAGGAAGTGTGTGAGATCATTGTTGACAATGATAGCAAACTTCAAGAAGGCTGAAGACCATGGGGTCAAATTTGAACAAGAAGTAAAAGTTGACCTTCTCTTAATCACCGCCTAAATACTTCAATCAGTTCAAGATGAATTATAATATGAATAAGATGAATCTTGACCTTACTCAGCTGATGCATGAGCTTAGAGTGAATAGTCTAGTCAAGTAGGGAGTGCATTTTTTGCTGGTGAGAGTTATGTGAAACCTAAGGGGAAACCCAAGGGAAGGAACAAAAACAAGAAAAAGAAGAAATCAGGAGTTCCAGTTGCCAAACCAGTTGCAATGAAGCAGCCAAAAGGCAAGTGCTTCAAGTGCGGACAAAAGGGGCATTGGAAGAAAAATTGCCCACGTATGAATAAACCAGGTATGGGTAATTTACATGTGATTGAGGCTTGTTTAGTGGAGAATTACAATGATAAATGGATCATTGATTCAGGAGCCACTAACCATGTTTGTTACTCTTTGCAGTGGTTCAAACATAGCTTGCCTGGAAGTGAAGGACAAAGAGTTTTGAAGCTTGGAAATGGGGAGCTTGTGTCACTAGCAGTGGGACAAGTTATTTTATCTTTTGATAATTGCAGAACTTTGGTTTTAGAAGACTGTTTATATATTCCGGATTTTCAGAGGAATTTAATTTCTGTTAGTTGTTTAGTTAAACATGGTTTGACAGTTAGTTTAATTCCAGTTTCAATAAGAAGTCCATCTTCTTTTATTTGTTCCGTGTAATGTTTAATGGTCTTTATTTCCTTAGTCCTTGCCTGTGAAATTAATCATGTTGAATTAGGAGATATTGAGCATGTTCCTTCATCAAAGAAAAGAAAAGTTTCCAATGAAACTTATCTTTGGCATTTGAGATTGGGTCATATTAACTCTAACAGGATACAAGGTTTGGTCAATAGTGGGATTTTAAAATCCCTGAACTTTGAACTAAGTTGTGAATCTTGTTTAGAGGGTAAAATGACTAAGAGATCTTTCAAGGCTAAGGGAAATAGTGCCACACTTCAGCTGGAATTGGTACATACTGATGTATGTGGACCAATAAATGTCCAGGCCAGGCGGTATCATATTTTATCTCATTTACTGATGATTACTCTAGATTTGGACATGTGTACTTGATGCGTCACAAGTTGAAGCTTTTGGAAAATTCCAAGAGTTCAAGGCTAAGGCAGAAAAGCATCTTGGTGTTCAAATTAAGACTTTCTTGCTCTTACCAGGGAGAATACCTATATTGAGAGTATGTCTTACCTGACCAAAGAGGGGATAGTTTCACAATTATCTTCTCCAGGGACACCCTAGAATGGAGTTGCTGAAAGGAGAAATAGAACCCTTTTAGAAATGGCAAGATCTATGCTAAGTTATTCATCTCTTTCTGATTCATTCTGGGATATGCCTTAGAAACTGCTATGTACCTATTGAAATTAGCTCCGTCCAAGTCGGTTTCAAAGACACCAATAGAATTATGGAAAGGGTGTAAGCCCACCTTGAACCATATTCGGGTTTGGGGTGCTGCACATGTCTTACAACCGAAGCCAAATAAGATGGACTCGCGTACAGAAGTATGCATATTTATAGGCTATCCTAAAGGAACTAGAGGTTGGTTGTTTTATAGTTCAAAGGAAAAGAAGGTCATAGTGAGCACACATGCAACTTTCTTAGAGGAGGACTATATGGCAAATTATAAGCCTAGGAGTAAGGTTATTCTTGATGAGCTAGTCTTAGATCAAGTTTCACCTCAACCTCGTGCGTTCAGCTTTTGTTCCTGGTTGTTCAAAGAGGGGAAAATATACCTGATGTTGAACACACACAGAACTAGAAAGAGAACCGGAAGTTCAGCATGATGATCAACAAGTGGAACCTGGAGAGATGCAGTGACCGCTTGTGGAAGAACAACAAAATCATGAATTGGTTAATCCTCTTAATGAGGGTCCTCATCTAGAATTGGATCCCCTGTAAATGCACAACAACAAGTGCGGCAAACTCATAGTGGGAGAGTGATTCTAAACCCGCAAGATTTCTCTTGTTGGGTGAATCGTCTCAGGATGTCATCATTGAAGAAGATGATGATCCCACGAGTTATGACGAGGCACTGAGGGATGTTGATGCTCAGGAATGGCTTGAGGCTATGAATCGTGAAATGGATTCTTTGTATTCCAACTCAGTTGGTCTCTTGTAGATGCACCAAAGGGGTAAGATCCATTGGGTGTAAGTGGATCTACAAGAGAAAGAGAGGATTAGACGGAAGGTTGAAACCTTCAAAGCTAGATTGGTGGCGAAGGGTACACCCAAATAGAAGGTGTGGATTATGAAGAAACCTTCGCCGGTTGCCATGCTCAAGTCCATCCGGATTCTCTTAGCTGTTGCAAGGAATCTTGATTATGAGATTTGGCAAATGGATGTCAAAACTGCTTTTCTAAATGGAAATTTGGAAGAGGATATCTATATGCAGCAACCAAAAGGGTTCATAGCCAAAGGGCAAGAAAACATGGTATGCAAGTTGCAAAGGTCCATTTATGGACTTAAGCAAGCGTCCAGATCATGGAACATCAGGTTTGATCAAGCCATTAAGTCTTATGGTTTTGAGAAAAGTCCTGATGAGCCGTGTGTGTATAAAAGGATCCAAGGAAACGCAGTATCTTTCTGTACTTTATGTGCATGATATACTCTTTATCGAAATGATACGAGGTATTATTAGGCATAAAGACCTGCTGAGCAAGCATTTTGATATGAAGGACCTGGGGAAGCCAATTATATTCTTGGTATTAAGCTCTTGCGAGCGGAAGAATAGGGTATTGGCATTATCTCAGGCTAATTACATCGACAAAATACTTGCCAGTTCAGCATGGAGAATTCCAAGAAGGGAATTATACCCTTTAGGCATGGGATTCATCTCTCTAAGGAGCATTCTCCTAAAACTCCTAGAGAGAACGCATGAGTAGGATACCTTACGCTTCAGGAGGTAGCCTTATGTATGCTATGCTTTGCACCAGACAGAGATTCGCTATGCGTGGGAGTAGTAAGTCGGACCAATTTAATCCTGAAGGAACATGGATAGCGGTTAAACATATACTCAAGTACCTTAGGAGAACGAGAGATTATATGTTGGTCTATTCTAGTGGGAGTCTTGAAACCATTGGTTACACAGACTCAGATTTCCAAGGAGAGGTTGACTCAAGAAAATCCACCTCGGTATGTGTTTACTCTTAATGGAGGGGCCATTTGTTGGAGGAGTGTCAAACAATCATGCGTGGCTGACTCTACCATAGAGGCGAGTATGTAGCTCTTCCTGAGGCTCAAAGGAAGCCGCATGGTTAAAGAAGTTCCTAACGAATCTTCAAGATGATAGGTGTTAGTCGTCCCATCACACTTTACCTGTGACAACAATGGGGCAGGAGCACAGTCCAAGGAACCAAGGTGTCACAAAAGACAAAAGCACATAGAGAGGAAGTACCACTTGATCCGAGATATAATTGAAAGAGGAGATACGTGGTAGTCAAGATAGCATTGAGAAGAACCTTGCTGACCCTTTTACTAAGAGTTTGTCTGAACGTGTGTTCGAGAGGCATGTTACATCTATGGGTCTTAGGAGGATTCCAGATTTGCTATAGCTTTAGGAAGTTGTTATTTCACTTTGTTATTTTGTGCCTTTTGAGCAAGACATTATGACATTGTAATTTTTCTGAATGTTATAAATGAGGTATTATTCATTTATTCCGCACACTATTTACAAACACTAAGGTCCGGATCAATTTGAGTATATGATCATATGGATATGTTCATGGAGGACATGGTCATAGGTTCTCACAATTGATGAATAGGTTCACAGCTATTAAATAAAGTTGGGCATTTTTTTTAGGCTCAATATTTATGAAATGATTTTGTCCGAATCATTTTTAAATATTGGTGTGAGTTAATACTTACATTGAATGGATCAAGGAGAGATTTGATTAAGGTTGTTCTTTCTGTCATAAGGAATCAAATCTCCAGATAACTATAGTTATGTAGTTGCTCTTAATCCTGAGTTTATTTTAAATAGGTAGTCGAATAGTTTTCATTCTTTGATTTACCAACGGGTGAGGTTCGATCTATTGATGGCCAATAACTCGGTATTTTGGGATTGAAACTATTTGGTTATTGGTGTTTATGAGATAAACAACATGGAATTTATAGGAAATGTCCCCTTGATATGTTTCGGTACTTGGATATTGAAGACATGGCCAATGCATGTAATCCATTAGAGAAACTATCAAGTCAAGGAAATAAATAATTGATTGGGTAACAGAAAACTAGTCAATCAATTATAGACATTTTATAAAGGGGCGATGCATATTCATGTTATAAGTGTCATTATTCTTGGAGTTCACGTTCGGGCTTTTAGTGGAGTAACATGATTAGACAATCTTTGGAGATTATCAGGAGCCTTGATAGATGACAAATGGTAGATCCCAGGCTAGCTTGAGACAAGGGATGGGTATATTATCAGATGATGATGGCTTATGGGATACATGGTCTTGGGTTTATGAACTCAAGTTTGTATCTTAAAGAGCAAGTGGGAGATTGTTAGGTTATATGCTCTTTAGTCACTTAAGTCCAATAAGACTTTAGTGAGACTAAAGCCCAAGGACAATATGGCCCATGTGGCTTAGGGTTAGGTCTTGGACTTCACAGGCATATATAAACTAATCTTTTCATCCTTGTGCCTCTCTAAGTGTTTTTCAGAAACAGACACCTAGAGGACAGACATTCATCATTTGAACGTTGCCCACAGCCACCGTTCCCCTCTAGAGATAGTCTGGAAGATTTATCAGAGAGCGGATTACTACCGATCGTGAAGCTTTGGTTCACTGCCCTTCCAGGTAATCAAAACAATGAAGGTTCTATTTTTCCTACGTCGTTCGGTACGATGCGCTTCCGTGTTTCTGTTGATAAACCTACAAGTTTGTGATTCATAAAACCATGCATAGATTTATGAATTCCAATCATCAACTTATAATATCTGGAAATGCGCAGGAATTTATCTTCAAGTGGACTAACCGGACACATAACATCTTACATCTCCAAGCTAACTAGGTTAGAGTCCTTGTGAGTACCTACCTCATTGGTTAATAAATGATGATACAAAATTTGCTTTGTTCGTCTTTTCGACTCTTGGATTATAATAGTACAATTGAATTGCTCCCTCAGGGATTTATCAAACAATAGCTTAAGTGGGGAAGTACCTTCTCTCCTAACACAACTACTTGTCACTAAAATTCTTGCAAGTCAATCCCAAATTGGTGCTCAATGTGATTTTGTTGGTTATAAAAGAGAAAAGAAGTCATGTCTGTCCTGTCTAATAGAAACTTGGAGAATAACAACTGGCAGGTTGTTTCCAAGTGAACTCGTTGAAAGATCAACTGATGGTATACTATCATTGAGGTATGCCTCCAACTTAAAAGCCATGAATAAACAATATACTTAATATTTGATATTATAATTATCTTGATTTAATCAACATACTTTTTATTAAATAGCATTTAGTGTATTTTATCTTTGACAAACCTCTAATATATCCTCCAAGCCTAGGAAACTATGGATCCTAAAACTAGAGAGCGCCTTGCCATGATGAACCGTTTCAATTTTCTTAGTGTCCACTAGATACCATCCTTGGACACTATATGCCCAAGGAACGCCAATTGATCAAGCCAAAACTCGCACTTTGAGAATTTGGCATACAGCTTATTCTCCCTTAGGGTTTGCAAGACAATTCTAAGTGATGTTAATGTTCCTTTTCACTTCTAGAGTACACCAAGATGTCATCATGAAGATGATCACAAAGTGATCTAGGAACGGCCAAAAACATATTCATCAAATCCATGAAAGCTATAGGGACATTGATCAACCCAACGGGACATCACTAAGAACTCATAGTGTATAGCGTGTTCTAAAGGCCGTCTTGGGCACATCCTCATCCTTGATCTTGAACTAATGATAACCCGATTGAAGGTCGATCTTGGAGAAACACCTAGCTGTAAAAATCAATGGACTTGTATATATAATTGTATATTGTGTGATATTATAAAGTTTGACCAAATTAAAGTTATCTAATAAGGACAAGTTAATGGGCCTAAATCATCTCGTTAATTGTGGGCTTATTATGTGTAAATACCATGATTACCAGTTACTAATTTTATGATGGGCTAAATTAGAAACTAGGGTTTATAGAGTTATAAAATGTTATAGTCCCCAAGTTATACGCATGCCTTTTTTCCTTGACATCCATTATAGAAAAGAGAGCCGTCTTAAAGGATGCATATTAACTTGGGAGATCAATAACCATATGTCCAAACACTAGTCAGTTCTGATGGATGTTTAGATACACTTCGTCTACATCTATTCTTCCAATGTTCTTGATGATTTAACATGGTAATCTTGGGATTATAAAGAACTAAACCTCTAACACTAGCCCGTTAGAGCTGATCAAATAGGTCATCTATGCATGGCAAGAGGCATTGGATCTTAATTGTCACCTTGTTTAACTACCAGGAGTCTATACACATCCTTATTGATCCATTTTCTTCTTCACAAACAAGACCAAAGCACCCTAAAGTGAGATATCGGTTCGATAAAATTCTTGTCAAGTAACTCTTGCAGATCTCCTTAATTATTTCAACTTTTCAGGAGCCATCCAATATGGGGGTATAAAGATGGGCCTCATTCTCGGCTCAAACTCTATCCCAACTCTACTTCCTCTCTGATGGCATCCATGACAATTCCTTCAGACATACGGGAACTCACAAGCCACCGGGATCGAATCTAAACTCAACATCTCAGTCTGGCATTCCTGACCAAAGCTAAGAACCCATAACTCCCTTTTGTCCATAAGTCGTAAACGCTGAATAGCCGAGATTAACACTGTTGGAATTGAGCAAATGGTACCCTAAAACTCTTATAACTTGCCTCAGGACATTTGACTTTCCTACTTATTGAGTCCACCATCGCAAGGCATGAAGCTTGCAATTCCATGCCCAAGATGACGTCAAAGTTAGACATGTCCAACACATGCAAGTCTGCTAGTGTCTCCATGCCTTGACCTTGACTTCACATTCTCTACAAACTGACTAGACAAGAAGTAATGCGGAACCCCATGGATATCAAAAATCTAGAAACCCTAACACACAATTGATATGGAAGATAAGATGGAAACCAAATAAAATACTACAAGGGAATAAACTTACCTTATAATCGCCCATCAGCTTCTTGATGCAATAAGTTAAGGCAATCACTCAAACCTTACTTGCACACACAAAGTTTCTTAAAGAAATCAGAGTAAATTTATTCAAACAAAAGTGAACCAAAGTGCCTGCCAAGTTTGGAGGTATTTATACCTCTTATTTAGGTTAAACTTATTTGTAACCCTAGAATAGGCCCAACTTACTACACTAACGAATTGGGCTAACAAAACATAAAAATAAAATAAGTCTTGAAACATTTTAAAATATAAACTAATAAACTAAATAAATTAAACTTGACCCAACTTGTTTGGAATATATGCTTGATGCAAATTAAGCCAATAATAAGAATTTTTTTTTTCTTCCTTAGTGCTCAAAATGTCCATTTTGCCCTACTTAAGCTCATATCATTCCTTCCTTCCTCAAAAAAGATGTGACCTTGAATCTTGTGGGTGTTTCTATTTGGCCTTGCTAGCACCGAACATGGTCCAGGGTCAAACCTAACATCTTCAAATTCTTGCAACAAAGAAGCAAAATAACGTGAAAAATTTGGAGGAATTGCAGGTAGTAGAGAGTTGGAACTCCCATGAACCAAATTGAACAAAAGCTTACGAAATGGAGACAAAAAACCTTGCACATCTCCTTCCTTTTCATATAAACATTGTATCCCCTCAACTCTAATCCCTGCTCATTTTTCACATGCTTTTCTTCCATTGCACTCACCAATGAGCCTGTTACTGTATGCTTTTCGCTTGTGGCCTCTCTTCGCTATTGTTTTTATAGTACCTTATGCTCTAAATTTCCAAAGTAGTTTGGTGAAGCTTCACTTGATCAAGATAGACCTCCTTGAGTGATGACGAGTTGCAAGAGTGATTTATGGACCGTTATGCTCAAATGAGCATCGATTCTTGAAGCCATCATATAGCACTCGCAATCATGCTGCCAAGGTCTCCCCAACAACATGTGACTCGCATGCAAGAGTGCTAAATCACACAACGCCTCATCAACATATCCCCTAATAGTGAAAGCAACCTTTACTCTCTATTGACCTTCAACTACCACTAATTCAACAGGATTGACACTCTCAGGATTCGATGCTTAACATATTTCAACCCTAATTTCTCCACCATAATGGTACTAGCAACATTCATACAACTCCCTCCATCAATAATCAAATTGCACACCTTGACACCAACTAGACATCTAGTATGAAGGATATTTTCTCTTTGCTCTAAGCTATCCTTCCTTCACCTGCAATTTTAAGGCATACCTAGCAAATGAGGATTCACCTACAGGCATACTCCACATCACCATCAAAACAATCCTCCAAAGATGGCATACTATCATGATCAAAATCATCACCATGATTAGATTTAGACACAATATCACCTTCCCTAATAACCATAATTCTCTTATTGGGCAATCAGCAACATAATGACCTAAATCATAAACCAGAAACATTTAATATCTCTGTCTCGCAGGTAGAATAAGAGGAAGAGGAATAAGGAATACCTTTTTCTTAGTTGAATCCAGAACCATCTCCTTGGAATTGGAGCCATTAGTTTTCTTTTTCTAATAATGAGACCATCTTGAACCCTATTTGAGGTGGAATTCGAAAATGGCTTAATGCCCGCCATTTTTTGCCCTCTTCCACCTTCATTGCCATACTTACCAAATCTTCCATCTCCACATAATGGTGCAATTCAACCACATCCGACTATATCCTAAGACCACTAAGAAATCTTGCCATATTACCTCTAGATCCTCCTCACTGTGGCCTTGATCATAAGCATCTTCATCTCTTTATGGTAGTTACTGCAATTTATCGTGAACCTTGAGTTAGCTTGTGCAACTTGTGATGCACCTCCCTATAGTAATAAGAAGGTACAAATTGCTTCTTCATGACACACTTCATGGCATTCCAAGTCTCAATAAGGCTCTCCATTCCTTTTGCCTAGACTTCACAGCTCATCAGCCAAATCGAGCATAATCCAGAAAACTTCCTGTCACCAATCGAGCCTTCTCCCATCAGAATAATTTGGCATGCAAAAATGATCTCTATCTTCCTTCCCATACTGCAATAGGCTTCAGCATCGTTCCTTCCCTTAAATGGTGGTATCTGTATCTTGATAGCATTCATATTGTTGTCCAATTGTCCTTTATTCCTAATTGTCATATTCAAATTGAATCATCATCATCAAACTCCCCTTTAGGTGCTCACGGTAGGAATCATTGTGACGATGTCGATTCCTTGGAAAGAACTTGCCACCACCCTTGGGTTTAGTTTGTGACACCTTATTCAAGCCGTGTATCCATATTATCAAACCTGCTTTGTATTGCTAAAGGGTCTTAGGAGGTATTATGTACAATCCTGTATTATCCTTAGTGCCACTCCTCGATGTGTTGTGAGCTATTTGAACAACATGCAAAGTGATAAAATAGATAACGTCACAAAGCACTTGCTCATGTGTTTCACTTAAAAGTATAACTCGTGTTTGCACTCAATATGGCTTTTACCCTTTTTTTGTACTTACCATTCTTGCCTTTTACCACTTTGGACCCTTTGTAAATATTGCACTTCAAAAACCAAACAAACTCAAACAAGGTAAAGTCCCAAATAATATTTAAATGGCACAAGAAATAATGAGATCAACTCAAAAGAAAAAATAAATGACCTAAAAGGAATAGAATAAATAGAAATTAGAAGGACTAATTAGAAGGACCCAAAATAAAAAAAAAATGAAAATATTGTTATTTTTTTGGCTTTTTTTAGCACTTCTTTTTTTCTTTTGCGCTTCTATGCTTTTTTTTTTGCATTGTTTTTTTTTGTGCATTGCTTTTTTTTTCTTTTGGTAAACTGAATATACTTAAAGACGAAGTTGCAAGCAATGAAAACTAAAAATACTGGGACAACGAAATGATTTTTTATTTTTTTATTTTTTCAAACTAGAAATTAAATGAACGAAAATAAAAAAGCCCGAATCGAAAATAAAAGAAAGAACCAACGTGAAACCAAGAACAACAATAATAGAAGATGAAATTAACGTGAACAAAGGAAGCACAGAAGAGATAATAAAGAACCCCCTGGATATCAAAAATCAGAAATCCTAACACATAATTGATATGGAAGATAAGATGAAAACCAAATAAAATACTACAAGGGAATCACTCTACCTTGTAATCGCCTATTTGAGCTTCCTAATGCAATAAGTTAAGGAATCACTCAACCTCACTTGCACACACAAAGTTTCTTAAAAGAACCAGAATTTTATTCAAACAAAAACTGAACCAAAGTGCCTGTAATTTGGAGGTATTTATACCTCTTATTTAAGTTAAACTTATTTCCTAACCTTACTAGATTAGACCCAACTTACTACACTAACAATTAAGCTTAACAAACATAAAAATAAAACAAGTTTTGAAACATTTTAAAATATAAACTAATAAACTAAATAAATCAGACTTGACCCAACTTGTTTGGAATATATGATTGATGCAAATTAAGCCAATAATAAACTTTGCTTTTCTTCATGAAATATCCATTTTGTCCTCTTAAGCTCATATCAAGAAGGGGTTTTCCTGAGGGGTCCCCACTAAGAATGGGTCCTCAAGACTGGACGGGTTTCTTAAATTTGTGGCAAATAACGGGGACACATAGGAATGTGTGGACCCTAGGTCGACCAACATGAAAACATCATAAGAGCATACACTAGTTTACGTTGCTCATGGCATTGGATGCCTGTGTACTGATGTGCCAATGCAAATAGACAAGGGTGTCCTCTGCCACTCTGAACTTTGCCAACTGGGCGCCTCCACCTCCAAAACCTCTCCCCTAGGCCCTTGCCCCGCGCTGGAGGCTGAGTAGACCACCCTAGGTTGCGACTGGAATGATTGAGTCGGAGTGGTGGGGTTTCTGACCACCCGCTAGATGTTCCCTAATGGAAAGGACACTCCATGAGCTTATGGCCTTGCTGTCCATAACCATAACATGCAAAAATGATCCCTGACCACTATGCGTACCTCTACTCTAAACTCTGGAAGCGCAGGCGTAAGGCGGGCTTTAGAATGGGACCCTTACCTGTAGGCTCACTTGGCCCTCTAGCCAAGTCCTCTAATCGTCTCAGCTCCCTCCAGAAAAGTGGCCATGCGTCTTGGCTATCTTGCTAGCATCTGAGACTCCACATCTATTGCTTTAGCCGGCCTGAGCCCAATAGCTATGTCTGACCTCCCAGCATATCCATGGTCTCCACATCAGGCTCCAGGCTAAGGAACATGTCCTTCCATTCCAGGAACAAACCACTTCACTTTCTCAGTCTTGAACTTCCTGCATGCCTAAAGTTGCTTGTGCCAAATACGTGAACCTCTCATCATACTCTACCAGATTCTCCCAAAGTCGCCGAGATCTCAGAAACTCCTTCACTATTTGCACATGCATGCTCTCTGAGAGGAACCTCCTCATAAAGATTGCTTTGGAACTCCTCCAAGAAGATGGCTTGACTCGCCACGTTTCTAAGCCAGCAATTCTATGGCTCTGGAAGAATAATAGATGACTTTGGTAATCTTTCTATATCTGGAGGAAACTACGGATCCTTCGTTGTGAGAGCCCCTGAAAGGAGAGGGCAGATCCATCCCTAAAGTGCTCTAGGGTTGGGGTCATAAGATCTCTGACCTGGATGCTAAGTTGGGGTGGTTTATCCTGACCTAAGCTGTTGGGTGGCCAAAGCCTGGTCTAAACCTAAAGCGGGCATTGGTACTAGAAGAACCGCTCTACTGACGGTGACATGAAGAAAAATGACGTAGGGTAGGCATACTGAATCTTGAAAATACGAACACATAGGATAAGAGACTAATCATGAAAAGAAAGACATGACTTTCTCTCTCTTGAACTAGACATAACTAATCATTTCCTAAAGGCCTTAAGTAAAGCTTCGTTAATGCAAATGGGTGCACTTCCATTTACATAAACGTCGTCCTATTTGGACACTTGCTCCAGTGACATGCAGGGAAACATATGGCTTTGATACCAACTTTGTCAAGACCCAATTTCGAAACGTGACCATGTGAGAAATCTCATCCCACGTAAGCCTCGTGGTAGAGCTAAGTCATACTATATGCATAATCTAAATAAAATCCATTTTTCAAATGTAAATTCATGTGCAATTTCAAAATATATAATAAACAAATATAATTCATTCCATAAACAAACTTATAAATATCCATAATATGAAATATATTTGAGTTGCTCTATAAAAACCAATGAAAACTATAAATCTAAATACATAATAAATTGAATCATAGTATGCAAAATGCAAAAAGAATTATGTAAGGTTTAGGAGACCTCCCGTACAACACTACAACACTCTATAGTAAAAGTTAAATACTTCACGACAATGTGAAGTTCACCAGCTGGAAACTCTAATGCTCCTGGGGAGGAGATAAAGAATGCGGGCGGCGCTGCTATCTTATAAGAGAGAAGAAAAAGAGAGGCGAGTTTCATCTAAAACTCATTGAGTAAATTCTCACTCATAACCCCTACATGGGACAACTAATGAAATACATAATCAACAATAAAAAAGCAATATCCATATAACCATTTTGATATTTACATACATATTAATCACAAAACCAATAGTCTTTGTAGTTCATAAATAATAGTAGTCTAATAGAGAAATAGAAATATCTAGTTATGCATATACATATATGGTATAATAATAATAACTTCTGGGATTCTCTAAGCTCTATGGGTACCTTATAAGGTCCTAAATTTGGACACTTAACTAGGTTCCATTCTTATTTCTTGTAATAAGGGGAGATTGTTCCTATCTATGAATAACTTGGTACTAAGGTTAACAATCTCTCAGTTGTTAACTCATCTTTCTATTTCTTCTATAGTCTTAAAATCATGAAAATAGGGTAATCTTACTCTAAGAGTTCATAATTGTGCTCTAACCTAAACTTACAAGTAAAAGTCTCATAAATACATATATCTCTTGAAAAAATATTGGGTAATCATATCATCTCTATATATATCAATATTCATAATCTAGATATTCATAAAATCATTTTAGCAATAAAATGGACCCATGAGTTTCATAATACTAGTTTCATGTTCACTTGAAATTCAAAAGGTCTTAACTTGACAAAATCAACAATACTCTATATTCATTTTGAAATAATCTCTAGAATCATGCATTTATAGTATCAAGCTAAGAAAATATTTGTAATGACCTGGAGGAAGGAACTATAGGTGTCAACACCAAGAAACTCTCTGAGTAACGAGGGTGGCACCAACATTTGCCATAACCATCACAAAACCCATGATTAATCCATAATAATCTCTAGACAACTCTAAACCAACTCTAAGGATATTGGGGGAGTATTAACTGGACAATAATAAGGAACTATAACAACCCAAACTCAAGAACATACAAGGGAGGAGAGAAAGAGAGCATAAACTAACAACAATCTCTTACCTTGAAACTTAGAGGAGGTAAGATTGAGTGTGGTTGGGAGTGAGGAGGTAGAAGAAGGGTTGGGAACTTGAGATTTCAAAATCTTTGCCCCAAAAACATGTGGAGGGGGTTTAAATATGGTGGGGGGATCATTAAATGAAACTACATCATTTTGATATTGTTTTAGCATCAAGAAGTATTGTTACAATGGTCATACTATGACAAGTAGACACCTGAATCACTCATCCTGTCAACACATGACCGCTATAGTGGTTGACAAGAGATTCCAAACTTATAACCCATACACCTAACCATTATAGTGGTCTTGGGAACTTCTCTGGCGTGTTAGAAACACAAGTTCTACATGTGAAGTGTCTTTCATGAATTTGGGGTCCCCACCAACAGGGTGGGTTTCGATGGATACTTAAGATCATACTAGACTTGTCTACAGGACACATGGACATGAGGTATTACAAATGCCTCGTCATCTATCAGAAACCCTACACCATCATCCTAGGGCAGCCTTACTTCAATGCCTTGGGAGTCTTTGTCTCAAACCCCCACCTAGCAATGAAGTTTTCCATCTCAAAAATAAAAGTAAGCATCATACATCCTAAATAAAAAAGAACCTAGATTGTGCTATGAGTGCCTCAAGAAGAAAACGCTTGAGCCCTAGGAACCCTAGCAAATCTACTCAAGTATTGAGCGACCAAACTCTTCTCATATCATAACTCGACACCTTAGAGGCCAAATTCAGGACCGACTTAAGGATTGACAATCTACAACCTATCTAGATTGAAGAATAGCCAGAACATGTCACATTCATAGGAGCGACCTCCCATTAGATCTCTACCAAACTCACTTCCTTCCTCCTTAGTAATTCCAAACATTTTGCTTGGACACCGCGGATATGCCAGGCATTAACTCGAAGTTATGGCCATAAGCTTATGGTTAACCCAAATCTCAATTGATCGCCCAAAAGAAGAGAACCTTGAAGATAGAGACAGAAAACCACCTTGCAGGAGACTAAAAAACTCCTCAAGGCCAGCTTCATTAAGGAGATCAGATACACTACATGGCTTGATAAACATCGTCATGGTAAAAAATAACTTAGGAAAATGGTGCATGTGCGTAGACTTACAAACCTAAACAAAGCATGTCCTAAGGACTCCTACCCATTGTCTAGCATCGATAAACCGTCGACAATGCCTCAGTATGCCAATACCTAAGCTTCATGGACGCCTACTCGGTTATAACCAGATAGAATGCACCTAAAACCCCAAAACAAAACCACCTTCCTCATAAAGTATGCTAAATTTCGCTACAAATTCATGCCCTTCGACCAAAGAAATGTAGGGGCCAAACATCAAAGACTCATGAACAAAGTCTTCGAAGAGAAAATCGATAGAAATGTCAATGTCAATGTCAATGATGTGGTGGCAAAAATCATACAAAGCGGAGACCACATCTAGGACCTCTGGAAAATCTTAGCAAACTAAGAAGGTACAACATGAGGTTAAACCCGAAGAATGTGCTTCAGTCCCAGACGGACATTCTCGATTTATACTATCCTACCAAGGATAAAGGCTAACCTAGATAAGTGTGAGCCATACTAGAGATAAGAAACCTAAGCTCGATTAAAGAGGTGCAACAACTGGCAGATTGCTCACCGCCTTATCTTGCTTCCTCTCGAAACAGCAGAATAAGCCAGTATTATTTTCAAGAATGGAGAAAACGGAAAGCTTTAAATGGGCACAGGAATGTGAAACCACATGCATAGAACTCAGACATTTCTAACAACCCTCTATCCTCACCTAACAACATCCATCTATTTCATCAGCAAGACACATCAAGGCAAGAGACAGAGATATTAAAAAATTGAAAAACTCGCCTACACCATGGTGATATAGCAAGAAAACTTTTACTTCAGAGTCACCACATCATGCTTATAATAGGTCGGCCTATATGATAAATATGGTCAAGCCCAAACTAGCGGGATAGATGATTGTGTGGTCCATTGAGCTCTCCAAACTCCATCTCAAATGCCAGCGGAAAGGACTAAGTAAGGCCCAGGCTTTAGCCTACTTTGTAGTCAAACTCACCCCCTCACCCTAAGTTTAGGCCACTAGACGCCTATATGGATGGAGCCTCCAACAGCAAAGGTAGCAAAGCTAGTATCACATTAGAAAACGAGGAAAGAATGGTTATCAATCAATCTCTTCAATTCCAATTCCATGCTAGTAATAATTAGGCCAAATACAAAGCCCTCATTGCGAACTAAGCTCACCAAGGAGGTCGAGCTTGTGACTTTAGAGTAAAACAGAGACTCAGCTTGTCTTAGGCAAGTTAATGACACTTTTGCTACTCAAGACTCCAACTCAAGAAAAACTTAGCAATGGTCAAAACATAATGAAGACCTTCAAAATCTGGAAGTAACATACATTCCATGAGAGCACAACACCAAGGCAAATATCTTTCCAAGCTCGCAAGCACTAGCAAAATTCAGAATAATAAATTAGTCATATAGGTAAAGTTGGACAAGTCGAGTTGCCTTCGATCCAAGTAATTGCATGGTGTGACTAAAAGCTGGCAAACCCCATTCCTCACCTACCTCACCAAGTTGAACATTTAGGACGAGACGAATGCCAAAAAGTTTAGGAGAATGGCGAATTACTATACCCACTCTGCTAGAATTGGTCTTCGCGAGGCTCCTAGGCCCACTCTTTGAAATGCCTGGCCCCTCCGAAGTCAATAACATCATGGCCTACGTACATGAAGGAGTATGTGGGAACCACATCAGAGGTCGATATTTCCTCGCCAAGAATACTCAAGGGCACTTACTGCCAATCATGAAGACAGATTGCACTAGTTTTGTACACAAGTGTAACAAAGGCCAGAGGTTCTCCGAAGTCTCTTAGAAGCCCAACAGAACCATACACTTCTCCAAAACAAGTTGGCCCTTCTATAGGTGGGAAATCGATCTCCTTAGCCCTTTTCCTCTAGCACTAGGACAACTCAAGTACGTATTTCATAAAGTGGATCGAAGACACGCCTTTGGCTGAATCATGGTGAAAAGATAAAAAAATTTGTCTAGAAGAGAATAATATGTGGGTTTAGCCTCCTTGGAGAACTAGTCATTGACAACGAAACCCGATTCATCGTAGAAAGCTGAAATAACTTTGTGACAACTTTCGCACCAAGCACATCTTTGCCTTGGTCAAGCACCCGGCAGAAGGCCTCTGAAGCGGCCAACAAGGTAATCCTTACTAGACTAAAGAAAAAACTCGACAATGTAAAAAGATTCTAGGCCAAAGAACTTTCAGAAATCTTATATGGACACCATACCACCACCCAAGTTCTCAATCCATGAAACACCTTACAGGCTCGTCTTCGGTAGCGAAGCAATGCTCTTGGTTGAAGTTCCCAACCCCATTCTGACAAATGACATTCTCCAAACAAACATACCAAGAAAATCAGAAGAACCGAACTAGACCTCATCGAAGAAGACAGAGAGCTAGCTCATATCAGAGAACAAGCATGCAAGCAGTGGGTAGCGCTAGCATATTAAAAAGCTTTACCCTAGAACATTCCAAGTGTCACGACCCGATTTGGGAACATGACAAATCTCATTCCCATTTAAGCCTTGTGTCATCTAAATCTCTTTATATGAGTATTTAAAATAAAATCCATTTAAAATATAAATTCATCTTCTACAAACAAATCACATGCTCTTTAGATTCAATATATACACAATTTTCATCTCATGATCAAACTTTGAAGTCTATAATCACAATACAAAACGTGTATATATATATAGTTCTTCTTATGCAAAATCACCATGAATACACATCATTAAATACAAAACAAGAATATAATCATGGTATGCAAAATGCAGAACCTATATCTAAATGTTAAGGACCACTACATTTCATTCATTGAAGTACTTTAGAGCAAAGCAACAAATACTTCACCTAAGTGAAGCTCACTAACCTGGAACTTCTAATGCTGTTGGAAAGAAGGTAGCTGAGAAGGACCTATAGTGATCACCTTGTATTATAAATGGGAGAAAGGAGAGAGGTGAGTTTTATTCAAAACTCTGTGAGTGAATCCACTTGTAACCCCCTTCATAGGACAACAAGGAAGAATGCATAAAATCATAATAATAATGATAAAGCTCTAAAATAGTTCATATTTATATACATGTGTAATCAAAATCATTGTTTTCCATAATCAACCAACAATACTATCGAAAACATAAATCTCTGTTATGCAATTATGTGACGTAACAAAATCTATGGTTATGCCTAATGATTAGGGCATAACAAATAAATGTTTGGTTATGTATGTCAACCATGGAATAACAAAATCTCTAAACTCCGGGCTCCTAGAACCCAAATTTGGACACCTAACTAGGTTCCATTTCTACTCTGGAGTGAGATTGTCCTTTAGGGATAACTTGGTACTAAAGTTAACAATCATTCCAACCGTTAACACACTAGTTGTTTCTCTATAGCTCCTGTCTAGTTCAAAATCATAAAACTAGTTTCTTTCTATAAATCTTTATATAGGAGTTCTCTTAGTTTGAAGACTATATCATGTTCATAAACAACTTCCATAAATCAGTTCTGGATAATCATAAATCTCTAGTAATCACATTTATAATCAACTCTACATAAAAATCATTTTATTAATAATGGTCCCATGAGTTTTCTCAAAAAGACATAGAGTTCATGCTATTCTAAAAACCACACTTTCATAAAACAGTAGGAAAATCTAATCTCTTTACAAACAGTCTCTAAAATTATGCATTAAACCTCATTTTGGTGAAAATAGCTCTAATGACAATCTAAAGATCAAAAGTTTGAACCCTCTCACCTGGAAGGGTGGAAAGTAAAGATTGAGCACTCAGCTGAGCTCCTTGGAATAGGAATGGCACCAATATCTGCCATTGACAACAAAACTCTAGATTCATATCTAGATAACTCAAATCTAATCCTAACAACCATGGAAGAACAACATCGCATGAAAACCATGAAGAACACTAAATCTAACCCCAAGAACATGAGAGATTGAAGGAAAGGAAACAAAATCCACAAACTAAACATACCTTGAGCTTTGGAGGTAGAAGATTAGAGTTAGATTGAGAAAATGAAGGAGAAATAGAGTTTGGGGGGTGAGAAATTGCTTTTTTTGGGTTAGGACTAGGTGAAAGCTTCGTGTTTCTAGTTTGGAAACCTATAATGGGGCTTTTTATATTATTTTGAATGCTACGACGCTCACAGATCATTTTTTAATGCATTGTCTTATGCGCATGACCGCTACAGTGCTAATTGAGCGTTAAGAGCTCCAAAAAGTGTACTCTCTTTGTAGTGCCGCCTTGCTCTCTGTTGACCGTTAGGCATCGATTGGGTGCTCAGTGACAAAAGTCTGCCTTGAAATTTTTAGGTGGTTGTGCATGTGAGCCTTCCAATCAACATAGGTGGGTCCAGGGGACCTTAAGGCCGCACTAAACTTGCCTAAGGGAGGTGGACCTAAGGTATTACACCAAGTCATTGATTTAGTCTTGATAAAGGTAGATCCCTAGAGAAGGCCACCAAGAGAAGGGAAGCTAGTGCCAAACTGGGAGGGCCCATCCGAGTTACAAGAGACATAAACCGATGAGCCTATAAGATCCGGAATTGTCCGACCAAGAATTGCCAAGAACGTGGAATACATGTCCCTATAAGATGGTAGAGCTAGAATTGAATGCTTTAAATCTCACATGATTGGTGCACTCTTTTTCCTTTAGTTAGGTTTTATCTCACTAGGTTTTACCAACAAAGGTTTTAACGAGGTGATCATGCATAAGCCAAACATCTTGATGGCACACAGGTGATCAATGACATAATCTCTATTCTATTTTTCAATAATAAATTATGTCTTCACAAACTTGTTCTTCATGATTTTCATGCAAACAAGATCCCTCAAGTGCAACAACATGCACGCTGAGCCATCCTTGGATTCATATCTAAGCTGTCCTCGGAGCACATGATGGAAGGTCCTCAGGCTATTATCCCGAAATCCGTTTGACATTCTTTCACGTATACACGGGCCATCCTCGGATCCATATCCGATCCTGTCCCAAAACATATAGAATCAACGGTCCTTGAGTTAATCTCTCGAGCTACTATTCAGCATTCTTTGATGTGCATGTCTTCCTCAGATCCACATCCAAGCTGTCCCCAAAGCACATAAGACTCGACCGTCCTGAGGCAACTCTCAGGAGCTACCTGACATTCTCTGGTGCATGGCCGTAGCTCCTCCACGTACAGTTGTCCTCGAGTACAATTAAGACTAAGCTACCCTAGGCACTCCAAAGGCAAAAAATGGGACTCTTCCAACAAATAAGTACTACATCTTGATGAAGATAAAATGGGACTCTCCTAACATACAAGGAAAACTCAATCTCCAGAATCACTAGGAGATGGTCAAAGATAAAAAGTGGGAAACAAAGGCTTCAAACAAGATTCATTAAGGATCACCAAGTACAACCAAAACTTAGGAAAAGATGCTACAAAATATTGTCCTGAATACTACAAAATGAAGCAAAAATTATGAAATCTAGAAGTCAGGGCCAATATGCTTCTCTTGATCCTCTAGGAAGATGGTTTGAATTGGCTCCACCCATTCTAAGAGTCTGAATCACAACTCTCCTTAGCCTCCAACTGAGCTCTTCCCTCAACCTCAACCCGAGCTCCTCCTTCGACCTCTCTTTAGCCTCCTCCTCTCTCAGAAAGGAAGCTATCGACCAACTCACCGCTAATGATCTCTTGGAGAAACCATATTGAGGGTGGTCGACCTCCTATGAAGACCCACCCAAGAGAGTCCGTTAGAACTTGAGCCTGTGCCAAGTAGCACCTTTCTTATTTGCCACATAAGCAGCCAAATCTTTTGGGGTGAGCTTGGGAGCCATCTAACTGCAAAACAATAATACAAAAGACAAAGTCAAACGTCATGAAAAAGGCAACAACAAAAAATTCAACAACTACTTATATGATTGAAAACTTTTTAATTATTATATGCCCACTCCAATAGAACTCCACATGATAAGGGAGAGTTCAGACTAGCACTTCTCCAGATAGTCAATTATTCCTGGTTCTCCAATGGAAAGGAGTTGTACTCCATCCTAAAATTACGCAGTTGGTTTCATAGGGGAAACCTTTCTAGTCCACACGTAAGGCTAGTAGCTTCTTTTTAGCACACTGTTAAAAAAATCCAACTCCCCTTTCTACCTCTTTCACTTGGAAAAAATAAAAAAAATACCCAACACTAAGCTCGTAAGACATTTTGAATAGGTTGCTCGAATAAAAGCCCAACTGTTTCAATGCGTTAAAGAGCCACATTCACCTTATTCATACCCTCCTAAAATCGGGTGAAAGGCACCCTCACATTGAATCAAGCTTCTCAAAGAAATCTACAAACATATAAATATAGTCACCCTCGATATTCTACAACATCTAATGACATACCTTAGCCTCAAAACTCCAGGGGGAGACATCTATCCTCTACTCCCCACACAACGAGACAAAACAATACCTGGCTAAACTTACAAGTGGCCTTATCGTCATAAAAAATAGAGGCTACCTCCTTAACCTAGGCACTAACCTAGCTATAAAGGTCATGCTCCACATCACACCACAACTTTCCCTTTTTCGATGGTAGACACACCTTTTCCTTTGGCCATAGACAAATACCTAATCAATATAAATAGGAGAAGGGGCTCAAGGAAGGAAAACAGACCCAAAGGAAAAGAAAAAACAATAGAAGAAATTGAATTGCAGGACCCACAGGTTATAGTAAAAGTAAATCGATTAAATGAAAGAGGAATAAGAGAAAAATCAAACGCATCGATTGAAAATTAAAGAAATTAAAGTCTAAAGAGTGAAATCGAAGCTTGGGTGAGCACGGAGCGAAGAAAATGTGAAGCCAACGAGGAAGAAGTGGAGAAATGAGTTTCTGAATGCTCTTCTATTTCATCTAAATCGACTTATCCAATGGTTTGACAACGTTTCCCTCCACTTAGTAACATATCTTATATGCTTATTTCATCCAAATAGGAGGTTATTGTGATTGTGAAGTGATTCATCTGATCAAAGGTTGTGCATTCAATGAATGAGTTAATAACAACAATTGAAAGAATACTAAAGTTGCAAGGAATATACATTTTCCATATCAATATGGCAAGGCAAACCCTAGAAAATACTATGCTATAGCCCATTTCTCTTAGGAATGTTGAAGCTAGATATGCTTAAGGATATGATTGCTATTGAGATTGCAAAGAGAGCTTTCAAAATATGGTGAAGGGACTACATCTATTTTGGTATAAAGAAGCTAAAAAAGATAAGATATGTAATGTGAATATACTAATTGATGGCTTCAAGATTGTATTGCCATGAAATCAAGGGGCTCATCTAACATAGGTTAGTTGAAGGTAAAAATGACTCATCTCAGCAGAAAATAAAAGGTTTAGTGGGCCATATACTATCCTCAATTTCAAGTGTGGGTTAGTTGACATATTGGCATATT
>JAMLFY010000016.1:3217173-3464262 GCA_030441495.1 Dalbergia oliveri
ACTTTTCCCAGGAGCTTGACATACCAATTTTCTAGGAAATCTAAAGTTTCCTTTGTTTTTCGATCCTTCCCCAAATAAAATACAATATATAATATTTCCCAGTTAAATCCAGACATATGCATCAAGCATTCTTAGAATTGCTGCCTTCCAGGATATATATCTAAACTTATTTACAAATCCTTCTAAAATATAGTCTTACATATCTAAATCTTAACTATTGGACTTAAGCACAAATATATACATAAAAACAAAACTAATCCGAGGACCCTCGCCTTATATATGGAGCATTAAATAGTTCTGAAAATAAAACTCAACAAAAATAGGTTCCAGGATACCAAAAGGCCTTCTCAAGAAGGTTCACAAACTAGACAATCGGTACTAAGGAGCCGTAGGATTGGAACCTTGGAGCTGACTCCTATCTGAAAGAGAAACAACGGAGTGAGTTTGTATGCTTGTAGCATTAGCGTCTACAAACCCACATAGACAATATATAATCCATAAATAAAATAATAATAGCTTCATAGTTCATATAAATTCAACAAATCCTTTTATTTATGAATAAGATTCTTGAAAACATTCCACTTTATATAAATAATAGGAATCATCAAATTCAGGATAAACAGAAGGATTTACATCAGGCGGCCATTCCTTCGTGATCCTTGAAAGAAATGGTCCTACCCATGCTGCATAGCCATAGAAATAAAGGATTGATTTGTATGATCCTAAATTTATAATCAAGGTGCATGAAGGTAACGCCTACCTCCGTTAGCTGATCCTGCCAGAAATTCTCCCAAAACATATAATTACTTTATACAAATCAATAAAAATGTTATACCCACTATCCATGAATCATTTCTCAAATCTATATCAGATGGTCGATAGTTTTCAATTAGTTCAATCTATGAAATTTAATATTTCTTTATTAAATTTCTAAATTATATCATATTGTCTCATGTGTAAATTTTCAAATAAAATATAACCTATTTACATTAAATCTATTTTCACCAAACATTTATATAACATAGCCAAATAATTATTTCTCAACCTCTAATT
Organism: Dalbergia oliveri; assembly: GCA_030441495.1. Lineage (NCBI taxonomy): Eukaryota > Viridiplantae > Streptophyta > Magnoliopsida > Fabales > Fabaceae > Dalbergia > Dalbergia oliveri. The sequence continues at coordinate 3,218,227 of JAMLFY010000016.1, forward strand.
TACTAAAATATATTTTTAACTAATTTAGAATAATTAAAAACAATTATAGACATAATGTCTACTCACAAACTATTTCACATAATTGAATATCAACTTCCAAGTGCCACCAATCCAACAATTTACGCTCAATTGCTCTATAACTCTAGAAACAATATAAATAAAATATTAGTAATTAAACAATAATACCAATTTACACAATTTACCCCAAATCACTAAAATCCCTAATTTATAGAATAAAAATCCATTAATCCTAAATTAACTAGAAAATTTAATAAATAAAATAGAGCAGAGTAGAGGCTTATTAACCATTGAGAAAAGAATTAGTGAAGAAATTCACTCCAATTTCTTGTAAAACTTCAAGCTCTCTATATTTTAGAGAAATAGAGGTAGAGAGAAAAGAACGGTAGAAATTATGAAGAGGAGGAGGAGATGATGATTATGGATATGATGCCATTTTCTGAAAATAAAGAAAAGAAAAAGAAAGAAGAAGCAGAAGACGAGAAAGAAGAAGAAGAGGAAGGAGAAAAGGAAGCAGGAGAGAGTGTCTACTGGGATGATAGAAGGAGAGGAAAGGAAGAAAGAAATAAAAGAAAAGAGAGAGAATATGGAAGTCTATACCACTTAAGGTGCAATTTGGACCTCACTTTAATTTTTAATTTTTTCGGTTATCACATTCTCCCCCTTAGAAATTCGTTTTCCGAATTTTCAACAACTCTGAGATAAAACACATACCTCAAGAATGAAAATAGATGCGGATATCTGCTTGCACATAGCCTCTGCCTCCCAAGTTGCCTCTCTTTAGAATGGTTATTCCAAACCACCTTCACTCACACCACCTCCTTTGATCGAAGCTTTTTCACCTGCAGTCAACAATGGCCATCCCTCTCCTCATACGACAATTTCTCATCAATTGAATCACTTGAGGAGAGATTATGTGAGACGATCGGAATATACTTTCGAAGCATAGAGACATGAAACACTGGATGAACCATGGATAGTTCAGGGGGTAATGCTAGATGATATGCCATTACCAACCCTATCCAAGAACTTCAAAAGGGCCAATGTAACGAGGTTCCAGCTTTCCTCGCTTACCAAACCTTATAACACCTTTCATGGGGGAAATCGAAGAAAGACATGTTCTCCTATAGAGAATTCTAAGTCACGTCTCTATGATCTGCATAGGATTTTTGTCTACTTTGAGCAGTCAAAGTCGCTTTCTTAATTACTTGAACCTTATCGAGAGATTCTTTACCAGGCTAGGACCTAACATCTTAGATTCGCCAACTTCAAACCAACCTATAGGAGATCTACGCCTCCCATACAAAGCCTCAAAAGGTGCCATCTGAATACCGTGTTCAGACTATTATTGTATGAAAACTCTATAAGAGATAGGTAATTACTCCAATTTCCTCCAAATTCCAAAACACATGACCTGAGCATATCTTCCAAAATCTAAATGGTTCTTTCGGTTGCCCATCCGTCAGGATGAAAGCTGTGCTTAGATCAAGTCGAGTTCAAGGGCTTCTCAAAGCTCTCCAAAATCGAGCTAAATCTCAACTTTATTCCAACAGATAGAAATCGAAATCCCATGAAATCTTAACAATCTCATCAATATACAATTGAGCATACTGATGGTTTAAAGGTGGTCTTTAGGAAGAAATGAGTCAACTTAGTCATACGATCTACTATGACCCATATAGAGTCAAACCCTTTAATGGTGCGAGGTAGCCCTGCCACAAAGTCCATAGTGATCCGTTCCCATTTCCATTTCAGGTATTCCATCCCGTTGAAGCAACCTGCGGGCCTTTGATGATTTTCAGCCTTAACTTGTTGACACACTAAACAACGAGACACAAAGTTACCAATATCCTTTTTCATGCCTTCCCACCATAGTTGTCGCAGATCCTTACATTAGCTGATCCACTATGCAGAGTACCAGAATTGTGAGACTCTTCCATAATGGTCTTTCTAAGGTTTTCAATTGTCTGGACACATAGACGTGTACGAAATCAAGTACTCCCTCTTGGTCTATTATAAATTCAGAGGTGGCCCCACTTCTAACATCATCCCTCAACTAAGCAATCTAGGATCTTCAATCTGAAACGCCTTAATTTGCTCCACGAGGGATGACTGGCTCTTACATGAGCCAAGAGTATCCCAGACTCCCCCAAGTCAAACTGAACACCACTAGCCTCAAGCTTGTGCACTTCCTCCATGAACGGTCTCTTTATAGGAGCAATATGAGCCAAATACCCACATAGACTTCCTACTCAAGGCATCCCTACAACATTAGCCTTTCCAGGATGGTACAAGATAGTGCAATCATAATCCTTAAGCAACTCCATCCACCTTCTTTGCCTCAGTTCAAGTCCCGTTGTTGGAATATGTACTTTAAACTCTTGTGATCATGTAGATCTCACATGTCTCGCCATAAAGATAATGCCTCCAAATTTTCAAAGCAAAAATTACTGCCTCATCTTAGATCATGAGCGGGGTAGTTTTGTTCATGCTTCTTTAATTGCCGTGAAGCATAAGCAATGACTCGACCGTGTTGCATCAAAACACAACCAAGTCCTATCCGAAAAGCATCACAGGAATGAGAATCTTCAGGTTCTAAGAGGAAGACAAGCACAGGTGCTGAGGTTAGGCAAGCTTTGAGCATTTGAAAGCTTTCCTCACATGCATCTGACCATTGAAATTTCACATTCTTTTGAGTCAACTTAGTCAATTAGAAATTCTTGAGAAATCTTTATAAACCGACAGCAGCCTGCCAATCCAGGAAACTTCGAATCTCGGAACTGGAGTAGGTCGTGGCCATTGCTGGATAGCTTCAATCTTTTGGATCCACCATAATTCCATCTTTGGATATTGATGTGACCAAGAAAAGCCACCTGATCAAGCCAAAATTCACATTTGGAGAACTTGGCATAAAGCTTGTGATCTCTCAAAGTTTGCAGGACAATCCTTAATATGGTATTCATGATCTTCTACACTCTGGAATATACCAAGATATCATCAATAAAGACGATCACAAAGTGATCCAGAAGGTTTGAATACTCAATCCATTAAATCCATAAAAACAGCTGGGGCATTTGTCAAGCCAAAGGACATCACCAAGAATTCATAATGTCCATAATCCTGGAACGAAGGGCGTCTTAGGAATATCTTCATCCTTGATTTTCAGTTGATGATATCCTAGAACGGAGATCAATTTTAGAGAAACAAGAAGCTCCTTGAAGTTGATCGAACAAGTCATCAATTCTTGGTAGCGGACACTGATTACCATGTAGTTTATTAGTTGCCCGGAGTCACACATAGTCGCATTGAACCATCTTTCTTCCTCACAAAGAGCACTGGGGCTCCCCATGGGGATGTGCTTGGTCAAACCTTTCTCTAGCATATCTTGTAATCTGATCTTTTAACTCCCTTAATTCGGCAGGAGCCATGCGGAGGAGGGATGGATATGGGTTGAACTTTGGGCCAAGTCTATGCTAAACTCTACCTCCCTCTCAGGAGGCAATCCTGGTAATTCATCCTAACACGTCTGGAAATTCTCTAACTACGGACTTGGTCAATGCTAGGCACTTCAGCCTCAACATCTCTTGACCATAGGAAGGAGGCTTGATTGCCTTTATTCATCAAGTGCAAAGCACTCATGGATGAGATCAGGCTAGCTGGGTGAGAAGCATCCCCTTCAAACACGAAAGATTTGACCATCTGAATGTTAAACCTCACTATCTTAGAATAGCAATCAACATTGGCATGATAAGGAGCTAACCAATCCATGCCTAGGATGGCATCGAAGTCAACCATCTTGTAGAGGTATCAAATCAGTGTCAACCCCATTCATCTTACCACGAGATCGAAACACTATCTAACCCACACAAATTCTCCCATTGGAGTACCAACCCAAAATGGGCTTTCCAAGAACCCTGGTTGCTCACCAAAGCGAGATGCAAAATATGAAGACACATATGAATGTGTAGAACCCGGATCAAACAACACTTGTGCATCAAAAGAACAAATTTGAAGGGTACCTGACTATGAATTGGATGCTTGAGCATCCTGCGTGTCATACATGTATCCTTGCTTGGCCTGATTGGCTGAACCCTGATTGTCTAGACCTTACCACTGATCTCCCTCCCTTCCCCGTGAGTAGTGGGCTAGGAAGAGCCACCTGGAGATAAAATTGGAAAGGATGGTACTTGTGCTTGCACGTTGTACTCAAACTTCTCTTTAACCTCCCTGGGCATAAGGACAATCTCTCCTCATATGGCCATATTGCCCACAACTAAAACAGGTCTCCAGTGCTTCTGCAGCCCTCCCTGTGATAGACTTCCACCTCCTGCAAAATGGTTTAACATAGCTTAATTGCCCTTGAACCATGGGTACCTGGATCAGATACACTCCCAGGATGTGATCTGAATTTAAGACACTCATCAAGTAGGTCCAAATACATGGCTCCACCTGATGGTGCTGCTGCGGCCCTGCCCATGAACTGTGCCCAGAACCCTGAATAGCTGATCTCCAGAAGACCCTCCAAATTGTCCTTTCATTTTGGGCTTTTTCCCAAAATCCCTTGTAGCTCTATTTTCTTCTCTTGTTATCTCCATAGCAGAGGCAATATCCACTACTTGAGCAAAAGACATTCTTCCAACTTCAAGAAGGTTAGTACATAGTGGTTCCCTTAACCCTTTGATAAATCTTCGCACTTTCATTGCTTCGTTGCAATTAGATGTGGTGCAAATCTAGAAACTTGTGAACTTGGTAGCATATCCCATTGACATTCTGAAGAGCTTGTTTCAACTTCAAATTCATCAGGAGTTTTCCTTTGATTCTTTTTTGGAAGAACCTGTTTCTAAAGCTTGAGAAAATTCATCCCATTGAGGGGTGGTCTCATACGAAGTCTGCATTCTTCCAGTAGGTTTCATACCATGTCTTGGACCTTGATTATAAGATCAAATTCATTGCCCCCACCTTCACATCTAGAACCCGAGTGCTCGCTTGATCTATCCCAACTCTCTGGGTCTTCGCCTGAGTCCCCCCTGTAAAGGTAGGCGGGTTTAGCCTCAGGAATGCTTCAGTTATTTCTTCACGTCCAAAAGGCTTGCATTTCTTCGAGCGCCAGGGTATGTTTCAACATGTGGTTGGGCTCTATCTCCCGCCTTTGGGTTAAAGCGGCCACCAAATTGTCAATGGCTGCTGCATACCCAACATCCGTGCATCAAGATCAACTGGGCTGTGGCTGCTGCAACCTGCCAGGCATTCTCTCGTGGCCCTCCCTTGCATCACTCCACCCTCGACCTCTTCCTCCTAGGTGCTCACGAATTCAACATTTGAGGCATTATAGTCTCCTGAGCCGCACATTACGCCCACGCCTCCTAGGTGGCATCGCACCTGATTGAACATGAAATTAGAACGCAGGAGAAATTGTGGAATAACAATGACATAAGACCAACCGACTTAAAATAGACTTAGAGACATTCCCATTAGGCCTTGATAGGCTCGCGCTTTGTGAAAATGGGCCGCAAACCATTACACAACGTGACTCTACTCAAAGGACACTTGCTCCATATTACACATGGAAACCTAAAGCTCTCATACAACTTTGTCACAATGCTAGGCCATGACCGGCGCATGGAAGCTTTCCCAAGCCTTGACATACCGAATTTTCTAGGAAAACGTATAAGTTTCCTTTGTTTTTCGATCCTTCCCCAAATAAAATACAATATATAATATTCCCAGTTAAATCCAAACATATGGGCATCAAGTATTTTAATGCGCCCTTCCAGGATATATATCTAAACTTAATTTACAAATCCTTTCTAAAATATAGTCTATACATATCTAAATCTTAACTATGTATGCTTAAGCACAAATATATACATAAAAACAAAACTAATCCGAACCCTGCCTGATATATGGAGCATTAAATAGTTCTAACAGAATAAAACTCAACAAAATAGGTTCCAGGATACCAAAAGGCCTTCTCAAGAAGGTTCACAAACTTAGACAATCGGCTACTAAGGAGCCGCAGGATTGGAACCTGAAGTTGTACCTGTATCTGAAAAGAGAGAGAAACAACGGAGTTAGTTGCAACTCAATGGTAGACATGATGTCTATAACCCACATGAGACAATATATAATCCATAAATAAAATAATAATAGCTTCATAGTTCATATAAATTCAACAGATCCTTTTATTTATGAATAAGATTCTTGAAAACATTCCACTTTATATAAAATAATAGGGAATCATCAAATTCAGGATAAACAGAAGGATTTACACTGAGGCGGCCATTCCTTCGTGTGATCCTTAAAAATATGGTCCTACCCATGCGGATAGCCATAGAACAGAAGGATCCACTGTATGATCCTAAATTTATAATCAAGGTGCACCAAGGCTAACGCCTCCTGTCGTTAGCTAGATCCTGTCAGAATTCTTCCCGAAACATATAATTACTTTATACAAATCAATAAAAATGGGTCATACCCACTATCCATGAATCATTTCTCAAATCTATATCAGGGGTCGATAGTTTTCAATTAGTTCAATCTATGAAATTTAATATTTCTTTATTAAATTTCTAAATTATATCATATTGTCTCATGTGTAAATTTTCAAATAAAATATAACCTATTTACATTAAATCTATTTTCACCAAACATTTATATAACATAGCCAAATAATTATTTCTCAACCTCTAATTTACTAAAATATATTTTTAACTAATTTAGAATAATTAAAAACAATTATAGACATAATGTCTACTCACAAACTATTTCAGAATTGAATATCAACTTCCAAGTGCCACCAATCCAACAATTGACGCTTATTGCTCATAACTTAGAAACAATATAAATAAAATATTAGTAATTAAACAATAATACCAATTTACACAATTTACCCCAAATCACTAAAATCCCTAATTTATAGAATAAAAAAAATCCAATATTAATCCTAAATTAACTAGAAAATTTAATAAATAAAATAGAGTAAGAGAGGTTATTTACCATCTAAAGATAAATTAGTGAAGAAATTCACTCCAATTTCTTGTAAAAACTTCAAGCTCTCTAATAGATTTTAGAGAGAAAATAGAGGTAGAGGAGAAAAAGAACGGTAGAAATGATGAAGAGGAGGAGGAGATGATGATTATGGAGGTGATGGTGATATTTTTTTCTAAAAATAAAGAAAAAAAGAAAAAGAAAAAGAAGAAGTAGAAGACGAAGAAGAGAAAGAGGAAGAAGAAAAGGAAGCAGAGAGAGAGAGTGTCACGGGAGGATGAGAGGAGAGGAAAGGAAGAAAGAAATAAAAAGAAAAGAGAGAGAACTATGGTAGTCTATACCACTTAAGGTGCATTCTGTACCTCACTTTAATTTTTAAATTTTTTTTTCCTATCACAATAATAATTTATTATTATTTCATGTTTAATTCACTTAATATTATTAATATTATTGTTCAATTTTTTTATGTAATCTTTTATTTTATGAATATATTTTCATCTTTTACTCACTTTTCTTGTGAAATATATTAAATTTATATTTTCACATAAATACTATTTTTTTTTGGAACATTTAATTTTCAATCTTAAATAGTGTTCAAATTGAAATAACCTGTTTAGTTCAAATAAATTTCTTTAAGTATAATGGATATATTTTTTTTAATTCCTCTAATTTTTGTTTAGCTTTTGGTCCCTCATTTTTCTAATATTATGTTTTTGTTATGTAATAATTTATCTATATAATCATATTTATATTAGATATTAGATAACGGATAATTAAAAATAAAAAATAAATTGTAATAAACAACATACATACTCAAAGATTTTTCATATTGTCTTTATATAATTTAATTTAGTATTAAATTCATATTATATTAAAATTTTTAGTATTGATCTCTCAATTTTTACTGTAGTTTTTATTTTCATTTTTATTCTTAAAATTTGGGTAATATAATACAATAAATTAGTTATCTATGTAATAATTACATACATTATTTACAATAAATTTTATACTAATATTTGATAATATATTTTTACATCATTCAAGGTGTTTTAAAAAATATGAGATATTAAACTCATTAAATAAAATGACAAAATATTATTAACAGTGAAAAAATGGTAAAATATTATTTGATAATAGTACAAATTTTTTTTACAATGGCAGTGAAATCAAATTTTAAAGTAATTATTAATAATTATTTTTATTCCATTCAAATTTTATTACTGCTATTATAATTTTTTTTATGATGTCTATGACATGTCAAAATTGTATTACTACATATTGATAGTGATATTTATTCCATTCATATCTATAAAGCATTAAAATGAAAATGTACTAAGAATACAAGTATGCTTTTAATCAAAGTTATTCAAGTAAAAATTAATATAATTTGAGCACCATTTAGATTAAAACATTAATTGTTAAAAAAACAAATGGTCTTCATGTGAAATATAAATTTAATATATTTCATGATAAAAATGGGTAAAAATTAAAAAATTTTCTTAAAAACAAAAGATTATATAAACAAAAATATTAATAATATTAAATATTAATTAATACATAAAATAATAACATTTTATTAATTTAATTATAAAAAACAGTAAAGATCATTTTAGAACACTTAAACAATAACTCATTAATTAGAGTGTGACAATGAACATTCCCTAAAAAATATATTATATTTTGTGAGAAAAAGATCACGGTCACCTTTCTCTCATGTGCGCAAATTGGAAGCAATTGAAGAAGCGCTGCCACAAAGGCTACTCCGCCCTCCTCAAGCCATTGCTACATCTACTGATCTCCTAGCAACTTCAATGTCATGCCCTTATTTAAATATGGTTCAAATCTCATATGTAAATTTGCACATGGTTCTATACAACACATATACAAATAACATTTTTCTTTATGATTGTCTCAAAGCATTATCTATATCATTAAACGAAAGCCGTGGATTAAAATCTTTTGGCATTCACGTGAATGTTCTTAGGAAATGAAAGACAATCTTTGATTATGTATAGAATTTTCAGGATTATTGAATAGATGTATCTCATTGAACAGGTTCATTTTCTAAGGGGAAACAAAAAAGAAGCAAAACATTTTAATTGACTTATTTATGATCACACAACAAAATTGCTTGGTATAAAATGGCAGAATAAAACAGAAGACAAAGCAGTCCACTGAATCAACAAACTGCAACAACATAACATAAAAACACATTCGGGGTACGACAAACAGAAATTGAAACCCATGTATGGACATAGAACACATTGGTAGCTCATCTGTCTATTCACAATTATCTGATTTTTCATTCCAATTATCTAATCTACTACATGTTCCAAACATCACAAAGAACTTGTTAAGAGAAGATGTGTGACTTCATATCAAAATCAATACCTATGAAGCATGGACACTCCATTTGGATGTCATGTCCACGTGTCGAACATTGCAATTTATGTCTGATCTTGTATGACATGCTCATGACATATATTTGTATACATTTAATTTAAAATTTACTTTTTTCTTACTTAATATAAGAAAACACTATATAAACAATGTTATAAAATGAAAATAATACATAACCTTTTAAGTTTACGCACAAGAAAATAAAAATAAATAAGTTTATATAAATGATATTTTGAATAATGTATCATTTTTTTAAAAGATTTTAGTTTTATATATGATGTCCATGTCCTATAATTTTTCAACTTTAGTGTGTCGTGTCATGTTGTGTCTGTGTTTGTGTTTAATGGTGTACTATATAGACCACAACTAATCCATGGAAAGGATGATTCCAATTCTTTTCTAACATAAGAAGACCTTAATCAAGTCACATATCCTTACAAGGAAGACAAAATCCCTCAAATTAGTCCCCCTTAAATTTTACATTAGACAAATTAGTTCTTATAAAAAAAAATCATACAAATTGATCGTTTTAGGGGAAAAGACACAAAGAAGTCCTTACCATTTAAAAAATCAAACAAATTAGTTCCTCCATACAAAAATCAATTTGACCATTTTTATTATTTTTAAGAGACTGATTTGTTCTATCTTTTTTCAGAGGACCAATTTGTCCAACGTTTTAAATTGACAAGAACTACTTTGAGTGTTTTCTTATGATGTGAGGATGCTATCAAATTTGTGTTGCACAAAATGAACCATAAATAATGCCAATTTTGAACGATAATGTTCGTGCCCTTTTGTTGCCGATAAATTGGAAGAAATAGCCAAGAATAAACGACCTCAATTTTCTTCTTTTGAACTGGTCTTGGCTTGCATGTCCCATTTTTCGGCAACAGTACAAAACTATAGGTAGTGAATAAACAACATGATTTGAGCTGCATTTTTCAGCTTAGATAATCCTTGTTCTTGATTGGAATACTCATGTCCCAAGCGTTATGTGCACGGCAATCTTGATTTTGAGGTCTCGATGCCATGGTCTTCGAATGTTTCTTACAATTAGAAAACAAATAATTTTTTCTCAGTAATGTAATGTCTGGTCATGCTGTTGGATTGAGATCTTCTGTTTGCTTTTTACTGATTCGTGGCTAGGCTCGACGATCCAGTTATAACAATTAGAACAAGAATTTCTTTATCTAATAATTAATATTAATTTCTTGCTCGTCAATTTTTGTAAGGCTAAAATTAATAATTATATAAAATAATAAAAGCTCTAACTATATTCAATGTTCGATATATCACTAATTTCTTTCCACGTTGTGGGTGCATTTGGTTGTGATTATGAAGGGTATCAAGAAAAAAAAATTCTAAAATTTGTAGTATTTGTTTGTTTGCACCTCTCAATAAAATAAAAGAAATATAACGTAATCAGTTTTTTTTTTTCCCTTTTAGGCAAATTGAGAGTTACATTTCTTCCAAAGTTAGAAGTAATAGAAATAGGAAAAGTGTGACACAATAGATGAGTTCATTACATTTCCAGCAATATATATATATATATATATATATATATATATATATTCAATCAAATACCTATTTTGATTCTTGAGACTCAAGGGATAAATTGGTTCCTTACGATTTGTCCCTAATTGCTACCCTCATTAGAAGCAAATAAGTGCAGCCACAAAGGCTACTCTATGCTGGTGGTAATTTTTTTGGAATTTGACTCTTCTAAATTAATAAGGTATGTAAAATGCGAAGTGAAAGATTAATCTTCCTTGAATTTTTTATTGTGTGTAAATCTCATTGAATAATTCAAGGGTGATTAACTCTCATTTCTCACTTTATAAATCTCCCCTGTTCAGAGAAATCAAATTGAGATGTTTTATGTGGAGTAGTTGTCATGAGAAGGGTTGGTAAAGAAGTGGATTAATTTTTTTTTTTATAATTAAACAAGAATCTAAGTCCAACAAAACAGGAAGGAGATGGAACATGACAAAAGACCAATTCTTAACCATACTTTTTACTGTTAGAAATTTAGTTTTTAATCCCAAGATCATCCATATTAAATCATCAAAAAAATTAGAAGACTAGATGTGAAAGTCGTACCTGAATATCCATAGGAATTGACTAGTGTTTGGACATGTGGTTATTGATCTTCCAAGTTAATACGCATCCTTCAGAACGATGGCTCTCTCTTTTGATGATATATCTAAAAGAGGCATACATATAACTCTTAGACCATAACCTTTTATAAATCCATAAACCCTAGTTTCTAATTTAGGCTATCATAAAATTAGTACTAAGTAACATGGTATCTTCACATAATAAGCCTATATTTAATGAGACGATTTAGGCCCATTGACTTGTCCTTATCAGATCACTTTAATTTGGGCCAAACTTTATAATAGCACACAATATACAATTATATACAAGTCTACAAATTCTTACAATCCCCCACTTGGACGTACGTATATATACACAAATTGTATATTAAACTTAACTTTATGAGCTCTAAATTTGCTATCATGATCAAAACATCTCTCAATAATCTCGTCCATTAATTATGTTAATATAGGATCAAGACGACTTTCATACATATATCGTAACTAAATCCATCAATGGTCACATATATCAACACAATCAAATGACATAGATCAAGTATGGATGTGTAGCATGTAAATTGCATTTGATCTAACATGTCTAGTTCCAACTGTTCCAACCTTATTCCTTATGAGATCATACACAATATAAGTTTGAGTGAAAAACAAAATCAAATACTTTATTTCTGGAAATATTCATAAACTTAAGGTTTGTCTAAAATATATGAGCATCCAAATGCACACTCCCATGACACAACATATTATATAAAATGATATCACACTCATGAAAGACCTTGGTGTTCAGTCCTTAGTAGCGGATCCCAACTATGGAGTTTGTGCTAATATGCTCTATAGACACTTTTATCACCCTGGACTCCTCTTATTATATATGGTTGCTAACATATTGTTGAAAATAACTTAAGTGGTCTTTCAATTTCATCTATAATTTGCAGTCTGACAAATTTCACAGCCATATTGTATGATTGGATGCCTCATAATAAGCTTTAAACACAATTGCTTTACTGAAAAGCAATGAGTGTTTGCTTAGCACTCTTGCAAAGATTGCTCTTCCAACAAGTATATAACTATAGCTTAAAGTGGATCTATAATTGCCTTTGCATCCAGGAAGTTAGAGTATGAATACCCAGCTTCTTAATCTTATCTAACTTTCCACATGTAAGCATGTGATGTTTTGTTCTTTGAAGATGATATAAGATCTATTTGGCCGCTATCCAATGAACCACTATCGCATTACCAAATATTTGCCTAACCTTCCAACAAGTGTACACAATACCTTAAACATATCCAGTGATTCAAACTTCTAAATGAGATAAAGGTATCTATAACTAAAGATCGACTACACAAACTCAAAAATATTGTTGATCATTCCAACAAACCATATAGAATGATCCACAAATGACTATATAAGTTCAAGACGTCTGAAGATTTGCTAGACCGAATCTCTTTGTGATTGTTTATGTCTCTTTAATACACACTTGTCTTGATAGTAGAATCACAATCTATCCATCAAACGTGTAAAAAATAAACCATAAAAAAATAGAAATGAGAAGTATATATTTCTTTATATGCCAAAAGTTATATTTGGCACAATTATTCTTTATAAGTCCAATAGTCCAAGAGAAGTTATAGTTAAATTCCTTATTTATTCCTATTGTTGTTTCTTCCAAGGTAAACTATTTGCAATTTTATCTTTTTTTTTTATGCTTTTGTCCTTAAAGGTACTTGCCAATAAACACTTCTAGTCTTTTTTTTATGTTTCCACACATTTCTTCTTTTGGCACAATAAAAAAAAAGAAATAAGAATGAATAATTAATAGACCATTTGTCCTTCTTTTTTTTTTTGCAGTTGTAACTAACCCAAGACTAAGTAAATTGTGTCAAAAGAAAAATCAAACTAAATGCATGAGCATATCATGAAACAACTCTAACTTTAATTTTGAAGCAAGATGAGACATCTCCATGATATACTCCTATAGATTTTATTTTATTTTTCTTTATACTTTATAAAAAAAAGTTTGATAAAATCATACTTGTTCCAGTTTTATCACTATTAACAAAGCCTCCCCTTTTTTATTTATTTATTTGTTTCAAAAAAAATTCCTTAAGAAATTTCTTAGCACTGAATACCTTTTTGGATATATTACTCTTGAATGTTTCTGAAACTTTATGCTACATGGTCATAAGACTCGTGCAATTTGAACAATCCCTTTTTTCAAAACCATCCTTTTTTTGTCCTTATTGGAGCTTTTATCCACAAGAGCAGGAGGTTGTTCAACTCTCCAGGAGGTTGTCCTAATATTCCCTCTCCATACCCACTGTCCTTGTGCAAACAAAATTAATTTGTGGCATAATGGTGAATGCTTCTTGATACTTCCATTTAGAATGCAACTTTATCTGAATTCTTCAATGACTTTGTTTAAGTGATATCTATCTTTTTGAAGAAAAAAAAACTTCAAATTTGAGCTTTCAACTTTGCATTGCATATTTTCATTCACAAATAATTTGCATCAACTCATTCATCATTTCTAGGTATTGAGAAGTCTAGTTCTTCTTACTTTTCTTTTATCAGGTATTGTGAGGTCTGAATTATCTTTGTAGGTATTATGAAATCTACTTTTCTTTTGGGTATTGTGATTCCTGTTTATCTTTGTAGGTATTGAGACGCCTATTTTTCTTTTATCAGGTATTGTGAGGTATGAATTATCTTTATAAATATTGTGAAATCTACTTTTTTTTTCTAGGTATTGTGAGGCCTAATTTATCTTTGTAGGTATTGAGATACCTACTTTTCTTTTATCAGGCATTGTGAGGCCTGAATTATCTTTGTAGGTATTGTGAATCCTACTTTTCTTCTGGTATTATGACGCCTTGTTTATCTTTGTAGGTATTGAGATGCCTACTTTTCTTTTATCATGTATTGTTGAGGCCTTAATTATCTTTGTAGGTATTGTGAAGCCTACTTTTCTTCCTGTATTGTGACGCCCTGTTTATCTTTGTAAGTATTGAGATGCCTACTTTTCTTTTCTAGGTATTATGATGCCTGTTTATCTTTGTAGGTATTGTGAACCCTATCTTCTTCCCAGGTATTGTGATGCCTAGTTTATCTTTGAATGTATTGTGATGCCTACTCAATAGTTTAAAGGTATTGTGACGCCTATGAACGGCTTGAAGGTATTGTGATGCCTTCCATATTCTTTCGAGGTATTGTGATGATTACCTTCCTTGTCCAAAGTATTGTGAAGCTTAGTTTCTCTTTGTAGGTATTGTGAAACCTATATCCTTCTTCCTTTTCTAGTTTTGTAACATCTTGGAACAAGTCTTAAGTCTTATTTATTTCCATCATTGTTTCAAATAAAACTTAACTTGAATAAAATTGATTGTTTTTACTTTGCTTGTCCTTTTAAATTAAAAGACCAAGCAAAAGGGGGCTAGAAAAAGCTGTTTCATCATCAAACATCCAAATACCCATGGGAGTTACATAAGAAGCATAGATTTTTATTTGGGAGTAATCTTAACCCATCAATCATAAGGTTTATGATGTCTCAAATAAGGTTATTTCAAATTTTATCTCACTGCAAGAAACTATGTGCATATAGGCCGCATCTCTTTGCTAAGGCAAGCGATAATGCCATTATATCTCTTCGCAATGGCAAATGGTATTGCCATTATATCTCTTCTCTATGGTGCTTGTAATGCCGTTATATTTTTGCTAGCAATGATTATGCCATTATATCTCTTCGCTATGGCGAGCGGTGGTTCCAACTTAGAACCTATCATGATTATTTTTAAACAACCTCTTATCAAACACAATTTATAAATCCAAAATTCAATCCTCATATTAATCTAGTCTTGGAGGTATTAAATCACAATCTTTTGAGACAAATTAAAATAACAAGAACGAAATCATGGTATTATGAAATCAACAAATAGAGCTAGCAATACTTTCAACCAAACCATCAAGTCATACTTAACCATCATAATTAATTAAGAAAATCAAACTAATCAAATAATCTAAGTAGCTCAGAATAAATTTTTTATCAAATCTAACAAGTTAGTTTCTCCCATAAAAATAATTTAAAACACCACCACTATATAAGTATTTTGACAAATTTAAATAATTTATTTCAAGATAATTTATCAATTAGAGAGCCCATTGAACAAAACCCCCATTTACTGACTACGGTTCCTGAAGGATTAGAGAAAAATCAAGTTCTGACACTATCTACTACAATCTATTAATATTAGGACTTCTAACTCACTAGATTTATACTTAAAATTCAAACATATATCTATCTACCATTTTTGAGAGCTCACTAGTTTTAGGATATATCCTAGAGTAACAAAAAAAATATGGATGAGATTGAGATTGGAAACTTACCTCAAGCTTTGGAAGCAAATGGGCACAAGATTTAATGACAAATGAAGATCACAATGGAGTTTGTGAGTTGAAAAAATAAAATAAAATAAAGGGAAGAAGAAGATGAAGGCAACGTTGGGGGGAGAGAGAGAGAGAGAGAGAGAGAGAGAGAAGGTGAGATTTGGGGAAAGAAGGGAAATGGGTTTTGGTAGTTAGCAATTACCATGCACCTACCCTTTTTTGTACTTAAAGACCTAACACAATTACCAAATACCCCTATATTAAGTTTTCTCTTTTTTCTTTTTTTTTCTTTTTTTTCTTCTATTACGTTACACTGAGACAAACATATGAGTGCCCTATTATGATTTATACTGCTGAAGTCGTATTCCAAATTAAATTTAGACGGCAGCGTAGTCAACTTTCCTTGTAGTTTGGACACTTTACATTCATTTCTTACAAATCAAATTCGTGTTGCACACACTGAAGTAATGAACCATAATTTAATGCCAATTTTGAACCATAATGTTCATGTCTCGATGTTGCTTAGGAGATGAAAGAAAAAGGCAAGAATTCGTGACTTCAATTTTCTTCTTTTTGAACGAGTCTTGGCTTGCACATGTTCCATGTTTTGGGCAAAACTCTAGGAAAAGAAGAATTTGGCTTGCATCTTTCAAAGTTCCTTACATGAAATTGAAATCTGCATCTCTCTCTCAATGCAGTTAATGACCTGCTAGTTCTTGGAACCCTTTTTTCTTCAAATTGAATTTCTAATCGGACAATTTTCTTGTGGGTTTTGCTATATTTTCTTAATGAAATAATAATTTTTCTAATTACTCTATCCAATTCATTCTATCCGTCAAATTTTTTAGATTTTCTTCTATAATATCTATCCATTTATCATCATGTCAATAAAGTATTAATTTTTTTAACCCAGAGGTATGGTTGAGTAGTAAAAACTCATTCATCCTTAACTAAAGGTTGTTCAATCCCCTGACTTTCAGTATGGAATAGCCTTAAATCTTTAGGCCAGATGTTCCACCATTTGAAGTGCCTCCAAACCAACAAAGGAATTAGTCACCATGCCACTGAAATGCCCTGGTCATGCACAAAAAAAAAGCATTAATTTTTTTTAACAATGTTACTGCTAATGTATTTAATTATATTTACTTATTTTTATTTTTTTAAGAAAGACAATCTTATCTATTTACACAATTCTATAATATTATCAAGATTCATTTATTATTTTTTCACTTGTATGTTTTTTTTCTCAAGGATGGGGTAAAACAAAGTGACTGCCTAACAAAGAAAATATTAAATGCTTTCTATGTTCCCATTTGATTAAATTCATTCCTAAAACATTAAAGAGTTGAATTTTGATTACCGAGTGTCATCCAATCAAACATCTCATTTTGCATAACATTTCAAATAGTAGAGGTAGAAGTTAACCATATTTACTGGTATGACATTATATGATTAGATGATTGTATAAAAAAATTTTACATTGTCAGGATATTCAAATGAAATAGATTAGTCTTGATAAATGATCGTTTAGTACATATTTAGTCCTTTAAAAAGATTAATTTTACCCACCTCTGGTGCTATTTTTAGAAATTTTCATTCGTTTCGGTATAATACGCTCTCTAATATTTTTATTAAGGACCAATTAAGGAGCTTCCTATAATTTTTTTAAAGAGCGTTTGAAAACCTTTAATGATAGAATTGAATTGAATTGAATTTTTATGTTGAATTAATGACAAATTAAGAATTGAATTCAATTCTTAGTTTTGAAATGGTCTAAAATGAATGAATTTAATTGGTTTTACTATTTTATCCTTCATTAATTAGTTAGGAACAAAACATTATAGTCAAGTAAAGTTATTTTGGTATTTTCATTTGTTGGAATTCAATTCCTACACCAATCACACATCTTTGGTCTTAATTTCAATTCCTTAGTTTTGATGAATTTCAATTCCTATGAAATTCAATTCTTTCACTTAAGTTACTTCCAAGCATAGGAATTCAATTCAATTCCTTGACTAATTGAATTTCAGGGATTTCCAAAACCCTGTTAGTTTTTGCGTTAAGGTTGGTTTGGGGTTAAGACCGAGTCACATGATCACACATGACGAGCGCCAATGCGTCAACCTTGCCATGGCGCGTGTAAGGCACCATTGGAGAAGATGTTCAAATCTCTTTTCCATAGTTTATAAATCCTAAATTCTTATAGATTCCCCAATTTAGAATAATTTGAGAATTTCCTCGAATCAAGTTCTAATCCATTCCACGCGGATCAATAATAGGAATTTAGAACACCTATCAAATGTAAATAAGGATAAGGATTAATAATTTTGCTTATGTCATACCGATAAGTTGTGAGTCGTAAAGAGTATCAAAAGCGGTATGAGAATCTTGCTTACGGTATGAATTCCTACCAACATGATTTTCTCCATCAAAGTTCTAAGACTTTGGTTACTGTGGGCTTTTATGCCATAATGCAGCACACTCACTATTGAACTCAGTTGAAAGGTTCATTTTAGATTTTGATACTCATTTTAGTCTCTTAAATTATGAAATTATCAAATTAGTACTGAAATTACAAAAAGTAATTTAAGTTAGTCCCTAGAATAATGTTTGATGGTGTTAAGGAATATTAGAGTTGGGTACACCCCAAATATAATAAATAATTAGGGATGTAGGAAAAGTGCCCAAATTATGTGAAGAGTATCAGATAAATATATTATGTGAATAGTACTTTATAGGAAGATCCACTTGTCACTGTTCATACCAACAAAAATAAATCATGACAATTGTACATCAAATTTTAACGTGAAAAGACCCTCTATGATAATAAGGGAAAAACCAAGAGCCAAACTCAAAAAAATATTCCACTATATTTAAAGAATAATTATAATATAGTGTATTCCTGAGACTTTTTTTTACTATAGTTAGTATTACAAAGACTTAAAGAATATATTCAAAACTACGATTAATACTCACATTACACTCTTTGAAATTTTCTCACACTCATTCTCTATTTTTTTCCACTACCATTCTAAATGTTTCACAATACTATGATGAAATTTGAGTCCTTTGGTTTTTTCTCCCCTAGAACTTCTTTAACTTGACATTTGTTCACAAATACATTAAGTCTTCACAATTTATATATCTAACAACTCTCAGGAATCTCCAGGATTAATTTGAATATTCAAACTCTTCCATACATTGCTCCGTGCAGGCTTCAGTTACACAGTTCTTGTACAACAAACCTTCCCAAATCTCATTTGAATGTCTCATCTCATCCCAGCATTTTATCTGGCCGTCTTATCTCATTTCAACGTCTCAACCGTTATCTATAGAAATGAACACAATGCAATAATATCCTTTTGCATTCACTTGAATATTCATAAACTTATGTCTGTGTGAAAATGAAAGAAAGTACTGATGTATAAAAGCTGTAAGTTCAGTTTAAAGAAAAAGAAGTAAAGTTAAAGCATATTAACTCATTTATTGATAATTATAGTACAAATACATAGTACTAAACTGCAGAAGAAAAAATAGTTAACTGAATCAACAAACTTCAAGATTCCAACATGCCAATACTATATAAATAAAGGGTTAAAAAACCGAAATGAAACACTGCACAACTTCCAGCTATTTTATTTTTAGCACTAGGAAGTAACTACCTAGCCAGGGGGCCGCTTTCATTAGTCAGATTCATGGTGATCATCACAGCTGAATCATTGTTTTCAGGGTGACAACCAGTATATTTTCGAGCTAATTCTATAGCCAAGCACTCCTTTAGCTCGGTGACTACATCACTCATGGGTGGCCTTTTGGTAGAATTGATGGACACACAAGCCATTGCTGTTTCAATAGCTCTCCAGGCAGAGCTAGTGTCGAAATCTCCTTGTAATCTTGAGTCTACAATACTTTTTAGATCGCCTTTAGCAAGCATCGAGCTAACCCACTGACTTATGTGAGTCTTTTCATGCATTTTTAATAGTGCTGGTTGACCCGTGATTATCTTCAAAAGAACAACTCCAAAGCTGTAGACATCACTTTTCTCTGTCAACTTGTTTGATATTTCATACCTGCATGACAAATCATTCGGTTCGGTTAATTTCTCATGGTCTCATCAGAATTTCTTCCAAATGAAAGTGGTGCTTTGCTTAACCATATAATTGAAACACTCACTCAGGATCCAGGTAACCAGGAGTTCCAGCAACAATGGTGGATACATGTGTGTCCCCATCAATGGGAAAGCTTTTTGAAAGGCCTAAATCCGCCAATTTTGCTTGGAAATTTTCATTTAGTAAAATATTTGTACATTTCACATCTCTGTGGATTATAGGTGGCTTACAACCGTTGTGCAGATATTCCAGTCCTGACATCAAGATTTTAGCAGAAATAAATGGAAAGGATCAAGAGATTTAAGGAAAATTCAGAGTTAGTTTTCTTATACCCTGGGCCACATCCATAGCAATTTGAAGTCTATCTTCCCAAGTGAAGAGCTTTGCCCTGCTTTTTCTTCCTGCTCAGCCATAATTAAGTTATACTTTTGAAAGCTTATAGCATAAGTAGATTGAATCTCATAAAAAATGAAAAGGGCTGTGAACATACCTGAAAGATGTTCATCTAGGTTCCCATTTGCCATATATTCATATATGAGCCCTATGCGGGTTTCTTCATTGCAATACCCAATGAGAGAAGTCAGATTTCTATGATGAATCCTCATCAGAAGTTTAACCTGCAGTTAATGGCCACCTTTATCCATCTTAACCACAAACTTAGTAGAATTTAGATACTATTTTGCAAGTAATGACAACTTGCCTCTGCTAGAAATTGTTGATATCCTTGTATTGATGATGGAGAAAGCATCTTGACAGCTACTTGAGTGTGATCAAGAAAGCCATGGTAGACAGTTCCGAATCCACCTCTACCAAGAATCCAATCAAAGTTGTTGGTGATCTTAACAAGTTCATTGAATGAATATTGGCGTTGCTTGGACCCCAATTGCGACTCATTTGGATTATTGGGCTTCACATGAATGTCCACTGCAGCTAATGTTGAGGAAATATAGTTGTCTATCAATTGCAATGAAATTAGAACATGTGTGATTAACCAAACTTTAAAGGTTGTAAAAGGTAGTTAGCAACAGTTTTACCAGGTGGCTTTCTCTTTTTAAGGGCATAGATGATAGCTGCTCCAGCAACTACTATGAGTAGGAGCGCCAAAATCCCAGCAACTGATGCTAGTATGCGAATAACTAGACTGTTTTTGTTGCTGTTATCATTTGTCTGTTGGTTCACTTGGTTGCATGTAGCAGATCCACACAGATTTGGATTTTGCCCCACACTAGCATAATTCAAACGAGAATAAAGCCATATACAGAATTACATTTCCCTTTCACATTCACATACATTCCTCCCACTATCAAAAGCTTTTGTTGGAACTTCTTATTTTCAAGTTTTTAACAAAGTATTTACGGAAATAAAAATAAAATATAGAAATGTACCATATATATATATATATATAGAGAGAGAGAGAGAAAGTTACAGCTTGCCCATTACGAATTATAGTTGCATACATATATAGAAAAAATACACTAAATACCAGATATTATTTAATAAAAAGTATATTGATTAAATCAAGATAATTATAATATCAAATATTAAGTATATTGTTTATTCATGGCTTTAAGTTGGAGGCATACCTCAATGATAGTAGACCATCATTTGATCTTTCAACGAGGTCGCTTGGAACTAAACCTGTCAGGTTGTTATTCTCCAAGTTTCTGCTACAACAGGACAAAGATGACTCCTTTTCCTCTTTTATAACCAACAAAATCACATTGAGCACCAATTTGGGATTGACTTACAAGACTTTTAGTGACGGTAGTTGTGTCAGGAAAGAAGGTACTTCCCCACTTAAGCGATTGTTCGATAAATCCCTGAGGGGAGCAATTCAATTGTATTATTACAATCCAAGAGTCGAAAAAGACAAACAAAGCAAATTTTGTATCATCATTTATTAACCAATGAGTTAGGTACTCACAAGGACTCTAACATAGTTAGGTTGGAGATGTAAGATGTTATGTGTCCGGTTAGTCCACTTGAAGATAAATTCCTGCTTGCATTTCCAGATATATTATAGGTTGATGATTGGAATTCATAAATCTATGCATGGTTTTATGAATCACAAACTTACAAGGATGTGATTCTGGGGATGCCACCAACACTACAATCTAGACCTTCCCACTTGTATTCTACGGGAAGGCATGGATCTCCTTGCCAATTTTTGGTCACCCCATAAGCTATCTTGATGTTTGTGATGGCATCATCTGGTATTTTGAGTGCAAGAGTTAACGACAATTTCAAGCCTTTGTACATAAATAAAAAATGATAATGGAAAGAGTAAGCTTAGATAAATAGCATACCATCATCTTTTTCAGTTTCTGATTGTGAGAAATCTTTCACTAAATAAATCTCAAGAGCACTGATGATGGGTGGAAGAGTAGAAAGTTCTGTCTGAACAAGTGAAATTTGATTTCTATTGGATCCATGCCAACCTGATCTACTAAATATGGTATTGGTAGCATGGTATATGGGTTCCACTGTTCCATACCAATTCTTGCCATTCAGGCTGATGTTGAATGCTCTGGTTTCATTTTTAGCTAACTTTTGAAGCTCAGTAAAGTGCAAGTAGAAATAGTATTGATTATCTACATTTTCTGCATCCCAGTAAAAGTCTAAGGAATCACTAGCATTTATTGGTGTAGCGGCAGTGCTCATGACAACTGCTGGTGGTTTATAATCATTCTGCTGAATTAGATCATCAGTACGAAGTGTGGCCCACTGGTTGTTGGAATAAGGCTCCCATAAGCGGTCATACAAATCATCTTTGTACCTGTATACCATGATTTTCTGTTATCAAGTGTTTGATATATGTATAATAAACAAAGTTGGCACATAATGTAAAGAACCCAGTTATAAGAAATCACCTGTACGTTAAGTTGGTGACGGATTTAAAATCTAGACGAAGGAAACGTGCCAATGAATCTCCTGGTTGAGTGCCATAAGTATCATTTTTCAAAGTCCTCAATTCTATAGCTGAAATAAATGGGATGCCATTGCCTGTGTTAACCAGACAGAGATGTATATAGTCCACTGATGGAGAATGAATGATCTCATTGTTTATGCTGATTGATGCATTGGTGAATTTCACTGTGTCCCACAAATTTGCTCCAAGATGAAGGTCAAATTGTGGGAGCTCATTCAAACCATCATAGTTTCCGTATAAGAAACTAGCTCGGATTAAATATCTAGTGCCACTTATTACATTTATTCTGTAACAGTTCCTCGCTCCACTAGGAAAACTCCTCAGATAACTAAACTGCTGTTGATGAGTAATCTTGTCCTGAGGCGACACACTCTTGCTTACACCAGTATCAATGAATTTAACATCTGAAATGTAGTATATGCCTGTGCTCTTCTCATTATAGCCGGAATTTCCAGGTAGCCCACAATCTATGCTAATGAATCCTGAGAGAAAACACACACACACACACAAAAAGTTGTTATATTCATCTTTTGAATACATTATAGTTGCGTACTTTTAAGTAAGTCCAAATTAAATTTCGAAAACCAAACCTGGTTGTTCCTGGGTTTGAACCAGAACCACACTAAAAAGAACCCCAAGCAATACAGAAAGATAATGAAGTAACATTCCCATCATTGTATGTTGTATTCTAGTTTGCTTAGGGATACAAACATACGAGTGCTATATATATGATTTATACTGCCGAAGTCGTATTCCAGAGTAATTTAGGGGGCAACGTAGCTAGTCAACTTTCCTTGTAGTTTAGAGTTTGTTTTTCTTTTTCTTTTGAATATTATTATTCAGTAAAAGACACAGTTCTGTTGACCTGTTGGAGCATAAACCTTTTAGGGGGTTATGTCAAGGCAATACATCGTGTAACATGGCTTCTAGTTCAACCAAATTTGACGTATCATGAAGACGCCTTCTAGAATTTTTATCGTCCATTTTCAGTGTTTACTTTTCAAGCAGAAGCATGAAGTTAAATACTCAATGAAAGAAAAGTTCAAAAAGAAAAATGCATGACGTATGTGACAGACTTGACGGAAAGTATAACTTCGCTATATCACCAACTTATAAATAAAAAGCAAAAATTAATCACAAGGAATGTGAAGGAGAAATATTTAATTTTACGCGGTTGGTTGTGTGCAACATTAATTCGATAGCATCCTCATAAGAAAATTGAGAGTTGACCTATGACTACCCTTAACTTTGACTTTTCTTGTAAGGATATGTGACTCGGACTCGGTCTTCTTACGCTAGAAAAGAATTGGAATTAATCATCCTTTTAAGTTCTATTGTCCTGCCATGGATTAGTTGCCGTAATTATTTTGATACAAAATCACACATCTTCTTTATAATTAGAGGGGAAGAAAAAAAGAAAAACATATCATCGCGAATGCTATTAGATACAAAAACATTAATCATATATTTTACAAATTGTTATTGATCTATTTTTTGACCGGAAGGTGATATTATTATTGTTAATTACTTGGTACGAACAGATGACCACTCAATAAATAGTAACAACGTAGCTGATATATTTACTCTTAAGTTTTATGACTTTAATATTGAATTTCATTTGTAATTATTCGTTGGGAGATGCTACCTTACAAGAATGTCTTGCAAATGTCTCTTTTAAACTTGAAGATTGCATAAGCTTATTTTATTTTATGTTAAAATTTAATTATTCTATTTAAAACAATAACAACAATAAGGTACGAATTCTATAGTACACATAAGCAACACTTTTAAATAGATAAAGCAACACATTTTATATATCAAAGGCGACATTTTTCATGCATTCTAAAAAGTAAGTGATGTTTTATGCCAAAAATAATGTTATAGTAGTAGAGATTGTGCTACTATGTCTCGAACCATATCTCCCAGGAGGTTAAACAATTAGATAAAAATATATGAATGATTTTATATTTAATCACATTCAAGTTGAATTTTTCTTTTCTTGATTTTCTTTGATTATAAAGAAGATATGTGACTTTGTATCAAAATCAATACCGCAACTAATCCATGGCGGGACTATAGAACTTAAAAGGATGATTCCAGATCTTTTCTAGCGTAAGAAGACCGGAATCAAGTCACATATCCTTACAAGAAAAATTCAGTCATAAATCAGCTCACGTATTCTTTCTTGTGATGAGGAGTTATCGAATTAGTGTTGCACACAGTGAACCATAAATAATTCCAATTTTGACCGAAAATGTTCGTGTGCTTTTGTTGCCGATAAATTGAAAGAAAAAGCCATGAATTAACGACCTCAATTTTCTTCTTTTGAACCAGTCTTGGCTTGCATGTCCCATTAGTACAAAACTATAGGAGGTGAAGAAAACAACATGATTTGAGCTGCATTTTTCAGCTTAGATCATCCTTGTTCTTGAGTGGAATACTCAGGTCCCAAGCGTTACGTGCACGGCAATCTTGATTTTTAGGTACCGATGCCATGGTCTTCGAATTTTTCTTACAATTAGAAAAAACAAAGCAATTTTTTTTTTCAGTAATATTATATCTAGTCTTGCTGTCGGATTGAGATCTTGTGTTTGCTTTATAGTGATTCCTTGCTAGTCTTACCGATCTAATTATAACAATTAGAGCAAGAATTTCTCTTTCTTTTAATTAATATTACTATATCCATTTTACTTCATCTGTCAAAAAAAAAATACATACTAAAAAAACAGTAAAAAAAATACATACCAAAAAAACAGTAAATTAATCTTACTAATAATATAAAGTTATGTTGGTAAACAAGATTGTCCCTCTTGAAAAACAAAAGCAAGTAAATACAATTTAATTAAAGTAAATATATAATTAATTACACTAAAGGTAAAATTGGTTAAAAAAATTAATGATTCCTTGATATGATAAATAGACAGATATTTTAAAAAACATCTAAAAATTTGACGGATGGAGTGAAATGGAGGAAGTAATTTCTTACTCATCAATTTGTTAAGGGTAAAATCATATAAAAATAAGAAAACCAAAAACTATAAAATTTAAAAAATTAAAAAATCCAATTTTATGTCAAAAACAATTTTGGCATTAATAACTATGTACATATCACATCTTGAATTTTTCATCACTTAAACTATCAGATTAGTAACTAGATGGAAGGCTAGTTTAGGTTTTAATAAACCTCAGCAACCTTTCATAAAAGTATTATAGAGAGTGTCAAGTGTAATTACATTAGACATTGACAAAGATGCTAGTGTGATTTACCCATAGCTAAATCTTATTATCACTTCTCTCTCTTCTCTCTCTCTCTCTCTCTCTCTCTCTATATATATATATATATATATAGATAGAGAGAGAGAGAGAGAGAGAGAAGGGAGTACATTGGGTGGATCCAAATGAGCAAAGGTTCATTTTAGTCCATGAAACTATAAGCATGAGTCATTTTGATCCTAAATTTTAGAAATTAACCTTTTAGTCCCTAAAATTGCAAAATATGAGTCACATTTGTCACGACCCAACTTGGGGCATGATCGGTGCATAGGGAACACATTCCCTTGCAACCCTTAACATGCAAGTTTTACAGAAAAACAGGAAATTTCCTCTATTTTTCGGACATCCCAAAATTTAGAAATATAACTTGATGAAAATATAAAATACAGAATTGGACTTCAAGCATTCTCATAATGTGCCCCAAAATAGAACAACCAACAACATAATTCAGAAAATCATCTTAGCATATGAATTTCAATTTAATTTCTATTATGTAATTTAAATCAAACCCAATCCCAAAATCAAACATGAAGTCAAGTTAGTTTTAAACTAGTTTCAAATGTAATTTCATAACCACATAATATATGCTCAACCATAACTAGGAATGTAGTTCAAAATATAATTCTAAATTCAGTTTACCAATGCTTTCCATAATATAATCTATATATATCTAGTCTTAACTTCACATACATACACATAAACATAAACATAAAGCTAATCCAGGACCTACCTGTGACATATGGAGTATTATGGATGGCTTTAACCAGGCAATACTCAAAAAGAAAATTAGGTTCCAATATACAAAATAGGTCTTCTCAAGAAGGCTCACCAACTCAGCTCCACTATTGAGGAGCCACAAGATTGGAACTTAAACTGCACCTATCTGAAGAGAGGGGGAAACAATAGAGTGAGTTTGCACCTTGTGTAGACAAGATGTCTATAACCCACATGAGACAATATATAATCCATAAATAAAACATTAATAACTTCATAGTTCATATAAATTTAACAAATTCTTTATTTATAGACAAGATTTTTGAAAACAATAAGCTTTATATAAAATAATAGGGAATCATTAAATTCAGAATAAGTAGAAGGATTCATACTCAGGGTCATTCCTTCGTGTGATCCTAATAAAGAATGGTCCTACCCATGTGAATAGCCGTAGAAGAAGAATCCAATGTATGGTCCTAATTAAATATAGTTAAGGTGCACCAAGGTTAACGCCTACGTCGTTAGCTATAGATCCAGAGATTCTCCCCAAAACATATGATAAAGATTTTACATATCATATCAAATCTATTTTCAATAACTCCACAATTGGCTATAACTACGACTTCTCAAGTCCTTTCCTCAAGTCCATAATAGAGATAAAATAATTTTCCAGAATCAATATCGTATCGTCTCATGTGTCAATTTTTTTATAAAACATAGGCTAACATGAAGGATGTAATTTCGTTAAAATTACGTAACACAACCAAATAATTATTTTTCAATTTCTGAATGTCTAAAATATATTTAGAGCTAATTTAACATGAACAAAAATAATTATAGACATAATGTCTACTCACAAATTGGTTCAAAAGAACGAATACCAACTCCTAAGTGTCATCAATCCAACGGTTGATACTCAAATGCTCTATAACTCTAGAAACAAAATAAATACAATATTAGTGAGCTAATAATGTCATTAATTTACACTAATTAGTCCCACATACTAGAAAACCCCAAATTTATACATTTAGAGTCCCAAAAATCCCAATCTACAATGAATGGCTATATAAAGAGCTCAATAAGATAAATAGAACAAGATTGTCACTTCCACTACTCTATGAGGATGATTAGAGGTAGAGAACGATCTGAACTCACGCTCTAACCGGTTCTCCACTTAGAGAGAGAAATCGTGAGTTAGAGAGAGAGAGAGAGAGAGAAGTGTTTATGATGATGAAGATGAGGAGAAGATGATGATGATGATGGAGGTGGTGGTGATGATTGATGAAGAGTGAAAGCAAAGAAGTTGAAGAAGGAAAATGAGAAAGGAAGAGAAGAGAGAAAGAAATGAAGAAGAAAAGAGATGGGATGCATGTTACGGAGAGTGGAAGGAGAGAAAACAAAGAAGGAAAAAGAGAAGTGAGGAGGCTAAAGTGGTCTATACCACTTAAGGTGCATGGCGGTCCTCACTTCTATTTTATTTTATTTTTTTGTTTTCACAACATTAGTTCATTAACTCATATTTTGTAATTTGAAGGACTAAAGAGTTAATTTTCAAATTTTAGGAATTAAAATGACTTATGCTTATAATTTCAAGGATTAAAATGAACCTTTACTCTCCCCAAATAAAATACTATAGTTTTCTTTTTAATAATTATATGAATATAATATATTTTTGCCCCCATTATTGGTTGAGTTTGACCTTACATTAAATTTAAATCAGACAAAATAATAAGATACAACACATTCCACTTCTTTTATACCAATGTACTATCTTTGCTATCATTACAAAAATTTCTGGGTCTATCAATGGGAGTCAATGTGAATTTCACAAAATTTTATAAGAGGTAAGTACTGAATTTGTCCTTAGATTTAAATAAGGATTTTTTTTATAACTTTTATTTTTTTGCTAAGTTAGGTTAGGAGTTCAATCATAATTTGTTATTAATATTGTAGTAACAAAAAAAAAATGAAGTGAGGACCATCGTGCACCTTAAGTGGTATAGACCACCATAGACTTCTCTATCTCTTTATCTTCTCTTCTTCCCTCTTCTCTCGTAGCTCACTCCTGTAACCCCTCCTCTCTTCTTCCCCTTTCATTCTTTCTCTCTCTCTTCTCCCTCCATTCCTTTCTTCCTTCTTCTTCTCATCTTCACAAAATATCACCACCACCTCCATCATCATCATCTCCTCTTCCTCTTCAACACCTTCCACCGTTCTCTCTCTCCTCTACCTCCATTTTCTCTCTAACCTCCATTAGAGAGCTTGAAACTTTTAAAAGGAATTGGAGTAATTTTTTCACCAATTCTACTCTTCAAGTGGTAAATAAGCTTCTACACTACTCTATTTAATTTATTAAAGTTCCTAGTTAATTTAGGATTAATATTAGTATTTTCCTTGAACCCTATATAAATTGGGGATTTTAGTGATTTGGGCTAATTTCTATAAATTGATGGTATTGTTAGCTTACTAATATTGTGTTTATATTGTTCATAGAGTTATAGAGCTTTTGAATATCAACAGTTGGATTGGTGGCACTTGGGAATTGATCTTCAATTTTGAACCATTTGTGTAGACATTATGTCTATAATTGTTTTTAATTATTCTAAATTAGTAAAAATGTATTTTAGTAAGTTAGAGGCTGAGAAATAATTATTTGGCTATGTGATATAAATTTGATGAAAATATATCTAATGCATATAGCTTATGTTTTATTTGAAAATTTACACACGAGACAATATGATATGACTTGGAAATTTAAAAATTTCATAAAGAAATATTAAATTTCATAGATTGAACTAATTGAAATCTATTGACCCTGATATGGATTTGAGAAATGATTTATGGATAGCGGCATGACTCCTTTTGGTTGATATGTATAAAATAATTATATGTTTTGGAAGAATTTCTAAAGGATTGGAACTGCAACGAACATGTGTTAGCCTTGGTGCACCTTGACTATATTCTTTTTAGGACCACACAATGGATCATTATGCTTTATGGTACTCGCATGGGTAGGACTGTTAAAGTGTGAATCCTTTTGTTTATCTTGAATTTGATGATTCCTATTATTTTATATAAAGTGGGTTGTTTTCAAGAATTTTTTTGTAAATAAAAGGATTTGTTGAATATATATGAACTATGAAGCTATTATTGTTCTACTTATGGATTATATATTGTCTCATGTAGGTTATAGACATCATGTTTACCATTGAGTTGCAAAACTCACTTCGTTGTTTCCCTCTTTTCAGATAGAGGTGTAGCTCTAAGTTCCAATCCCGTGCTCCTTAGTAGCCAATTGCCTAAGTTGGTGAGCCTTCCTAAAAAGGCCTTTTGGCATACTAGAATCTATTATTTTTTAGTTTTAGCCTTGAACCGTTTTAATGCTTCATATGTGACAAGGTTCTCCTTATTATTTGTGTTTATGTATATATTTGTGCTTAAGCATGTGTAGTTAAGACTTAGATGTATATAGATTATATTATAGAAATGATTTGTAAACTAACTTGATTCATGCTTGATTTAGGATTAGATTTGTTTTAGATTACTTATCAGAACTTGAATTGAAATTTATATGTTGAGATGAATTTTCTAAATTATGATGAATTGATTGTTCCTTGTTGGGCGCATTTTAGAATGTTTAAACCCATTTATATTTTATCCTTATTTTCATAGGTTATATTTTTAAATTTGGAATGTCCAAAAAAGAGAAAACTTGCCGTTTTCCTAGAATAATGTGTGTTAAAGCTGCTGGGAAGATGTACCCATACCCCATTATAACCTAAGTTGGTTGAACAAATATCAATTACCATGATTACAAATTAAGAATATAGAGTCATAATAGACTGGGTTTAAAACAACTTTTAATTTAATTACAGTCATTAGGATTGAGCTAGACTAGTGGCAAAGGGATTTGAGTAATTTGAATGGAGTTATATCTCCAAATCTCAATCCGTTTAAAATTCTGACACAGAAAAGAAACTTTTAATTTAAGGGTACTGATTTCAAAATATACGAACAAAACAAAAGGGGGTGATAATCGCCCTATAATCTTTATGCGTTTAAATTTGCTTCTTTATCGTAAGTATCTTAAGTCACACCATTATTTGACATAATATAAATTTGATAATACTTTCACAATTTATAACTCATTAATTCACCATCAAATCAACGTTATAAACATATGTCAGTTGCACATAATGCTCAAAATCTTTAAAACTCACCCCACTAATTAAACAAGATGAAACTTACATTACATCTGTATAAAATTCTATAATCCGTACGTTCAAATTCCGAATCTCCTCACCTTGCAAGAGAACTCTCTCCACTTATTGGTTCCATAGAGTTAACATCAATCAATATACTGGATGTACTCCTAAGATTCTCCATAGGCAAACACTCTTTTAATTCTAGCACAACTTGATTCATTGTTGGCCTGTTAATGGAACTAGGAGCTAAACAAGCCATTGCTACATCTGCTACTTTCCTGGCAGTATCGATATCATATCCTCCTTGTAACCTTGGGTCCATGATACCATCAATTTCACCTTCATCAGCAAACATGGAGTTTACCCACTCAATTATATGAGTTTTCTCATGAGTCTTCAAGATAGCTGTGCGCCCTGTTATTATCTCTAAGAGAACAACTCCAAAGCTAAACACGTCACTTTTGTCATTCAACCTGTTTGTTCTGTAGTACCTGCATGAACAAAACAATGTGCAACCGCTAAGTAGAGAAACATGGCCAGAGCAAGAGAGGTTGAGAGAATTGAGAAAAAAAAAAAACTACTCATCAATAAATCTTATGAAATGGCAGATTATACCATAGCTACCACTTTTTAGCACACCTTTAAGGAAACACCTTGAGGTGTATATAAAATATTAGTTAAGAATGAGTTCTAATTTTTCTCTCAACCAATATTTAGATAAAACATATATCCCCAAATAGAACTATACAATTAACATTGCTCATAGTTGAAACTGGAATTGACAAGACAACTTACTCAGGGTCAACATATCCCGGGTGCCTGCAATTGCTGTTGACACGTGGGTGTCACATTCATCTGCAAAGATCCTTGACAACCCAAAATCAGATATTTTTCCACGAAATTGCTCATTTAGTAAGATATTTCTAGTCTTAACATCTCTGTGTACAATTGGTGGCTTACAGCCACTGTGAAAATCTCCAAGCCTGCAAATAAAATGGCAGTACGTAACTTAAGTTTAGCTTGTTGCATCAACAGCAAGAGCAATATATGTTTTTCTTCTATTTTTTATTCTTCCTCACCAACTGCAGAATCCAGAGCAATTTGAAGTCTTTGTTCCCATCCTAAGAAATTTTGACTTTTATCTGCATGGCCATGGAGAGAGTCTTAGCAGGGAACGCCCTGACCACAAGATCCTAGATAAGTTTGGTGGGCATATATATCTACAATCAGATTTCAGTTCTTGTAAAATATAGTTCAAAGTGAGCTATATTTTGGACTTATTACATAATTGAAAAAGTTTAACTTTTATAATAATTATCTTAAAAATCATAAAAATAATACGTAATTGATTTATAGAAAACAAAAAACACAATTACACTAAATATAATGTATGTAAATTAAAGTCAAACAAACATATATATTGCATATATGATAGAAATATGTAGTTAAGTTACAAAATAGAAATCATGCGATTGCTCCCCCCAAAAAAAAAAAGGGAATCTCGTCATTATATTCTTCAATAATTAATAATTTTCATATATTTTCAGTGAAAAAGTTTTATATTATCATTTAATTATATTGCATATACTACTATGTGTGATTTCCGATTCAATGATTATAAGAAATATTATGTTTTATTGATATAATGATACATAATTAGTTGTTTGTGTAAGAAAAAAATGTTTCATTGACAATGTATCATAATTAAATTAAAAAAAAGAGATAAATATTTCCATACAATATTAACTCTGTTAGGCATCAAGAACCAGAAAATATGAAAATACGAAAAACTAGATGAATAATCTCTATAAGTCTGTATATACCGAAGTGTATTTCAGTATAAAATGGAGGTGCCTATTTATAGGCCTAGAGTAATAAATACAAAGGAATCAAATCAAATCAACCGACCCTGTACAATAAATGATATCAAATTATCTAAATCATATAGTAACAAACTCATACCGCCATATATGAAATTAGTATTTAGTAAATTTACATTTTGATCTTGTAGAATCGCAAAACCCAACAACTTGCCAATAAATTTGCTAACATTTAGTTTTAAAAAGGATTCGCTAACATTTTAGTCTCTAAAATAAATCTATAATACTAATATTCCATACTCTTATGAGGAAAAGTTTTCCACGTGTTCATAACAAGAATAATTTAGAGCCCACAATTTTTAAGAAGTTAATTTCTAATTATTTTTTAAAAAATAAAACTGCAATTATTACATTTTATTAGAATATCATTGATAATCATCAGCATTTAATAGTAAGATTTAATATAAAAAATTAAATATATTTGAAAATTATCGATTTTAATTAAATATTCAAATATTTGCACTATCATTTAAATAATAATATAATAATTTGTTTATTTTAAATCTCATTATCAAGCTCTTCTATTTTTTTAAAATTTTTTTATCATTATTGATAAAAGACATGTGAATCATAAATAAATATATAAAAATAAATAAGGAGATACCAATTAAAAAGCATTACACTTGCTACATGATGTGAAATAATATACTATTATAATATTTGAGAGTCATCTGTAATCTATAATACAAACTCTTCTATTTTTTTAATTTTTTTAAGAAAAAATTTTTCTTACCAAAAGTAGAAATACATTTAACGACACATATTTTGATATAAAATTTAAATCTTCTTTGAATTAATTCATATCATTTTACAATCTATCTATAATTGTAATAATAGTAATATCATAATAATTTATATTTCCTACAATCACTCAAGTCACTATATCAATACCTATCTTTCTATAGTCATCAATAATATAAACTCAATAATAATTTTTTTTTGTATTTGCAACTAATAGAATGGTCCTCTATTTATTATATATAATAATATAATTAGTATTAATCTATATAGTAATATAATATTAATTATCTATCAAATGGTTTCCATATCAGCTTTAACAATAAGTTATACTAATTTCATGATAGAATTTTTCATTATAGAATATCCTAAGTTATAAAAATTCAAAGTTCTATATCTATCGAACAGAATGGAAAAACAAATTTTCAATGTCATTAAAATTGAAAAGGATAAGTAGTATACCTTATTTTAATTTACAATAATTTTTACTACCATCAGTTGACATATTTTTTCTCTTTATTATTACGTTTATATTTTTCATCTTTTGCTATATATTTAATATTTTTCTTTAGTTTAGGTGTTTATTTTTTTTACAGTTCATTATCACATTTGAATTGCTTCACCAATTGTTTTAGAAGCTTTAAAATAGTTTAGATTAGAGGATCAAGTTATGTGATTAAGAAACATCTTTCAATAAACACATTGAATTGTACAAGTTGTTCCAAGAAGAATATTATAGTTAAGAAGGACATTAATTTGCTATAAGTGATATGACTATTTCATATGGTAATGAAGTTTAAGCATAGGATTATAATCTTTTTGGATTCATGCTAAAATAATATGAATTACGACTACTAGATATGTTGATGTTAGTATAGGTATTTTTATTGGTACATATTTCTAAATATTGGAGATTATATATGTATATATATTGGTTATTAATACTAATGATTTTATTGGAATGTAATGGTCTTGGTATGAACTTATTAATATATTTAATAAAAAAATCCAATGTACAAAATATTTATGATTATGTTTTCAATTATGGGTTGCTAATTCAAAATTTGAATCAAGATTGTAAAGCTCAATTCCATTTTTTGCCTTTATATACTATTTTGTATTAAATTTTTTTAATTTTGATTTAATTAATTTGAATTTAGTTACATAATTTTATTGTCTCAATTTTGAATAGGATTTTATAGATGATTTTGTGCTCTAGTTAATACAATTGTCCAAATGATTAAATTTTATGATACTCTTTTATATTTTATTCATTATTTAATTATTTAACTAACTTATTTTTAAATTAATTTATATATTCAATTTATGATAAGGGATATTTAATTAAATTATTATTTCTTTTTAGGAATCGTCAACAAATTATTTTTAATATCACCCTGTATTGCAGGTCAAAGGACGACTAGTTCGCTAATATTTTGTTACTCGCTAGCGTTTATGATATCATAAGATGCCATTTTATATCACCTGGATCTTATGAAATAAGGTGCCTCAATTCTCCCAACATAAAAGTTTCAAGCCCTCTAAAATGCATCGTATTGGTAAGAGAACTCAAATTTTGTGTTGATAAAGTTCCACTCTCTCTAATACAGTGTATTTGTTGTGAAACTTGACACATGCCATTACAATAAGATCTAGGTTAGATACAAAATGGCACTTAACGACCACACTAGTTCCGTTAATAGTTAACATATCCCATTTGATTGACGGACGAACATGTTATAATGTGGTAAGTGTTAAAGGTTAAAATGTTTGCCACGTTTTTAGTGACTAAAATATTGGTAAATTTTCTTTGAGACTAAAGTGTTTGGTTACCATTCTTCTGGGACAAAAGTGTATATTTACTCATTAATATTTTTGTAGTGCATGTATATTTTGAAACCTGATAGATGCTCTGCCAAGTTTCCATTGGTCATATATTCATAGATGAGTGCCCTTTTTGTTCCTTCATTGCAATAACCAATCAGAGGAGTCAAGCATCTATGGTGCACTTTAGTGAGAACTTCTGACTGCAAAAGAGCCAATTTTCCTCCATCTTTAAGAGACTTGAAAATATGTAGGCTATATTTGATTGAGGGTAAAACTTGAGATAAACTTTTTTTGATCAAGTGTTATGTGTAATTTTATATATAAAATTCAATCATGAAAAATTTACCTCTATTTTCATTCTCCAACCAAACATACATGAGGATTAATATTTAAATGCAATCATTGTAATAAAGAAATACCTCTGTATGAAATTGTTCATCACCTTGAGTTGAATGAGAGAGCATCTTCACTGCTACTTGTGTTTCACCAATGCGACCGTAGTAGACAGTACCAAATCCTCCCTTACCCACAACCCTCTCAAAGTTATTGGTAATACTTAGTATCTCCGAGTAGGTGAACTCTTGTTTATTTGAGTCCAACCTGCTCTCAATTTTGTTGGTAAGACTCAACTTGTTCATACGCATGATAACTGATAAACCAGAAAGCACAGTATAATTGGGTTATGTTGATGCCCTTTTCACCTTTTGTTAGCACGAATGATGTTAACAAAATGAAGGGAAAGAGAATTATTCAGAGGTGTTTTCTTTTAAACTCCATCAAAGTTCCTATCTTTGTTATTTATACTAAAATCAAAGAGAATGATTATTCGCTACCACTTTATCATATAGTTCTCCAGTTAAAAGATGATATTCAGAAACTTAATTGAAACTAGAAGTAGATTAACAATAAGAACCATATTGGGTAATTTAATTTAGTAGATATATTAAAATCAAAGTTCAATGTGCTATTGTGTATAAAAATATTTTTAAAAAATTATCTACAATTATTTCACAGCCCATTGCTTATAGAATTTTGTATTTCAATGTCCACACACGCACACGCACACAAGTAGACTAACATTAAGGGTAAAAATTCAACAAGAAAATAAACTTCATTTTGCGGAGAAGAGGATGTTGTGGTAGATGAGTGGACATATTAGACATGATAGAATTAGGAATGAGTGAATGAGAGAGAGTTGAGGTAATGCCTATTAGGTGTTTAATTTGGACATATATGGAAGAGACTTGTAAATGCCCCAATAAGAAGAGTGGATCCATAATGCCTCAATTTTTCCTACTCACACTAGTTGCCATAATGCCTTTAGGGTCATTAGGTGGAGTGGATGATGACTAGCCCTAAAGACTCTAATAAGGAGAGTGGATATAACATTCAATTTTTCCCACTCACACTAATTACCATAATGCCCTTAGGTTAATTAGGCATAGAGTGGATGATGACTAGCCCTCGTAGTCATCAATAGGTTTGTTTGAGACTAATTTGATGAGATTATATGATGATTAGATGTTGTGTGAGTAGTGTAATTAAGCTTAATAATTAAGGCTATTATTTATCCCCTAATTAGCAATAATTATGGCTAATCAAAGTTAATTAAGAATAATTAAGCTTAATTAAAATTTAATTATCTTAATTAATCAATCATGAGATAATTTAATTATCTTTAACTAATTATAACCTATTAATGACTAATCATACTTGATCTCATCCTTAATTAAAATTAATTAGTAAGGAGACAAAAAAAGATATGAGGTGGCACAAAAGCATAAAGTAAGAAACCAAAATGCTTTTTGTACGAGTACTATCCTAAGAATTAGGAGAATGTCTTAACTTTATTTGCATTCATGGTACAACTAGGATTAATTATTACTAGCATATTTGATTTACAAATTATAGTATTTTATTATTTTTATTTTTGTAAAAATTTCCCAAACCCTAAAAACCCTTCTAGAAGCCCCAATCACAAAATTTTTAAAATTCCATTTCGTAGCCCTCTCCTCCTTGATTCGGCACCCCTTCCTCTATAAAGCTTTTTTTTTTTTTTGTGTTACAAACACAAGGTACACGCACATACTCATTCAAACACTTATACCTTCTCCATATTCTCTCAACCTTCATCATTTTCTCTATCATCCTTCCATTCTCATAAAAAAATAAAATCCGAAAACTTAATTTAATAGCTAAACATTTTAGCTCTTAGATTCTCAACCAGATTGATCTCTAACCCAAGAGACCACAAAAAAACCACCCTCCTCTCCCCGTGCTACCTGCGACCATGCCATTGCTTTTAGAGGAGATTTTTCTTCTTCAAGAGGTAGTTAAAGCATCAAGAAGCTCATTTTCTTGTTGTTCTTCCTTTTGGGTAGGGTTTTGTTTATGTTTTCTTGAGCTAGGCTCATTGTTTAAGTTCATTTAATAGCTTAAATAAAGAACCTTGTTTTTGTTGTTCATACTACTTGAGGCTTGCTGAGATGGCCCCATTTTGTCTTTGATGCATTTTTTTTTCAAATTTTAATTAATAAAAATTGTTGTTTCGATGTTCTTTTCACAACATCTCATCCTTTCTCTAACTATCATATCCCACAAAGATGCGAATAACCATTTTATCCATTTTGCTCCTCAAGTGATCTTAAATTAAGACATAATACAAAACCACATACATGGAAACGACTTATCATGAGTTTGAGCTTCCATAACTTTTCAAAGGTAAGATGAATCTTAGCTTGACTTGTGGAAGTCAATTAATTACATGTGTTGTAGTCTTAATACGCAGCCCAAAATCTACTTGGAACATTTTTGGCATGCAACATTCAAAATTTTGCTATGATGATTCTTCCCTCTAGTATGCTATTTTGTTAAGGAGTGTTTGATATGTTATTTGTTTCGCATATTACACTCCTTGAAAAACTCATAGAACTATTTTGATGTATACTCTCCCTTATGAACTGTACGAAGACATCAAATCTTCTCAATTTTGAATTCTACCTAGTCCTTAAAATGTTTAAATTATCTTAATGTCTCAATTTTTCCTTCATTAAGAATAGTCATACGTACCTTGAGTAGTCATCGATGAAGGTCACTATATAGCGATATAGGAAGTGAAGGCTGCTTAATTGGCTCAAGCACATCTGATGAGTGAACCAACTCCAATGGGCTTTGGCTTGAAATGTTGGACATTCCTATGGAAGTTGATAAGCCATATCGTATTGACATTTGGCACATATAACATCTTCTCACACTTCCAACTAAGGGAGTCCCTTTAGAATCATCCTTTTCATCATCACCTTTAGCATGTGATAGGTTACATGCCCAAGACATGAATGGCATAGATTGACTCTTCCTTCTTTTGAGGCTTATATGTAAGAAATTCTATACATTATAGATTGACTCTAAATTTCATCCTATCACTAGTCCCCCAATAATTTTTATCTTGACATAAATGTTAATATCTTCTAGGCCAAACAACTTATCTCCCTAACTTTGTTATTTGTGATTCCTGAAATTGAATTTTTCTTCATTCTAGGTATGTAATAGACATTTTGTAAGTATACCAGAATTGTCATTGTATAAAGGTGAGATCATGGCCCTCTCAACATGAGTGATTGGGAACTTTAGGGATTGTTTATTATCACCGCTCGATTACCTTTGTACTCTATTTGCTCTCTAACTTCTCCTTGTCACTCGTCAAGTGGTTAGAGCAACCTGAGTTAATAATTCAATCCCTATTGTAGTCAATAGATGACTAGTGAGTTTTTGTGAGTGTTAATTCTACTTGGTGTCTCCACAAACTTATCGATGATCTTGTCCAAATTTATTTGTTCTTCATGGCAAATGTCTCTCTTAGAGAAGCGAAAACATGATGACTTGAGGTTTCAGCTAGAGGTGTAATCGGACTAGTTGGTTTGGGTTTAGGGGAAAATGAAATTGAACTGATCAATTTTGATAGGTTTGATTTGGTTTGGGTTCATAGATATTTTTTATCAAATTCGAACTTAATTGAATCGATTAAAATCAAGTTGGTTTGGTTCAGGTGATCGGTTACCCGATTATTATTATTTTATGTTTAATTCAATAAAAATGAAAAAAACCACAAAACTTTTATTTATAAGAATTACAAACTTGAAATCTCTAAAATTTTATTAATTTCATATGCGTATATAGTTTAATAATATCAATAAACATAACTAAAGTATGATTATATCTAAATACACTATATACAAAAAAATTATATACATTATAATATTGTGATGACTATAATTTAAATTAATTTATAAACAAACTAATAATATTAATAAAGTTTATGGTGAGTATGATAAACTAAAAGTAAACATGAACCTTGTTGTGATAACCCAATAATTTATCTTTATTTGTACCTTTAAAATATTATTTGTATGGAAAATAAAATAAATTAAATGAGATTTATGTTTCACATATGCTAAGGTAAATACATATTGGATGTTACAATATTAGTGGGTGGAACCCACTTTTTCTTTCTCTTCCATTCTTTCCTTTCTTTCTTTTTCTCTTCTTTTCTCCACTCACCCCATTCTTCTTCTTCCATTCTGTTTTGTATTCTTTTTTCTTTTCCTTTCTCATGTGCATTCTCTCTCTTGCACCTCCCTTCCTCTGTTGTGTTCATCCACTAGTCAAACCATCGTCCTAGATGCCACCATAAGGATGCTCCTGCGATGCACCTCACTCCCCTCTCTCTTGTTTTCTTTTTCTTTGTGGCTAGCAAGTTCTTTCTCCCTCTCAGGTGGAGAATATGGCGGATTTGTTGTGTTCTTCTCTCTTTCCTTCCTTTTGGGGCATTGGTAAGTCCTAAAATTACTTATAGTTCTTGCTAAGCTTTCTATTAGTTGTCAGAACCCTAGGTTTATAATGAAATTTAGAGCTAATTTATGTTAATTGGTAACATTGTTAGCTCATATATGTTATTATTGGCTTGTTCCTAGAGTTATAGATCAAATAGATGTCAACTCCAGAATTTGTGGCTTTGTAGTAGTAGTTCCGAGAACCATTGTTGTGAGTAGATTTAGAATCTATAGTTATTTTCCTCTATTATAAATTATTTATGAGTATTATAAAATGTTTATTGTTACTATTTACAAATTTGCATGATTTAGTATTTAAGAGATTTGTTTGTTGCTGTTGATTGAAAAGTAAATGTGTTTTAGTTACCACATGAGACAAATAAATGGTTTTATACCATATTTCAAAAGGATTGGTTTGGAATATGAGTGTGGATTTTAGAACTTAGAAGCTAATTTATGAATTAGTCCCGATTGTATTGATGGACTAGAAAGTAATTGGAATTGAAATATGCTTTAGCAATGCTTATTTTTTATATTCTAATGAAAA
Source organism: Dalbergia oliveri (assembly GCA_030441495.1). NCBI lineage: Eukaryota > Viridiplantae > Streptophyta > Magnoliopsida > Fabales > Fabaceae > Dalbergia > Dalbergia oliveri. The sequence goes on from JAMLFY010000016.1 coordinate 3,259,175, forward strand.
TATTTGGAAAAACTACTAAACTATCAAAATGATTAGTTATTTTATAAATTTTTTGGGAATGCCTGAGATAGCAAAACTAATGAACCCATGGCTAGCTAGGGTGCATCTTGATTGATGAGAGTGTTATATGACCATATGAAAATGGTACATGATATGTGTGTAGGTCCACGTGTTTGTGGTTCCTAATAGAAGGCGGATCACACGAGGGAATGACCGCTTTGGGTGTGATCCCATAGAATTTTCTGTCTAAGATCACTTTCCCCTATTTTTCTATTTTGATTATGAATATATTTTTTCCTTATTGTTTATATAGCTTTCTAGTATTATTTATTTGGTTTTGCTAGTGTCATGTGAGCTATGGATGCTTTTATCTACTCACTGAGTTGTGAAACTCACTTTGTTACCTTCCTTCAATTCCATTTTAGATATAGGTTCAATCCTAGCTTTATGCATTCTCCCTGCTAATTACCTCTATTGATTGTGAGCCACTTTTGATCTCATAGTTCATGTTTAGGATTATAGCTCTAATGTGTCACATGCAAGTGTTGGGAAGTTTGATATGATATAAAATTTAATTTGTTTTTGGGTTTGAATGGAATGGTTTTTATGTAATGTTATATTTGCATATGTTTTTGGTTATTTGGAAGTTCATGAAAACTTAATTACTTATACTAGTAAGTTTTATATTTCGATCCTTATAGATTGTTTATGACTTGTTGGACCTGTGAACATATTTTGAATTATTTCGTGATTGTACTTTAGGTTATGTCCATAAATAGGTGAATTTGTAATATGGGGAAAGTCCAGTTTTAAGGGAAATATCCGTTTTCCTTACTTGATCTTCATGTAGGCTTGTAGGGATTGAAACTCCTTATGCGCCTCACCTGGGGTCTTACAAATATATATATATATATATATATATATATATATATATATATATATATATATATATATATATATATATGAATATGATCAGGTCTATTTGGGTTATTTAGTTGAAATTTATGAAATCTAGTACACTAATTGATTATTATTGGGTTTAATTGGTTTTTATTTCATGTGACCAAATGACCCAAACCAATTGTGAACTAATTTAATTGGTTCAGCTTTGGTTGGTTGGGTTCACTAGGTTGGGTTGATCTACTACACTTAGTTGCGGCATTGTCTCTTGATTTCTTCTTAAACCAATAATCTCTTGCAAAATGCACTCACTTTTCACAATTAAAGAAGGCATTATCTTCTTTTTTTCCTTCTCCTTTTGCCTTTTCATTCATAATCCCCTTCTCTTCTTTCTCATTCATTCTCTTTTTTTTTTGTTAGTACATGGCTTTCCTTTTCCTTTTCTGTTACTAGTGAGGTTTACTTCTTCACTCTTCACTAATACTCCAACTATTTGTTTGGTCAATGCTTCTTAGTTAGCCAACAAATTTTATAATTGTAAAAGGGAAGGTTAGGCAGACCACCCTTGAATGACACCAAAATCTTAATTTAGTCTCAAACCATGAATAATAATTCTTTTCATGCATTGATCATATATTTTACTATCAGGATCTAACCTGAGATTCTGAGAGTTTTTACCTTGGTGAAAAATTGGTTAATTGTCATGTCTCCTTGTGGTGCTGACAAGAGCTCATTCTCTAATAGTTGCAGCTCTATGTAGTTATTCTTCTTGGAAAATAATGTTATGAAGGTGTCTCATGTTTCCTTCAGTGATGATGCTTTTCTTATATGCTTTAGCATCTCATCCTCTAGTGTCATCTTATCACAAGCATGGCCTTCCTTGCCTTGATCTTCCATTTGCGCAATGATTTGACTTAAGCTGAGGTGGTGTGATCTCTAACTCTAACAACTTTCCATATGTAATACCTTGATTAAAGACATTTTAGAAAGATCAATAAAATACCTTCAACTTTGCCTTGATCACCAAATAACTCTAGTGCCACATCGAACAATAGAGGAAATCGAAAACCAAATGCTTAGTTATAAATGGCCCCAGTCCCACATCAATGTCAAAGGTGTAAGGAAATAAGTTTCTTTATAAATAAGGAGTCTTATGTTGTTCCTAGCTATCCCTGCAAGTAATAAATATTTTATTCTAGAGAGCTATTTTCTTAAGTCCAAGTTATAGCACTTCCAAAGGTCTTGCCATGTGCCGACTTTGGATTAGAAAAATTTTATGCTTGAAGATGACTTAGGAGCAAGAGTCATCATTTTCTATCCACCCTTTTAGTGTTTGTAGCACTCGATAAGTCTTCCCTCCCTGTTCTTTTATGGGTTATGGTTTCTAGTTATTCCTTGTGCTAACGCTGTGAGGTTTTTCCTCACTATTTCCTTCCCTATCATGTGCTAATCTATGTTTTATGTCTCTTGTCAGCTGGGGACACCTTCCAATTCCAAAATCCCATGGATAGTAAAAATGCGATCCCGACAACGTATGAGCTCATGGCTTTACTTTTAGCCATTATAAATATTCTCTGCATTGTACATGCTTTTGAAAAAATTATAGATTTAATTATGCATTGTATATAACTTATGATTTTTGTCATGTTTAGAAAACACGTTTCTTTTACAACTTGTCATGAAATTATCATTTTGGAAAACTCTTGGGACCATGATTGATGAATGTATGTGTTCTAGAATTATTAAATTACAAAATTATGAATTCCATGATTATAATTTTAGAATTACAGTTACGGATTGCCAAATAAACTTTTAGAATTTCATGTGATTTATAGTTTTCAAAACTATTTGTTATGTTTTAGATATTAGTTTTTAAACAATGATTATAGAGAAATAGCATTGAGTTAATTAACAGGTGTTACGATCATTAACCTTGATACTAAGTTGTTAGTCAGAGAACAATCTCACTACCTTAGAGTATTTATAGAATAGAACCTTGTTAGATGTCCATTCTTGGGACTTGGTTAAGTGCCCTTTTAGAGTTTGGAGATCAGAGTATTTATTATATTATATATTATTAGAGTTTTTAGTTTCTCTATGGGTTATTGTAACATGAATTAGAAATGCTTTTTATGTTATTATGTATGTAAATATTCAAATGATTTCTCTAGCATGTATACTATATTGTATCCTATTGGTTATGCCATATGGGCTATGGGTAAGAATCAGCTTGGTGAGTTTTTATGAACTCACCCTTCTCCATCCTTCTCCCCACAAATATAGCTAGGTCCAATCATGTCTCATGATCCACCTCCATAGTGCTATAACTGTCTCATTCATGAGCTTCGCTTTGGAGTGAAACTTAGCTAAGGATCATGTCAAATTAGAGTGCTCTAATAGTCTTATAGGCAGAATTCCAAAACATGCTTTATTTTATGTTATTTTATTTTGTATTTTAGTTATTTTATTAATTATGTTTTGTCATGGTCTAGACTAAGTTCATTCAACTTTGATTATGAGATTTCTTGTTTTTGAGCAATTCAAAGTTATGTATTAGTACTCAAATTGATTTATTAGAATGGAGAATTTATGTTTAAATTAAGTTGTTTGGAACAAAATTATATGCATTATGCATGCCAACATATCATGTTACCCAAAAGCTTCCGTGGGACCCTCCCTCACATGTCAATCATGTTACCAAATGAGTAGTGACACCATAGGTCTTGACCTTAAGATACTCTCCATATATGTTTGTCATGTACTATAATTCTGGAATTGGATTTCTTAATTAATTCCACGGCCACTTGGATATTAGTCATAGTATTTGGATGAAATTTTCCCAATGTTACTTTGGGAAAGACAACTTAATAAATAGCAAACTTTTCTTTAATTACAATAACACAAGACTACTTGTGCACCTTATTGTGTTGTGCATACAATAATCCACTCCACTAACATAACACTCTACACCTGACATTGCACTCACAACACACCAGCACTGCACTTGTGCACTCAATCTTATACGAAGCACTTGGGACACACGTCTACGCTACACCACCATAAATACAACCCAAGCCTATTTATAGGCTGCACATATTGGTTGAAAGCAAGTGGGTAGAAGGTTCTAGCATTCTCTCAACTGGAGGGGTTGAGAATTAAAATTGGGATAAATTTTTTATAGATGAAATTCATGTGTAATTTTACATATAAAGTTCATTCATGAAAATTTCCACCCTATTTTTACCCTTTAATCAAACATACCTAAATATTACTTTATCTTTCTTTACAATATTTTTTGGATAATTTCTGAGACCTAGACTTAGGGTATGTTTGAATTGATGGAGTTAGGTGGAGCAAAGCAGAATTTTAAGTTGCTCCATTGTTTGGATTTGTAAAATTTGGATAGAATGGAGGGAGATAGATAGACTTCATTTCATCCAATTCCATCAACTCTTTACAAATTTCTTCCCCAAATTAGGAGGAATGGGATGGAACACAAGTTACTCAAACAATGAAGTAGAACAATTATTCCACTCTCTCTGCTCCACTCCATATCATTCTATTTGGCTCCACATCATTCTATTCCGCTTCACTCCATTTTATTCCACTACAATAATCCAAACACACCCTTATAAAACCGATGGGAGCTTTTTTAATTCTGATATTTCATTGTCATGCTGCATATGGAATTCTGCATTTCAAAATCAAGGAGTGGAATTGTTATATGATCATACCTTTTAGTTTACTCCTGAAAAAAATGAGTGCTGCCGCTAAAAGGCTGAAGAATCCAATGAGTGTTGCTACAAGCGGAATTTCTACTTTATTCCTCTTTTGGCGTGGAGTTGAGGTGTAGAGATTTGGATTTCCACCAAACCTTGACATATTTATAACAAAATATAAATATAAAATGAAATGAATTTGCAGGTAGTTAATTCAACTTTGAAAAATTAACATATATCGATTAGGTCTCTTATCAATTTTCTTAAAATATATAACTTTTCTTGACTTTGTGCCCTTTCTGGCCGATTTAATAAGATTAACAAACAACAAATTTATCTTTTGCCATAAGATCAGTTAATGAACAAACAAGCAAAAGTTAAATACAAAATAAAAGAAGAAAAGAAACATAAAGCACAGATTAGGAGAAGTTGTCGACCATATCTATCTATTCCATACTAACAGATGAATAGTCACACTCAATTACAAAAAATATTCCCGCCCAAAATTGTACCAAAAATTTGCCAAATGCACAACAATGAATATGATATCTCTTTGTCCTTGAATAATTGTCCAATTTTAAATGCTTACTAGCATTAAGAAAACAATTGATAAAACATTAAAGTTGGAAAAAAGCTAAAAGTAATTTATTGAATTTCTTTATTTTTTAATATTCCAACTTTCTCCTCTATTCTATCATATCTTTCTCCTCCTCTAATAATATTTAACAAGGGTATTATTGAAAAAAAATAATGCTACTTGAATTTTTGAAATTGATAATTATTTTTAGATAAAGAAAATTTCTAAAATGGATAATTATTCAACAATGGAGGGTGTAGTATTTATTAGCATAGTCATCTTATAATTATATGAAATAAGTAGTTATTGTAAATTATGGATGCTTTGAGTGTCGTGGACAATTATGGAGGAGACATGAGAAGAAGATGCTGAGGCTTGCAGTGAAGCTGAACTGGGGAACCGAAGAGGAGGAAGAAGAAGACAACCACAACAATAACGAGTAGGCAACAAAGAATGGCATGCACTTTGTGTCGTGGGTAAACTGGAATGAAGGCAAAACACGATGTCGGCAACGGAAGGAATAGCAATGGCGGCTTTCACGGTGGATGGAGCTTGCTATAATGCAAGCAATTCAAGCATCCGCCTTTGATGAAGTTTCTGAGATTTGTCATCAGGTTTTCCTTCTCATGATCGATCCCTTTATTTTGATTCATTGCATGGTTGACAACGTGGCAGAAGAAATGATGGCTTTGTGGTGATCAGAGTAACGGCAGAAACTGGGAAGGGCAATGATGGGGGAAGCACAGGGGAGAGCAGTGGTCATGGTTGCTTCTTTTCCTTTTTTTTTTAATTTCTCTTTTGTTTTGTTATGTTATTCTAAGCTTTGGCTAGGGGATTTGGATAATTTGGTTTGTTGTGATATTGTAATAAGTTTTGGTCAAAGTTCCTAACTTAGAAATAATCCATTCTGTTCTTGCCTAGAAGTAGAGGTAAGTGTAGGTGACTCCGTCCGTAACGAGCAAGGGATGAGATACCCAAAAACACTTTGACGATCAAGGTAGTGAATGAATGAGATGTAAAGTGATAAAGTATGTAAGAGTGATAGAATTGAGTGTGATGCCTAGGGGCATTAAGCCCCTTTTTATAATAATGAGAGGTGACCCCGTGTTAAATCAGGAGATAATCTTTCCTAAATAGGGAAGATATTCCAAGGATTTAGGTGATATTATATATATTTCGTATAAGTAAGAGATATGATCCAATATAGAAATGTAGTGGGGTATCAAGAGATATAGGAGGATAATAGGAGATTACAGGCGATTTAGGAGGTGTCCCTTATCAAATAGAGGAGAATCTCTGGGATTACCATGCCACAATGCCAATTTGTGGAGTCCTGTTCGAGTTCTTGAAGTTGGGCCGAGATGGAAGGCCCATATTTCTAGTCCCGTACACATTCCACATATTTTTCTTAAGATTTACTAATAATAACTTCAAAACTTAAATTCCTTCAAGTGCTGGGTGATGTATGCATATAATTTCTTCTTCCCTTTTCTACTGCTAGCATGTAACTTGATTTGGCATAGGAATGTTTGAAGTTTGAACCATAATATTTGTTTTGTATTTGCTTCATTTGTAGTAAATGATTTGGTAGATATCAAGAAAGCTTTGATTGATCCTATGGACTATCTGAGGAACTGGAATCAGGGTGACCCCTACATAAGAAATTGGATTGGGGTTTGGTGTTTCAACAGGATGACCCATGTGAGTTGAATTATTTAATAAGCACTACCAATGCTCAAAATAGTTTTAAAGATATGATAACATCTTTAAAATTATTAACATGAGTTTATTAGCATAAACAAACCGGACAAATTGATCTTGCAATGCAAATATCAGGTGAAGGTCACAACCACTTATGATTTTCAAATAGACTTGTGTTTTCAGATCAAAGAAATATTAAAAAAACTGTTTAATTCAGAAAGGTCTGTTTTATATATTAGTGTAATTTTGTTGTAATTTTCTACATCTTTTTGAAGCCATTTATGAGAATCACTATATCATGGTGTTGTTTAATGCAAAAAGGTTTTGTGTTATATGTTAGTGGAGTATATCTTTTGTAGCCATGTCACTAAAAGTCACTGTCTGTTTTATACTATTTTTTATGTTGGGCAGACAAAATTTCAACTTACAGTGAGGAACAAATACTGTAATTTATGAAAGTGCTGACTTCTACATCACAAAATTAAGATTTGATGACATGGTACTCAGAGGAATAGTCTCACGAATAATTGATAGGAAACTGGTGAAGATTATTAAAGCCTGATGATGGTATCATATTATATAATTATTGGACTATCTCTAAAGTCTTTGAATGCTTGTTATGAAAATGTTCTTACTGCCGTGAGATTTTTTTTGTTTACTCAGGAATTACCAATGAAAGTCTAAACTTATATAAGCCCATTGGAAGCATTGGTGTCAAACATAAAGACGTAATTGATCAGGATTAGGATCACCATTTAACACTTATCACTAATAGATGGCACCTTAAACCAATATCAGGTTCGTGTTTTTTATCCTTATTTATTCAGATTATGTTAATCAATTTTTAATTGAAAGAAGTTTTTTTAATTTATTTTTTAATAATTTGTTCATGAATTGGTTGCTCTGTTTTGGAATCGTGGCAGCGTAGTCTTGAATGTGTGAGAGGGAGGACCTGTAGGGGAAGGAAGAGGCGGCTAGGCTTAGGTTGTGTTGCAAGGGAAGAGGTTAGTGTGGGCATGCAATTTCCTTTCAAGAAGGCCATTGATACCTATGGATTTATATTCCATCAGGTTACTTAAATTGCATGTATGTTATACATGTGTTGAATTGCTTGGTTAGTGGTTATTGATCGATGAATGTTGGTTTTTTCATTATGGTTCATGTAAAGTAAAGAAAATATTTCTCTGTGAAGGTAAGGGGTTTGAATGATTCTTTCATCAATTGAGTTACTAGATTGAATTTCTTTCTTTTTATTTATTTTCCTCTTTACAAATTTTTGTCTAGATAAAGCTGACACACACTTATCCTTCAATTGGTTACATATTTGCAGCTCAAAGGAAGATAGGTAGACATCATTGAATGAAGCTAGCTCTAGATCCTCATGCTGGTGTTATATGCTACAATTTTTTGTTTTAAAGGGCTATAAACTTTTGTGAACTTTTATGGCACATTTCTTTAACAATTCCTAAACGATGCAGTTCTTTAGACAATTGAAAGTTCTGCACGTGAATTCCTTGAAATGACTAGTTCAGCTCTCTGTAGCTTCAGTTGTATGACCAACTTGATCATTTTATTAGAAAATATTTCAACTTTCAAGTATCAGTTTACTATGTTTATAAACAATGCGGTGTTTGTGATTTGTTTCTATATGTTTATGAAACAGCCTTCAAATCCCTTTGATGGTTTTCATATGCTATGCTGAAAGGGTTGGTAAAAAATTAATGGATGAAATTAATTAAACAATGGTTGTGAATTGATCTTTCTCTTAATTTTATCCACTTTGGAATGATACAAGCTGTCTATCTCAAACTAAGTGCCATGCATAAATTTTATGTGCCTACAATTACAAGAGACTAAATGGATGGGAGAGAAGGCAAAGGAGTTAGCTACTTCAGTTTAAGTTATGGTACACCGGTACAACAAAATCTAGAAATGATGTGGGTATAATTGTGGATAATTCATGGGAAAAGGAGATTGTGGAGGTTAAAAGGCTGGAGATAAGATTATAGGACTAAAATTGATAGTTGGAAGAGACACCTTCAATGACATTAGTGAGATGCATAAAGGATGAAAATGGAAATGTGTTTGTCACGGAATAAGATATTAAGGAGAATGGGAAAACTATTTTAACAAATTGTTAATGAAGGACACAAGAATCCATTGCAGATGGATAGGGTGTTGAAAAAATAGGAAGACAAAAATTTTACTTCGTACCATAGAATCCAAGAGTTTGAAGTAAAGCAAGCCTTGAAGAGATTGAAAAATAGAAAAGCAATAGGTCCTAATAACATACCTTTTGAGGTATGGAATTGCTTAAAAGGGAATGGCACAAGATGGCTCAAAAAGCTATTCAATGATATTCTAAGGCCTAAAAGGATGCCTAATGAGTGAAAAAGGAACGTTTTAGTTCCTATTTACAAAACAAGGGAGATATACAAAACTATGTAAATTCCAGAGGGATAAAACTTATGAGTCATACTATGAAGTTGTGGAAGAGGGTGATGGAATTGAGGTTGAGAGGAGAGACCAGGATCATGGAGAACCAACTTGGTTTTATATGCTCAGAAAAGTATACTATGGAAGCGATGTACTTGTTACGAGGATTGATGGAGAGATATTGGAAGAGATAAAAAGGATTTACATATGACCTTTATAAATTTGGAAAAGCCATATGATAAGGTGCCAAGGAAGTTCTATGAAAAGCCTCAGAGAGAGAAAGTTCAGATAGCCTATATCTAAGTAATCCAAGATATGCATGATAGGATTACAGCTGGCATAAGGACTGAGGATGAAGTAACAGGATTTCCTATAAAGTTTGGACTATACCAAGAGCCAACCTTGAGTCCATATCTTTTCACATTGGTCTTGGATGTGTGTATAGAATATATTCAAGACGCAATGCCTTGTTGTATGTTGTTTGCAGATGATATAGTCAGAGAGTATAATCAATAGAAGAAATAAATAGAGTTAGAGTTATAAAGGGAAGCTTTGTAGGTATGTGTTTTTCATATAAGTAGAAGTAAGACGAAGAATATGGAATGCAAGTTTGCCAAGAGACACACACATTCTAACTTCAAAGTGAAACTTGGGGATGATATCATACCACAAGTCACGAAATTTAAATATTTGGATTCCATCATTCAAAATAAAGGAGAGATAGATGGAGATGTTAACTATAGCTATATATGGCATAGATGAGGATGTCATGATCGATGAATGACCATACAAGATATGATAGAATAAGGAATTAGTGCATTAGAGAGAAAATTGGCCTGGTGCCTATCATAGAGAAAATAGTAGGATCTCACCTCATATGCTTATGGAATATTTGGAGGAGACTTGTAAATGCCCTACTAAGAGTGGACTAAATGGAGAATAGCACTATCAAAAGAGCTAGAGGAAAACTGATAAAAACTATAGGGGAAATAATCAATTGAGATTTAAATGTCAATGACTTTAACATAAATATGATATATAACATATTTCTCTGGCATCGCTTGATGCATGACACTTAGTGGAACAAACTTAGTTGTTGTTGTCTCTCATTTCAACATGTTTGTGACATACATGTAATATGCCAATATGTCAACTAACCCACATATTTGAAATTAAGGATAGTATATGGCCTACTAAACCTTTTATTTTTTGCTGAGTAGAAGCTAATTTTCACCTTCAACTAACCTATGTTAGATGAGCCCCATGATTTCATGGCAATATGACCTTGTAGCCATCAATTAGTATATTCACATTACATATCTTCTCTTTTTCTAAGCTTCTTTATACCAAAATAAAATAGATGCAGTCCATTCACCATATTTTAAAAGCTCTATTTACAATCTCAATAGAAATCATATCCTTAAGCATCTCTAGCTTCAACATTCCTAGAGAGAGGTAGGCTATAAGGTAGTATTTTTGAAGGTTTGCCTTGCCATATTGATATGGAAAATGCATATTCCTTACAACTTTATTATTCTTTACATTGTCACTATTATTCTCTTATTCATTGAATGAACAACCTTTGAGTAGATGAATCAGTTTCACAATCATAATAACCTCTTCCGTTGGATGAAATGAGCATCTCGAATATGTTGCTAAGTGGAGTAATGCATTGTCAACCATTGGATGAGCTTGATTTAGATGAAAATGGAGAGAGGCATTTAGAAACTCATTTTTGCCACTTTCTTCCCCGTTGGCTACACGTTTTTCTTCGCTCATGCTCACCCAAGCTTCGATTTCACTTTTAGACAATTTCTTCAATTTCCAATCGATGAGTTTGATTTTTCTCTTCTTCCTCTTTCATTTGACCGGTTTACTTTTCCTGGAATCCTAAGGCCGTGATTCAACTTCTTCTATTGTTTTTTCTTTGCTTTGGGCATGTTTTCCCTTCCTAAGCCCTTTCCTATTTACATTGATTAGATATTTGTCTATGGCCAAAGGAAAAGGTGTGTCTACCTCCAAAAAAGGAAATCTATGGCGGATAATGCGGAGCATGACCCTTGATTGGGTTAGTGTCTAAGTTAGGGAGGTAGCCTCTATTTTTTATGACAATGAGGCCATTTGTAGGTTTAGCCCTTACTATTTTATCTCATTGTGTAAGGAGAAGAGGATAAAGCGTTACCCCTATAGTTTTGAGGATAAGGTATGTCATTACAGTTCTAGGAAAGTGAGGGTGACTATATTTATATGTATGTAGATTTCTTTGAGAAGCTAGATGTGAAGGTGCCTTTCACGTAATTTGAGGAGGGGTGCTTGAAGGTGAATGGTGCTTCTTCTCAATTGCATGCAAAAGTTGGGCTTTTTTATTAAACATTTGAGAACCTATTCAAAATGCTCGGCCACTAGCCAAGTGTTAGGGTATTTTTTTATTTCTTCCAAGTGAAATGCGTAGATAAAGGGAGCTGATTTTTTTAATAGTGTGCCAAAGAAGAAACTACTAGCCTTAAGTATGGGCTAAAGAGGTTTCCCCTATATTGGTAACCCAACCTACGCTAGATTTTGAGGATGGAGTTTGACTCCTTTCCATTGGAGGACTGATGGAGGTTGTCGCTACCTCCTCAAATTAAAATGACTTTTATGTTAAGTTGTACCAAACATGTAGTAAAGGGTATAACCTAAGTTGTCTTTCAAGGAGACAATGTTACTTAGTTGGAAAATTAGGGTTTTTGAGAATTAAATTTAAAACAATTGGAAATTAATTGAGAAAGAATTCAAAGTTAAAGGCACTAGTGTAAGGTATTCCTAGGATTGAAACTAGTTATCACAGATCAAATATTGAGCACATTGGTAGATATTAGTAATAAATTACTGTAATTATACTAGTAATTGATCGACCTCTAGAATTTTACCAATGCAAATAACTAACAACGGGATCCCAATTTAATTAGAAATCACATTAATTTAATGAACTAATTGTTATAGCTTAATCATCAATCGGAAGATTAATTCTAATGCTCTCCTTTAAACATAAACCAAAGGATCCATCAATTTATGCTCAAAGGCTTTCCCTAAATGACAATCGCCAATTTAGTCATTATAATAAAAATTGTAACAATCGTAACAATAATTATAAGAATATAAACTGCAAAACATTGATAAAACTAATAGATTAAATATAATGCACAATGAGGACTAAATCAAAATCCTAAGCATTGACATCAATAACTCAGTTAAATTTATACAAAAGCTAAGGTTTGGTAACAAGATAAGCGATATAAATGTCCCTTATTAAGGACCAGGTACAACAATTGACTATTTGGAAGAGTGTGTTAGTTTGAGCTCTCCTTTGTCCTATGGAATTCTATTGGAGTAGGGATATAACAATAAAAAGGTTCTCAATCATAAAGGTAGTTATTGAATTTTTCTATTTACTCTTGGATTTTTCACGATTTTTTCTAACTTTTTCTTTTGTATTATTATTTTGCAGCTTAGGTGGTTTCCAAGCTTGCCTCAAAAGATTTGGTTGCTTATGTGGCAAAGAGGATAGAGATGCTGCTAGCATTGCCCAAGTTCTACTAGTATCCCCTAGGTGGGGTCGAGTTTTGGGACCCCTCCTACCTGAACCCTTTGCAAGCTCGGAAGCGGGCTAGGGTGGAAGTCTAGCAGAGAGTGCTCCCCTCTTGTCTGCTTTGGTCAAAGCTAGAGAGATCAAGGACTTCCTCAATACTATCAATGCCACCAGCCTTTAAAACTTGGAGTTTCCTTTCCCAAATTCATTGATCAGCAATTCAGCCATGCCTGAGGATCTTTCTATGATAAAACGGACAGGGGTCCTTAGTTTGTGCCATTATTTTTAGGTTCAGGGGCTCCAATTTGCTATGATCACCAAGCACTTGGAAAAGGAATATGGGGTGGTCAACTCGAGAGCTATAGGTGGCAAGGTCCATCATTGTTAAAGCTCTGAGGTATGAAAAAGGAGCTAGAGGCAAGGGTGGAGAAAGAGATAGGAAAGAATAGGAAAGTGTGAGGAATGTTCTTCAAGACAAGGTCGCAGGGTGACCGTCGAAGCTAAGTTGGATGCAAGCTTGCTGAGCTCCAAAGGAAGAAACTTGAGGTCGAGAACCAGGAAATGAAAGAGGAGGTTGAGTCTTTGATGGGAGAGGGTTGATCAGTATATGGCCAGGTTCGATCAAGCTCTCGATCAAGTTCGATTTCTTCATGGGGAGTTCAACCTCCCCCAATGTGGTCTCTCCAAGGAGATCGTTGGTACGAGTTGGTTGATACCTTCTCTTCGAAGAGAGCGGAGGAGGCTAAAGAGGGAGCTCGGGCTAAGGTCGAGCTTTTTAATATATGCTAGCATGACACACTGCTTGCATGCTTGTTCTGATACGAGCTAGCTCTCTATCTTCTTCGATAGATTTACCAAAAGTTCATTATGTAAATTAAAGAATAACTTTAACAATTTTATTTTCCCCTAAATAAAGAATTAAAAAAAAAAAAGAGTTTAATAAAAAAATTTACAAAAAAGAAAACAAATTTAAGAAAATTTAGTTTTGGCTTGACAGAAAAATATATGCTCTACGTATCCTCTAGTGCAATGAGCAACTCAAAGTCATATAATTCTTCAAAAAATAAATGTGTATTGAGTTAATTTTATTTAGGCAAAAAAAAAACCAAAAAAGAAGATAAAATCCATTTTTTGCAGATTCAAGGTAGTACTAGATTACTCAGTAAATCTTTATAATTCAATAATAATGAAGGAAGCACCAACTTCTCAACAATTATTGACGGTTGTAAAAAAATGCCCCTTATAATTTTTTTTTAAATGAAAAACTAAAAAAAACAACACCTCTCTTTGTTAAAAAACGTACGCACACTAGACTAAAAAAGAAACCCAGCCCCAAAAGAAAATAACAGAATTCCAAGCCCACCTAAACAAAAATCAAATTTGCATTTAATTAACCCAAAAATGAAAAAAATCATGTACGTGCTGTATTCCAAGGATGAGAATTTGAGTTTGACCATTTGACCCAAAAAGAAAGAATGTATAAACATTAAAATAATAAAAATAAAAGAGAACAGGTTGTAACCAATAACATGAGACACACGAAAGAAGGAAAACCGAGGCTGGAAAAGGTGAATGGAGCACGGAGGGATGGGCTGCGCACGGCCCAGGCTTGGACTGTTCGTGGTGGTTCTTTCAGGCGGCACTCTGGCGAGTGACGGCTTTGTGGTACCGAGGCAACGGCGCGGATAGAGGCCTAATGCGGTGCACTACTACAACTCGAAGAGGGAGGTCCGACAGTTTCGCGGTGGCTCGAGATTTGAGTGAGGATGATGGTGAGTTGTGCAGTCTCGTGGGTGGTGGATGATGATTGAGGGTGTGATTATGGTGGTCATGGGTTGTGGTGGTGGTGAAGAAACCACCACTTGTGAGTTACAATGGCTCACATATCTGCTGCATGACCTTGGACTTCCACTCTCCACACCCGCGGCACTCTATTGTGATAATCGCTCCGCTCTTCACATCGCTGCCAACCCTGTATTTCATGAACGTACCAAGCACATTGAGATCGACTATCACATTGTTCGTGAGAAGGTGCAACGAGGCCTCATCAAGCTTCTCCCTGTTCCATCCTCCCTTCAATCTGACACTTTCACCAAAGCCCTTGCTTCTCCTTCCTTCACTCCATCGTGCTCAAGCTGGTAATGAAGCACCTACATTCTCCAGCTTGCGGGGGGGTCTCAGCAAATGGAACTTAATTCATATCAGTAATTTAGCTTAGCTAGTTAGTTTCAGTATAACAAAGTTAGTTAGCTAGTTTCTTAACTGTAACTACTTTTCCCGTATTTCTTCTCTTACTTTCGTGTTGTATATAAACCTGTTTGTACACATTTGATTTCAATAATTCAATTTACACATTTCAACCATACACTTCACCAAGTTTTCTCTCTCTGTGTGCACTTTTTGTTAGATGATGATGATCAATATACTCTTGGTGGCAGAACTATGATGGTCAAATATGCCGTCAGGGGTCCATCCCTGTGATGAGTGCCCAGTCTCCGTTCAGTGTCTGTTCCCCACCCCAAAAAAACTATTTATACATAATTTTATCCTAATACAATCAATGACAAAATATTTAATTTGATGTTATTCACACTAATTAGAGAAATAAAATTAAGATAATTAATAAAATAAATCAAGTTATAATCAATTAATAAATGCTAAATAAAATCAGTTTTAAAAAAGAACAATTATTAGAATGGTTTTTTTTGGTTTTTTTTCAGCTTTTCTTTTTTTTTTTTGGATTCAAAGAAATATATATATATATATATATATATAGACTTACCAAAATTGGATGCTAACACGTACGGATTGATCCGGTTGGTCGGTCGGACCGGTGTGCTTATTGCCAATTACGAATAAGTTGCATGCGTATATGAGGGGAGAAAAATAACTACTATGGGATAGTAGAAAGCATAACGATGAAATCAAGATAGTAATCATATGCAATATTAAGTATGTTGTTGGCTCATGGCTCTAGTAGGAGGCATACCTCAGTGACAGTACACCATCATTTGATCTTTCAACGAGTTCAGGTGGAACTAAACCTGTCAGAATGTTATTCGCCAAGTTTCTGCCAAAACAAGAAAAAGATGACATCCCTCCTCTCTTTTATAAGCGAAAAAATTACATTGATGCACTAGTATGGGATTGTCTTACAAGAATTTTAATGATTGTAGTGCTGCCAGAAAATAAGGTATAGGCCCCTTTAGGCTATTGTTTGATAAATCCCTGAGAGGAGCAATTCAGTTAATTATACGATTACAAACCAAGGGGAGAAGCGGAGAGAAAGATACAAACTGAGCAGATTTGGCTGCATCATTTATTAACCAAATGAGTTGAGGTACTCACAAGGACTCTAACATAGTAAGTTCGAAGATGTAAGGTGATATGTTTCCGGTCAGTCCACTTGAAGATAAATTCCTGCTTGCAATTCCAGATATATTATCAATTGATTGCAGGAGTTCATGAATCTATGCACGATTATTTGAACCACAAACTTACAAGGATATGATTCTGGGGGTGCCATCGACACTGCAATCTAGACCAGCCCACTTGTATGCTATGGGGGCGCATGGATCTCCTTGCCAATTTCTAGTCACTCTATAAGCTATCTTCATGTTTGTGATAGCATCAACTAGTATTTTGATATTCAAGACTTAATAAGAATTTCAAATCACGAATGACAACGGAAATGAACAATATGTTTAGATGATATAAATGGCGTACCATCATTTTTCTGAGTTTCTAGTTGTGAGAAATCCTTAACCAAGTAAACCTCAAGAGCACTGATGATGGGTGGAAGTGTAGAAGATTCCGTCCGAACAAGTGAAATTTGATATTTATCGTATCCATTCCAAGCTGATCCAGTAGCTTGAGTATATATAACACGATATTTTGGTGACACCGTTCCAACTACTTGCCAAGGCTGGCCGTTTAGGTTGATGTTGAATGATCTAGTTTCATTTGCTACAAGCTCAGTGAAGTGCAAGTAGAAATAGTATTTGTTTTCTGTATTATCTGTTTCCCAGCTGAAATCTAAAGAAGCACTAGCATTTATTGGTGTAACGGCGGTGTTCATGACAACTGCTGGTGGCCTATAGCCATACGGATCAGGTGGATAATCATTGCTCAGTGCGCTGCTTAGTTGAGTCCACTGGTTATCTGAATAAGGCTCCCATAAGCGGTCATACAAATCATCTCTATACCTGTACACCATGATTTTCTTTCTCTTTAGTGTTTGATATATTCATAACAACTGAAGTTGGCACATAATGTAAATGAGCTAATTTGACTCAATTCTAAGTACTCATCGGGGTGTTAAGTTGGGATAGAAATCGTGTGTCCCCTAATCATATTTGCTTTCAATCTTTCCAATCACTTATTATTATGTAAAAGATAAGTAATATATATATTTAATAATCGTTTTAAGATTTCAAATGTTCATCTTCCATAATAAAAAGTAATTGGTGGAACCAGGACAGAACTAGATGATTTGGTTAAGAGGAGTCAATATTTAATAGTTAATTTTATATAAAATATATATCATATATTTTTTACTGTTATTAAGAAATTTAAATAAAAATCCTTATATATAAAAAAAATAAATGTTTTATAATCAAAATTAGAAAGACATATACATATATGTTATCTATCATAATATTTAAATATATAGTTAAATATAAAAAAGAGCAATGCTACCCAACCCGAGTTGGATGATCAACATTCTAATGCCCGGCTGAGTCCTCTAGTAGTTATTGGAGAAGAAAAAAAAAGCAACCAAGCATAAATGGATAGAAAAAAACTGAATACAAGTGACAAACTGCCACTTCATTCGGTCCATGATAAAAGTCAGGTGGAGAAGAGTTTTTCTATAAACTAATTATAAGAACCAACCAAATAAAACATTTTAGAGGGGCCAAATCTACAAAAATGAAAAACATATAAACAAATTAAGAATTTTATGGGGGCCATTGCCTCCCTTAACTTGTATGAGGCTCCATCTCTGGGTGGGACAAAAAAGAGACATGATTTGGGGCAGATGATTTCTGGCCGTTAAATTGATGATGGAGCCAAAGTCTACACAAAGGAAACATTTCAAAGGACTTACCTGTATGTTCTGTTGGTGATGGAACCACAATCCAGTCGAAGGAAACGTGCCAATGATGCAGCTGGTTTAGTGACATAAGTAATATTATTCAAAGTCCTCAATTCTATAGCTGAAATGAATGGAATCCCGTTGCCTGTGTTCACCAGACAGAGATGTATATAGTCCAAAGATGGAGAGTGAATGAGCTCATTGTCTATGCTGAGCGATGCATTTGTGAATTTCACTGTGTCCCACAAATTAGCTCCAAGATGAAGATCAAATTGTGGGAGCTTGTTTAAACCATCATAATTTCCATACAGGAAACTAGCTCGGATTAAATATCTAGTGTCACTAGTTACATTTATCCTGTAACAGTTCCTCACTCCACTAGGAAAACTCCTCACGTAGCTAAACTGCTGTTGATGAGTCCTCCTGTCTTCAGGTGACACACTCTTGCTTACTCCAGTACTGATGAATTCAGCATCTGAAATGTAGTTTATTCCAGTGCTCTTCTCAGTATACGCTGCATTTTCAGGTAGCCCACAATCTATGCTAATGAATCCTGAGAGATGAAAACAAGGAAAACTTGAGTAATATTCTTTTTAATACATTATAGTTATATATAGTTATGCAATTTTAATTGACTCTTCAGATTTTGATAACCAAACCTGATTCCTGGGTTTGAACCAGAACAATACTAGTAAGAACCCCGAGCAACACGAAAACAGAAGGCAGTATCATTCCCATCGTTTGTTGCGTTCTACTTTGCTTATGGAAACGAACATACGAGTGCCATACCGGCATTTATAAAGATGAAGTCGTACTCGTATTCCACAGTAATTTAGGGGGCAACTTAGTCAACATTCCTCGTGATTTAGACTTCCGTTTTTTCTTTCTTTTTTTCCAACGGTACCATAGGGTAGCAGTGTCGTGTATTTTTAACTCTTGTGATTTAATTACTGATTTCATAAATTTTAGAATTAATATTTATTTTAGTCTTTTAGTTTATATTTGGGAGTCATTTTAGTTCCAACTTTTAAAATGAGTCAAATTAGTTTCTCAATATTACAAAATATGAATCAAGTTAGTCCATCAACCCACTCTTATTTAATATTCTACCAATTAAATGATAATTGGTAACCTTAAGTGATATTTTGAAATATCATATATTATCTGAAGTAGAATAAAGTTTAAAATGATTCATTTTAATATTTATAATTGTATAAAATAAGTTATTTAAACATTCATTCTAAGTTATAAAATGATTCATTTTGTGCAATTTTAGATATCAAAATAAATTATTTTAAATTTCATTCTATTTTATATGACACATGATATAATGAGGTACCACTTAACATTATACGTAATCATTTAATTAATAAAATATTAAATAAAAGTGGAATAAGAGATTAACTTGACTCACATTTTATAATATGAGGGACTAATTTGACATATTTTAAAAGTGAAGGACTAAAATGATTCATGAATAAAAAGTCTGAAACTAAAATGAATATTAACTCTAAATGTATGTACCATTGAATTTTTCTAGGGTACTAAAACCCGGCCCCTTTCTTTTCAATATTTTTACTTAATAAAAGACACTATGCATAAACCTTTTTTAGGGTTATGTCATGGTAATGCATGGTGTAACATGGCCTCTAGTTGAATCAAATTAAAGGTATCATGAAGTCACTTTATTTGTGGTTCGTTGTGTCCAACACTATTTCAATAGCATCCTAACAAGAAGAATGTGTGTCGATATATGACTTAACTTTTCTTGTAAGGATACGTGCCTTGATTCCGGTCTTCTTACATTAGAAAGGAAGTGAAATCATCCTTTTAAGGTTTATTGAAGTCTCAGACACTCACCTAAATGGAGAAAATTACAAGAACCAAAGAGGGAAGACGAACTCTACACAGTAGAGACAAAGCCTACTCAAAAGTAAACACACTCAAAAAACTTAAAGGAAAAAAAATCAACGTGAATACTATTAGACATAAAATCATATATTTTACAAAGTGTTATTAATCTATATTTTGATAGTAAATTAAAATGCTATTTATTACTGTTAACTAATTACTTAGTAAGAATAAATGACCACTCAATAAACAGTAAAACAACTCAAATATTTACTCAAAATTTTATGAATTTAATATTGAATTTCATTTGTAATTGTTTGTTATTGAGTGAGAACAGATGATCACTTAACCATTCAAATCTTTTGCCAACTTTATATTTAATATATAAATTTATTTGTCTTTTTTTTTGGTATTTTAGAAATTATATTGATAGCAATAAAGTTTGAATCTAGAATCTTATGCATACTACCTAACCCTCACTACTAGACCAATCCTAGTGGCTTTTTATTCAAAATTGGTAACCACTAGCTGAAAATAAGCAAAAAAAAAATTTATGGCAAAAATAAATGTAACAACTTATTAACAAGTAATAGTCAATAACAAATTTACTTAGAAATATAAATTAATGGACATTTTCTCTAAATAAATTTCATATAATTCTTTTAGTAATTCAAATATTTGATGCCTCTAAATAAAATATTTCTTCTAACCAGTTCTTCTTGCCCTTAATTTTCTCTTAAAACAATATTGTTACCTAGCAGGCAAGTGGTCATATTAATTAGTTTGTTATTAGAGAGATTTATTTAAAGTGAGGATATTTTAATTTGCTGAAGTATTTATCAAGCATGCATAATGTACAAGCTCATCTTATCTCAAAACGAGATTTAATTATTTTATTTATAATAATGATGACCGAGTGAGATTGGTTAAGATGGTAGGTTCCTTGGTTCCATGTTTTATATCTAATCGCATTCATGTTGATTTTTTTCCTTTGTTTTCTTTAATTATAAAGAAGGCGTGTGACTTTGTATCAAAACCAATACCATAACTAATCCGTGGCAGGTCTATAGAACTCAAAAGGATGATTTCAGTCCTTTTCTAATCACATGTTACAAATTATCTCTCACAAAAAGTTAAACTATTATATAAAAAACACGAATGATTTCATATCTAATCGCATTCACATTGAATTTTTCTTTTCTCTATTTTTATTTTAATTATAAAGAAGATGTGTGACTTTGTGTCAAAATCAATACAGCAACTAATCCATGGCAGGACCATATAGAACTTAATAGGATGATTCCAGGACCATAGAATTAATCACCTCGCATATTCTTCCTTGTGATGAGGATGTTATCGAATTAGTCTTGCACACAATGAACCATAAAAAAATGCCAATTTTGAACGATAATGTTCGTGTCCTGTTGTTGCCAAGAAATTTTGAACGATAATGATAAATAACGACTTCAGTTTCTTATTTTGAACGAGTCATGGCTTGCATGTCCCATTTTTTCCGAGCAAGAGTACAAAACCATAGTCAGTAAAGAAAACAACATGATTTGAGCTGCATTTTTCAGCTTAGATCATCCTTGTTCTTGAGTGGAATACTCATGTGCCAAGCGTTATGTGCATGGCAATCTTGATTTTTAGGTCTCGATGCCATGATCTTTAAATCTTTCTTACAATTAGAAAAAAACAAATCAATTTTTCCCCCACTAATATCATGTCTAGTCTTGCTGTCGGATTGAGATATTCTGTTTGCTTTATACTGATTCCTTGCTAGTCTCACCGATCCATTTTTCTTTTTCATTTTTTGTTTTTGGGTACATGAAAACAAAAATAATTAGAGCAAGAATTTCTCTTTCTTTTAATTAATATTAGTTTCTTACTTGTCAATTTTTGTGAGGCTAAAATTTATAGCATTATTTGTGATATGGTGTAACAAGCAATACTACCAAAAAAAAAAAAACGAAAGAACTAAATAGATATATCCTAAAAGTAGAAAATAATAAATTTTTATATTTTTTATTTTTTAAGTAGATAGAGAGCTATGTTTTTTCCAGAATTAGAAATAGTAGAAAAGAAAAAAATGTAACACAATTCAATTTTATTTTCATGAATAGGGAGTAACTATTGTCACATCCTAATGTCTATTGTCATAACCTAACTAATAAATTATTTTTTAAGTGTTCCAAAATACTCTTTATTCTATTTCACAATTAAATTAATAATTTATTATTATTTCATGTTTAATTCATACTTAATATAATTAATATTATTGTTCAATTTTTTTTGTAATCTTTTATTTTATGTATATATTTTCATCTTTTACTCACTTTTCTTGTGAAATATATTAAATTTATATTATCACATAAACACTATTTTTTTTGGTAACATTCAATTTTCAATCTTAAATAGGGTTCAAATTGAAATAGCCTTTTTACTTCAAATAAATTTCTTTTAAGTATAATGGATAATTTTTGTTTTAATTCCACTAATTTTTGTTTAGCTTTTGGTCCCTCATTTTTCTAATATTATGTTTTTGTTATGTAATAATTATCTATATAATCATATTTATATTAGATATTAGATAACGGATAATTAAAAAATGAAAAAATAAATTGTAATAAACAACATACATACTCAAAGATTTTTCATATTGTCTTTATATAATTTAATTTATTATTAAAGTCATATTATATTAATATTTTTAGTATTGATCTCTCAATTTTTACTGTAGTTTTTATTTTCATTTTTATTCTTAAAAATTTGGGTAATATAATACAACAAATTAGTTATCTATGTAATAATTACATACATTATTTACAATAAATTTTATACTAATATTTGATAATATATTTTTACATCATTCAAGGTGTTTTAAAAAATATGAGATATTAAACTCATTAAATAAAATGACAAAATATTATTAACAGTGAAAAAATGGTAAAATATTATTTGATAATAGCACAATTTTTTTTTTACAATGGCAGTGAAAATCAAATTTTAAAGTTATTATTAATAATTATTTTATTCCATTCAAATTTTATTATTGCTATTATAATTTTTTTTATGATGTCTATGACATGCCGAAATTTGTATTACTACATATTGATAGTGATATTTTATTTCATATCATATCTATAAAGCATTAAAATGAAAAAGTACTAAAATACAAGTATGCTTAATCAAAGTTATTCGAAGTGAAAAAAAAAAACTTAATCCAATTTGAGCGCTATTTAAGATTAAAAACACCAATTGTTACAAAAAAAAAAGGTCTTTATATAAAAATATAAATTTAATACATTTCATGATAAAAATGGGAAAAAAAGATTTTCGTAAAACAAAAGATTATATAAACAAAAATATTAATAATATTATGAATTAAACATAAAATAATAACATTTTATTAATTTAATTATAAAAAAGTAAAGATCATTTTAGAACACTTAAACAATAACTCATTGATTAGAGTGTGACAATGAACATTCCCTAAAAAATATATTATATTTTGTGAGAAAAGATCACGGTCACCTTTCTCTCATGTGCGCAAATTGGAAGCAATTGAAGAAGCGCTGCCACAAAGGCTACTCCGCCCTCCTCAAGCCATTGCTGCATCTACTGATCTCCTAGCAACTTCAATTTCATACCCTTATTTAAATATGATTCAAATCTCATGTGTAAATTTGCACATGGTTCTATACAACACATATATAAATAACATTTTTCTTTATGATTGTCTCAAAGCATTATCTATATCATTAAACGAAATAATATCTTTTGGCATTCACGTGAATGTTCTTAGGAAATGAAAGACAATCTTTGATTATGTATAGAATTTTCAGGATTATTGAATAGATGTATCCCATTGAACAGGTTCATTTTCTAAGGGGAAACAAAAAGAAGCAAAACACTTTAATTGACTTATTTATGATCACACAACAATTGCTTGGTATAAAATGGCAGAATAAAACAGAAGACAAAGCAGTCCACTGAATCAACAAACTGCAACAATATAACATAAAAACACATTCGGGTACAACAAACAGAAATTGAAACCCATGTATGGACATAGAACACATTGGTAGCTCATCTGTCTATTCACAATTATCTAATTTTTCATTCCAATTATCTAATCTACTACATGTTCCAAATAAAGAACTTGTTAAGAGAAGATGTGTGACTTCATATCAAAATCAATACCTATGAAGCACGGACACACTATCTGCTTGTCCACGTGTTAGATATGTGTCTATGTCGATCTTGTATAACACGCTCATGACACATGTTTGTATACATTTAATTTAAAATTTACTTTTTTCTTACTGTAATATAAGAAAACACTATATAAACAATGTTATAAAAAAAAATAATACATAACATTTTGAGTTTATAAGAAAATAAAAAATAAATGAAGTTTATATAAATGATATTTTGAATAATGTATCATTTTTTTAAAGTTTTTAGTTTATATATGATGTGTCCATATTCTATAATTTTTCAACTTTAGTGTGTCCGTATCGTGTTATATCCCGTGTAGTTAAATGTCTGTACTATATAGATGACAACTAATCCATGGAAAGGATGATTCCAATTCTTTTCTAACATAAAGTCCTTAATTAACAAAATTATAAAAATACCCTTAAACTTAAAGAGGGGTACAGATATTTTTTATAATTTTATTAATTAAAAATAGTTAATAACACAAAAATGTCATTTGTTAAGTTTATTCATGTTTTGTGAATGAGGAGTGAAATTGTTATATAAATACTTAAAATTTGACAAGTAGAAGGGGTATGAGTTGCATTTTCACAAATTCAGGGAGATGAGTGTAATTTACCCATTTTGTTTCCTATCATGATGATGCTAATTTTTGGCTCATACATACATGAAGGAATTGTAATATGGAATTTCATTGAGTCTTGCCTTGTTTCATGCACTTTGTCATGCATGGTATGATATGTATGTGTGCTATATTTGTTTCATCATAATTTATTTAATAAATGATATTACAAGATATTTTAGCTTAACCAAATCATGACAAATCTATTATATTTTATTCTTATTATTGAAATCTCATGTTAATTATTTTAACATAATCATCCACTAACTCCATTATCACTTAGATTCATTCTTGTTTAGTGACAAATCTACATATTGGTATAATGACATTGTCATAATTATTAAAGTAGTGACATATATAGTAATTTCTTTATTCAA
Source organism: Dalbergia oliveri (assembly GCA_030441495.1). Taxonomy (NCBI): domain Eukaryota; kingdom Viridiplantae; phylum Streptophyta; class Magnoliopsida; order Fabales; family Fabaceae; genus Dalbergia; species Dalbergia oliveri. The sequence continues at coordinate 3,284,242 of JAMLFY010000016.1, forward strand.
GACAATAATATTTTTATAATTAGATAATGATAGTGATATTCTTCTAATTTCATAAAATAATGGTATCTTTTGTCATTTATTAATAAAACAATAGTAGTTTTGTAATTTTTTTTCCACATAGTAAATGTATTTTCATAATTTTCACTAAGTAATGACATTTTTGTAATTCTTTATATTTTTTTCTAGACACACTTGATTATTCTAGTATTATTTGTTATATTTCATGACACTTGTCTAATTTCTTTTGGTTTTCCTCTTTTTCATCTTAATCATTAATTTAATTTTTTAGGATGTTACAGATGGCACAGACTTTTTTAATTTTTTTTAGAGGGACCAATTTATTTAATTTTTTTTCTAGCTGAATCATTTCATCCGACATAAAATTTTAAAAATTTAAGAGGGATGGAGTTTTGTATATATTTTATAATAAATGGTGTCGGCATATAATGAAAACGAGCTGACCTGACTCAATCTCACCTGTATGTTAAGTTGGTGATGGAACCAAAATCTGGACGAAGGAAACGTGCCAGGGATATATTTGGAGTGCTGCCATAATCCATTATTTGATTCAAAATCCTTAATTCTATAGTTGAAATGAACGGAATCCCTTTGCCTGTGTTAACCAGACAGAGTTGTATGTAGTCCAGTGATGGAGAGTGAACGAGTTCATTGTTTATGCTGAGTGATGCATTAGTGAATTTCACTGTGTCCCACAAATTAACTCCAAGGTGAAGATCAAACTGTGGGAGCTCATTTAGACCGTCATAGTTTAATTCCATACAGGAAACTAGCGCGGATTAAATATCTGGCACCACTGGTTACATTTATCCTGTAACAGTTTCTCACTCCACTAGGAAAACCCCTCAGGTAATCAAATTGTTGTTGATAAGTCCTCTTGTCTTCAGGTGACACACTCTTACTTACTCCAGTACTGATGAATTTAGCATCTGAAATGTAGTTTATTCCAGTGCTCTTCTCAGTATAAGCTGCATTTTCAGGTAGCCCACAATCTATGCTAATGAATCCTGAGAGACGAAAACAAGGAAAACTTGAGTAATATTCCTTTTTAATACATTATAGTTATATATAGTTATGCAACTTTAATTGACTCTTAAGATTTTGATAACCAAACCTGGTTGTTCCTGGGTTTGAACCAGAACAATACTAGTAAGAACCCCGAGCAACACGGAAACAGAATGCAGTATCATTCCCATCGTTTGCTGTGTTCTACTTTGCTTATGGAGACAAACATATGAGTGCCATACTAGGATTTATAAAGCTGAAGTCGTACACGTATTCCACAGTAATTTATTAGGGGGCAACTTAGTCAACATTCCTCGTGATTCAGAGTTTCGTTTTTTCTTTTCTTTTTTAAAATTTTCCAATTGTACCATAGGGTAGCAGTATCCCATGTTTTTAACGGTAGTGATTTAATTACTGATTTCATAAATTTTAATAATTTAGATTAGTGTCACTCATGATTTATTTTTAACTATAAATAGTAAAAAGTGTTAATACCATTGAATTTTTCAAGGGTACTAAACCCTCTTTTTTTAATATTTTTACTTAATAAAAGACACTATGCATAAACCTTTTTGAGGGTCATGACACGGTAATGCATGGTTTGACATGGCCTCTAGTTGAATCAAGTCAAAGGTGAAGTCAATTTATTTGTGGTTCGTCGTGTTCAACACTGTTTCAATAGCATCCTCACAAGAAGAATGTGTGTTGATATATGACTTAACTTTTCTTGTAAGGATATGTGACTTGATTGCGGTCTTCTTACGTTAGAAAGAAAGTGAAATCATCCTTTTAAGGTTTATTGAAATCTCAGACACTCACCTAAATGGAGAAAATTACAAGAACCAAAGAGGGAAGACGAACTCTAACACAGTAGAGACAAAGCCTACTCAAAAGTAAACACACTCACAAAAATTAAAGGAAAACGAAAAAAGAATCAAAGGAATTTTTTTTTTTAATACAAAGTCACACATCTTATTTATAATAAAGGAAAAAAAAATCTACGTGAATACTATTAGATATAAAATCATATATTTTACAGAGTGTTATTAATCTATATTTTGATAGGAAAATGCTATTTATCACTGTTAATTAATTACTTAGTAAGAATAAATGACCACTCAATAAACAGTAACACAACTCAAATATTTACTCAAAATTTTATGAATTTAATATTGAATTTCATTTGTAATTGTTCGTTATTGAGTGAGAACAGATGATCACTTAACCGTTCACAGCTTTTGCCAACTTTATATTTAATATATAAATTTATTTATATTTAAAACCTTATGCATACTACCCAACCTTCACTACTAGACCAATTCTAGTGGCTTTTTATTTATAATTGTTAACCGCTTGCTGAAAATAAACAAAAAAAATTTATGGCAAAAATAAATATAACAACTTATTAACAAGCATAGTCAATAACAAATTTACTTAGAAATATAAACTAATCGACATTTTCTCTAAATAAATTTCATATAATTCTTTTAGTAATTCAAATATTTGATGCCTCTAAATTAAATATTTCTTCTAACCAGTACTTCTTGCCCTTAATTTTCTCTTAAAACAATATTATTACCTAATAGGCAAGTGGTCATATTACTTAGTTTGTTATTAGATAGATTTATTTAAAATGAGGATATTTTAATTTGTTGAAGCATTTATCCAGCATGCATAATGTACAAACTCATCTTATCTCATGTCAAAATTTAATTATTTTATTTATAAGAATGAGGACCCAGTAAGATTGGTCAAGATGGTAGGTACTTTGGTTCTATATTTTATATCTAATTTCATTCATGTTGATTTTTTTTCCCTTTATTTTCTTTAATTATAAGGAAGACATGTGACTTTGTATCAAAACCAATACCATAACTAATCCATGGCGGGACTATAGAACTTAAAAGGATGATTTCAGTTATTTTATAATCGTATGTTGTTATGAATTATCTCTCAAAAAGTTAAACTGTTATATATAAAAAATATAAATGGTTTTATATCTAATTGCATTCACATTGAATTTTTCTTTTCTCTATATTTTTTTAATTATAAAGAAGATGTGTGACTTTGTGTCAAAATCAATACAGCAACACTAATCCATGGCAGGACCATAGAACTTAATAGGATGACTCCAGGACCATAGAATTAATCACCTCGCATATTCTTTCTTGTGATGAGGATGTTATCGAATTAGTCTTGCACACACAATGAACCATAAAAAATGCCAATTTTGAACGATAATGTTCGTGTCCTGTTGTTGCCTAGAAATTTTGAACGATAATGATAAATAACGACTTCAGTTTCTTCTTGAACGAGTCATGGCTTGCATGTCCCATTTTTTCCGAGCAAGAGTACAAAACTATAGTCAGCAAAGAAAACAACATGATTTGAGCTGCAATTTTCAGCTTAGATCATCGTTCTTGAGTGGAATACTCATGTGCCAAGCGTTATGTGCACGGCAATCTTGATTTTTAGGTCTCGATGCCATGATCTTCGAATCTTTCTTACAATTAGACAAAACAAATCAATTTTTTCCCCCACTAATATCATGTCTAGTCTTGCTGTCGGATTGAGATATTCTGTTTGTTTTATACTGGTTCCTTGCTAGCCTCACCAATCCATTTTTCTTTTTCATTTTTTGTTTTTGGGTACATGAAAAAAAAATAATTAGAGCAAGAATTTCTCTTTCTTTTAATTAATATTAATTTCTTACTCGTCAATTTTTGTGAGGCTAAAATTTATAGCATTATTTGTTATATGGTGTAACAAGCAATACTACCAAAAAAAAAAAAAACGAAAGAACTAAATAGATATATCCTAAAAGTAGAAAATAATAAATTTTTATATTTTTTATTTTTTAAGTAGATAGAGAGCTACGTTTTTTCCAGAATTAGAAATAGCAGAAAAAGAAAAAAAATGTAACACAACTCAATTATATTTTCAAAAATAGGGACTGACTATTGTCACACCCTAATGTCTATTGTCATATCCTAACTAATGAATTATTGTTTAAGTGTTCCAAAATACTCTCTATTATATTTCACAATTAAATTAATAATTTATTATTATTTCATGTTTAATTCATACTTAATATTATTAATATTATTGTTCAATTTTTTACGTAATCTTTTATTTTATGAATATATTTTCAGCTTTTACTCACTTTTCTTGTTAAATATATTAAATTTATATTTTCACATAAATACTATTTGTTTTGTAACATTTAATTTTCAATATTAAATAGTGTTCAAATTGAAATAACCTTTTTACTTCAAATAAATTTCTTTAAGTATAATAGATCTTTTTTATAATATTATGTTTTTGTTCTGTAATAATTATCTATATAATCATATTTATATTAGATATTAGATAAGGGATAATTAAAAAATAAAAAAATAAATTGTAATAAACAACATACATACTCAAAGATTTTTCATATTTTCTTTATATAATTTAATTTAGTATTAAAGTCATATTATATTAATATTTTTAGTATTGATCTCTAAATTTTTACTGTAGTTTTTATTTTCATTTTTATTCTTAAAAATTTGGGTAATATAATACAATAAATTAGTTATCTATGTAATAATTACATACATTATTTACAATAAATTTTATACTAATATTTGATAATATATTTTTACATCATTCAAGGTGTTTTAAAGAACATGAGATATTAAACTCATTAAATAAAATGATAAAATATTATTAACAGTGAAAAAATGGTAAAATATTATTTGATAATAGTACACATTTTTTTTTACAATGGCAGTTGAAAATCAAAATTTAAAGTTATTATTAATAATTATTTTATTCCATTCAAATTTTATTATTGCTATTATAATTTTTTTTTATGATGTCTATGACATGTCAAAATTTGTATTACTACATATTGATAGTGATATTTTATTTCATATCATATCTATAAAAGCATTAAAATGAAAAAGTACTAAAATACAAGTATGCTTAATCAAAGTTATTCGAAGTAAAAAAAAGCTTAATCCAATTTGAGCGCTATTTAAGATTAAAAACATCAATTGTTACAAAAAAAAATGTCTTTATGTGAAAATATAAATTTAATATATTTCATGATAAAAATGGGTAAAAAATTAAAAGATTTTCGTAAAACAAAAGATTATATGAACAAAAATATTAATAATATTAAGTATGAATTAAACATAAAATAATAACATTTTATTAATTTAATTATAAAAAAGAGTAAAGATCATTTTAGAACACTTAAACAATAACTCATTAATTAGGTGTGACAATGAAAATCCCCTTAAAAATATGTTATATTTTGTGAGAAAATATCACGGTCACCTTTCTCTCATGTGCGTAAATTGGAAACAATTGAAGAAGCGCTGCCACAAATGCTACTCCGCCCTCCTCAAGCCATTGCTACATCTACTGATCTCTTAGCAACTTCAATGTCATACCCTTACTTAAATATGCATTCAAATCTCATGTGTAAATTTGCACATAGTTCTATACAACATGTATACAAATAACATTTTTCTTTATGATTGTCTCAAAGCATTGTCTATATCATTAAACGAAAGCCGTGGACTAATATCTTTTGGCATTCACGTGAATGTTCTTAGGAAATGAAAGACAATCTTTGATTATGTATAGAATTTTCAGGATTATTGAATAGATCTATCTCATTGAACAGGTTCATTTTCTAAGGGGAAACAAAAAAGAAGCAAAACATTTTAATTGACTTATTTATGATCACACAACAATTGCTTGGTATAAAATGGCAGAATAAAACAGAAGACAAAGCAGTCCACTGAATCAACAAACCGCAACAATATAACATAAAAACACATTCGGATACAAGAAACAGAAATTGAAACCCATGTATGGACATAGAACACATTGGTAGCTCATCTGTTTATATAGCCATAAGTCATATAATTTTTTAACTTTAGTTTGATGCCCGATGTTGTGTTGTGTCCGTATCAATGTCTACTATATAGACCACAACTAATCCATGGAAAGGATGATTCCAATTTTTCTAACATAAGAAGACCTGAATCAAGTCACAAATCCTTACAAGGAAGACAAAATCCCTCAAATTTGCCCCTCTTAAATTTTACATTAGACAAATTAGTTCTTATAAAAAAAATCATACAAATTGATTGTTTTAGGGGAAAAAATAAACACAAAGAAATCCCTATCAATTAATAAAAATCAAACAAATTAGTTCCTCTATACAAAAATCAATTTGAACATTTTTATTATTCTTAAGAGACTGATTTGTTCTTTTTTTTTTCAGAGGACCAATTTGTCCAACATTTTAAATTGACAAGAACTACTTTGAGTGTTTTCTTATGATGTGAGGATGCTATCGAATTTGTGTTGCACAAAATGAACCATAAATAATGCCAATTTTGAACGATAATGTTCGTGTCCTTTTGTTGCCGATAAATTGGAAGAAATAGCCAACAATAAACGACCTCAATTTTCTTCTTTTGAACTGGGCTTGGCTTGCATGTCCCATTTTTCGGGCAACAGTACAAAACTATAGGTAGTGAAGAAAACAACATGATTTGAGCTGCATTTTTCAGCTTAGATAATCCTTGTTCTTGAGTGGAATGCTCATGTCCCAAGCGTTATGTGCACGGCAATCTTGATTTTGAGGTTCGATGCCATGGTCTTCGAATGTTTCTTACAATTAGAAAAAACAAATAATTTTTTTTTCAGTAATATCATGTCTGGTCATGCTGTTGGATTGAGATCTTCTGTTTGCTTTTTACTGATTCCTGGCTAGTCTCGACGATCCAGTTATAACAATTAGAACAAGAATTTCTTTATCTTTTAATTAATATTAATTTCTTGCTCGTCAATTTTTGTAAGGCTAAAATTAATAATTATATAAAAAATAATAAAAGCTCTAACTATAATCAATGTTCGATATATCACTAATTTCTTTTCATGTTGTGGGTGCATTTGGTTGTGATTATGAAGGGTATCAAGAAAAAAAATTCTAAAATTTGTAGTATTTTTTTGTTTGCACCTCTCAAGAAAATAAAAAAAAATAACATAATCAGTTTTCCTTTTTGTCTTTCTCTTTTAAGCAAATTGAGAGTTACATTTCTTCCAAAGTTAGAAGTAATATAAATAGGGAAAAAGTGTGAAACAATAGATGAGTTCATTACATTTCCAGCAATATTATATATATATATATATATATATATATATATATATATATATATATATATATATATATATTTCAATCAAATACCTATTTTGATTCTTGAGACTCAAGGGATAAATTGGTTCCTTACGATTTGTCCCTTATTGCTACCCTTATTAGAAGCAAATAAGTGCAGCCACAAAGGCTACTCTATGCTGGTGGTAATTTTTTTGGAATTTGGCTCTTCTAAATTAATAAGGTATGTAAAATGCGAAAGTGAAAGATTAATCTTTCTTGAATTTTTTTTATTGTGTGTAGATCTCATTGAATAATTTAAGGGTGATTAACTCTCATTTTCTCACTTTATAAATCTCCTGGTTTAGAGAAATCAAATTGAGATGTTTTATGGGGAGTTGTCATGAGAAGGGTTGGTAAAGAAGTGGATTAGTTTTTTTTTTTTTTGGATAATTACACAAGAATTTAAGTCCAACCAAAACAGGAAGGAGATGGAACATGATAGAAGACCAATTCTTAACCATACTTTTTACCGTTAGAAATTTAGTTTTTTGTAATCCCAAGTTCATCCATATTAAATCATCAAGAAAATTAGAAAACTAGATGCGAAAGCATACCTGAATATCCATAGGAATGACTGGTGTTTGGATATGTGGTTATTGATCTTCTAAGTTAATACGCATCCTTCAAAGACGGTGGCTCTCCCTTTTTAATGATAGGATGTCAAGAAAGGAGGCGTACGTATAACTCCTAGACCATAACCTTTTATAAATTTGTAAACCCTAGTTTCTAATTTAGCTCATCATAAAATTAGTAACCAAGTAATATTGTATCTACACATAATAAGTCCATATTTAACAAGACGATTTAGGCCCATTGACTTGTCCTTATCATACCACTTTAATATGGGCCAAACTTTATAATAGTACACAATATACAATTATATACAAGTCCGCATATTCTTACAATCTCCCACTTGGACGTACATATATATACACAAATTGTATATTAAACTAACTTTATGAGCTCTAAATTTGCTATCATAATCAAAACATCTCTCAATAATCTCGTCCATCAATTATGTTAATATAGGATCAAGATGACTTTCATTACATATATCGTAACTAAATCCATCAATGGTCACATATATCGACACAATCAAATGACATAGATCAAGTATGGATGTATAGCATGTAAATTGCATGTGATTTAACATGTCTATTTCCAACTGGTCCATCCTTATTCCTTATGAGATCATACGCAATATAAGTAAGAGTGAAAAACAAAATCAAATACTTTATTTTTGCAGAAAATATCCATAAACTTAAGGTTTGTCTAAAATATATGAGCATCCAAATGCACACTCCCACTGACATAACATATCACATAAAACGATATCACACTCATGAAAGACCTTGGTGTAAGTCCCTTAGTAAGCGGATTCGCAACTATGAAGTTTGTGTTAATATGCTCTATAGACACTTTTATTGTCGAAAATAACTTAAGTAGTCTTTCAATTTCATCTATAATTTACAGCCCTTAGCCCATTTGCCATTTTGTAGCCATTTTGTAGCCACTTGTTATCCAAGTGGCCTCAATAACTCAAGAGGGGGGTGAATTGAGTTCAAAAACTTTTCTTAGATTTCACACTCTAATCACTTTTTCAAAGAGTTTTAAAGATATGACTCAAAAACTTAATTTAATAAAGTAATTGCAAGAGATTTATGAATGTAATTATGTATATGAACATGATTAACCAGACAATGAAAAATAAATTTGCAATAAACGTAAAGAGATAAGAGAAGAGAAATTGCAAACTTGGTTTATACTTTCGGTCACCTCTTGTGGCCTACATCCAGTTCTCTCAAGCAACCCACTTGAGAGTTCCACTATCACTTCAATCTTTACACTTTGAAGAGCACTCTTACACCTTGGGATCCCTCACCCTTGTGTTTGAGTCTCTCAAGAACCAAGAGATGCCTCACTCTTATTCTATCAAGGGATGCCCCACCCTTGTACACAAACTTGAAAAAGTATTGCAAGATATCACTCTTGAATAGAGTAGATGTTACAAATTGAAGCCCTATAAGGTTTATCAAGAATAAGACAATTTGGCCAAGTATTGATCTCAAAGATTGATGATTGATAATGATTGAACAAATGATCTTTGTAGTATGTTTTCTATGTTTTAAACATTGTTAAAGAAGGGTATTTATAGGAAACAATTCGTGTAGACCGTTAGTGATTGACCCCAAAGGATGTGTCTCTTCAAAACATACCTCTTTGCACATTCTGGTATTGTAATCGATTACATTCAATGGTAATCGATTACATAGTTAAATTTTCAAAACTGGCAACGGTCACCTTTCTGGTAATCGATTAAGTCATTGTATAATCGATTACACGTGTGAAATTTCAAATTCTGAGTCTGAAAGGTTGTAATCGATTCTTTATGTTGTAATCGATTACATGGTTTCCAAAAATGAAAAATGAAAGGTTTAACATGATTTGAAGATATTCTTCCATTCTAAAACCATTTTAAAAAGATCTTTGATATAAATCCAATCCTTTCAAATCAAACTTGTATTTTCACAAAACAAACTTCTTCATTAAGAACATATGAAATAATTCAAAATAAATTTTCATAGATCAAAGCATGATTAACTAGAGAATGGCCAAATAGACTTATTAATGAAACCTTTAACAAGATTAATCTAAGTTCTAATATCCTAACCATAGGCTTGATCAAATGCTTGTACATCTTTACGAACTCCATGTCATTTTGCTTCTATTCTTTTTGTCTCTTTATTCATTGGCATCATCAAAACCTACAACATAGCATTCACATTAAACACAATTACTTTCCTGGAAAAGCAACGAGTGTTTGCTTAGCACTATTTCAAAGATTGCTCTTCCAACAAGTATATAGTTATTCCTTAAAGTGGATCTATAATTGCCTTTAGCATCCAACAAAGTTAGAGTTTGAATACCCAGTTATCTCTAATCTTATCCGACTTCCCACATGTGAGTATGTGATGTTTTGTTCTTTGAAGATGATACAAGATCTATTTGGCTACTATCCAATGATCCATTATCGCATTACCGAAATATCTGCCTAACCTCCCAACAAGTGTACACAATACCTTAAACATATCTAGCGATTCAAACTTCTCGTAAATGAGATAAAGGTATCTATAACTTAAAGATCGACTATGAACTCAAAAATATTGTTGATCATTCCAGCAAACCATATAGAATGATCCACAAATGACCATATAAGTTCAAAGGTCTCTAAAGATCTGATACCGAATCTCTTTGTGATTGTTTGTGTCTCTTTAATACACACTTGTCTGGATAGTAGAACTGTAATCTATCTATCAAACATGTTAAAAATAAACCATAAAATAAACGAAAATGAGAAGTATATATTTCTTTATATGTATATTTGGCATAATCATTCTTTATAAGTCCAATAGTCTCGCAGAAGTTACAGTTAAATTTCTTATTTATTCCTATTGATGTTTCTTCCAAGGTAAACTATTTGCAGTTTTATCTTCTTCTTTTTATGCTTTTGTCCTTAAAGGTACTTGCCAATGAACACTTCTAGTTTTTTTTTATATGTTCCACACATTTCTTCTTTTGGCACAAAATAAAAAAAAGAAATAAGAATAACTAATTAATAGACCATTTGTCCTTTTTTTTTTTAAGTTGTAACTAACCCAAGACTAAGTAAATTGTGTCAAAAGAAAAATCAAAACTAAATGTATGAGCATATCATGAAGTAGCTCTAACTTTAATTTTGAAGCAAGATGAGACATCTCCATGATATACTCCCATAGATTTTATTTTATTTTTCTTTATACTTTATAAAAAAAAGGTTTGATAAAATTATATTTGTTCCAGTCTTATCACTATTAACAAAGCCTCCCCTTTTTATTTATTTATTTTTCTCAAAAAAATTTCTTAGAAATTTCTTAGCATTGAATACCTTTTGGATATATTGCCTTTGAATGTTTCTAAAACTTTATGCTGCATGGTCATAAGACTCTTGCAATTTGAACAATCCATTTTTTTCAAAGGCATTCTTGTTTTTTAGTCCTTATTGGAACTTTTATCCACAAGAGCAGTAGGTTGTTCAATCCTTAGTGCAATCTAGATCCAAGTAGGCAAGAACAATCATTACGTTCTCTTTGCATTCCTTAAAATTGTTCCCATTTAATATAGGTACAGACTAATATTGGAGATACAACATAAGCAGATGTAATATTAAAATTAGAACAAAACAACATACTCACATGAATTCAAACAAGCTCAAATAATGGTAGGGCCCATCAAGATTCCAGCACACCATTAATATTTAGTCATTGGACAGAAATATTAGCTTGTAAGTGGTACTCTCAATGTAGTAATGAGTATTAATAGTAAATCTTTAAACAATAAGTCTATCTTTGGACCGACTTATTGTCCACATAGAACCTAATAACTATCGCATACTCATGACCACAATGTTCATATAATTTGGCCAGATATAGACCATTCTTTGGGCCGATCAATATCTGCATGAATTATCTGTAGTAATCAAATATTGATAATAAATCATGTCAAACAATAAGTCTATCTTTGGAAGCTATTATCGTTCATATGGAACCTGACAATCAGCACATATTGATTACCACAGGTGTGTGCATGTAATTCGGCCAAATATTGATTTTCTTTGGGTAATCAATATTTGCAAGAACAACACAATCATCCTTATGTTCCAAAATAAATTGACTTAGACAAGAGAGGCTACTTGGGGGCATATTGTTTCAGTCAATTATTTCAAAACTAGTAGATAGGTCTAAAATACAATATGTTCTTAATACAATTATATTAAAAGAAAAGGGAATGTACGTGCTCTATAAAATATGTACATGTGTAGTATTCCAAACATCAACAAGACAAATCCTTATTTGTAAATGAACAAATAATTGAATCTTTTACTTCACCCATCATCATGCAGAAAGAAAAGCCAAACAAAGGTGCAACACACATGCTAAACAAAAGTTATTCAACTTTTACTTTTAAGCCTAAATTGAAATCCAAACAACAAGAGAAATCAATTATTCCTCAATGATTCAATCATGGACATGATACCACTTGTTAGAAATTTAGTTCTTTATAATCCAAGATCATCCATATTAAATCATCAAGAAAATTGGAAGACTAGATGTGAAAGCGTACCTGAATATCCATAGGAACTAACTGTTATTTGGACATGTGGTTATTGATCTTCCAAGTTAATACATATTTTTTAGAGAGTGGCTCTCCCTTTTCTAATGATGGGATTTCAAGAAAGAAGCGTACGTGTAACTCAAGGACCATAACCTTTTATAAATCCATAAACTCTAGTTTCTAATTCAGCCCATCATAAAATTAGTAATGAGTAACATGGTATCTACACATAATAAACTCATACTTAACAATACAATTTAGGCCTATTGACTTATCCTTATCATATCATTTTTGGGCCAAACTTTATAATAGCACATAATATACAATTATATACAAGTCCACATGTTCTTACATTTACAACAAGACATCACCCCTTTGTATCACCAAGCACATCACAACACAAATGAATTCCGAATTGATATACTATACCACACACTTTGACTCCTCCCACTTTTAGTGCAAGCTGCCCAAAGAAAGTGAAATAGGATTGTATATATATTCCCCTTATCATCTGAATGAATGTTGAGGGCAAAAAATATATTCACTTTTCTTTTTATAATACTTTTATTTAAGATTGTCATGGTGTTTGATGGCCCTTAATTACCCGAACCATCTTGGAATCCTGCTTAAGCGAGATACAAGTAATGTCTTCGTAAAGTTCTACAATCCGTTTAGAGGAGAGTTGAAAAATCATATTGAAATTAAAAAAAAATTTATCTGTGTAATCCTAAAACTGAACATAGTTTTGTGGAACCATTGTAGGATAGATTTCATCACTTTAAAAAATGCATTTAATCATATTTTTGAAACTAGTTAAAAGTAAATTAAGAGTCACTACAGGACATCACAAATGATAGATGTATTGATATGCTATAGATATCATCCATTACATTACAAGGAGAATAATGTATAGTGTACAATACAACAATATTTTATCTTTTTGTATATCAATACCCACTTTCATTAAGAGACAAAATAATATGGTGAGTATTAATGTAATATTATTATACAACATTAAATGACAAGGAGAATAATGTATGGTGTACAATAAAGTTGTACAACAATATTATACCAATACTCCTAATGTTTTTTTATCTTTTAATGCATTAATGCCCACTCTCACTAAAAGACATAACAATATTGTGAGTGTTGATATAATATTGTTGTACAATAAATGTAATATTATTGTACAACTTAATTGTATACCTAACACTACTTGAATTGCCTCCTTTAGATTCACAAACTCCTAATTACCTTACAAGAGAACTTTTTCCACTTATTGCTCCTAGATGCAATATCAATCGACCCATTTGATGTACTCCCAAGATTCTCCCAAGGCAAACACTATTTTAATTCTACCACTTGATTCATTGTTGGCTTATTAATGGAATGAATAGCTACACAAGCCATTGCTACATCTACAAATTTCCTTGCAATTTCGGTGTCATATTCTCCTTGTAACCTTGGATCCATGATACTATCAATTTCACCTTTATCGACAAGCATGGAATTTACCCATTGAATTATGTGAATTCTCTCTTCAGGATCAAAATAGCTGTGCCTGATTATCTCTATATCACTTTTTAAGATATATATACCTTTAGAAAATATACAGAGATTGAATTTTGACTTTTCTCTCAAATAATTTTTGAGGAAAAGTAGTGCAAATAATATTACTCATTGAAATGGGAATTGACAAGTCAACTTACTCAGGATCAACATATCCCGAGGTGCCTGCAATTACTGTTGACACATGAGTGACACATTCATTAGGAAAGATTCTCGACAACCCAAAATCAAATATTTTACCAGAATTGTTCATTTAATAAAGTGTTTATAGTCTTAATATCTATGTGAATAATTGGTGGCTTACAACCATTATGAAGATACTCAAGGCCGGCAAATAAAATGGAAGTTAACATAATAAGCTTGTTTTCTCAATATAAACCAATAATTTTTCTTTTTCTTTGCCTTTGTTTTATCCCTTCCTTACCTAATGCAGAATCCAGAGCAATTTGAAGTCTTTGTTTCCATCCTAGCAATTTTTGACTTTTATCTACAAGACCAAGTTGGAGGACAGTTTTAGTAGGAATGCATTGATCACAAGATCTTGGGTAAGTTTCGTGGGAATATCTATAGTAAGATTTTAGACCTGGTTGAAAATAGATCAAAATGGGCTATTTTGTGTAAAAGAAATTGAGTTATGTCTCTAAGAAATCGTGTCAATTTACATTATATCCACTATTGAATAAAATGTGGATCTCATTCAAATTAGGTTCACATCTCATCTAATAGATAATAAGATGTAAATTGACACAGTATCTCACACAACATTCATATATAACAATAACATTTCTCAAACAATTCTACAATGATAATATACCATAAACAATAAAATGAATGAGATAAATATTTTCATACAATATTAAATCGTACCTCTAGTGAATGAAATTAAATTTTATGTAGGGGAATATATGTGTTTAAAACCTGATAGATATGCTGCCAAGTTTCCATTGGTCATGTATTCATAAACGAGTGCTTGTTTTGTGCCTTTATTGCAATATCCAATAAAGGAGTCAAGCATCTATGGTGCACTCTGGTAAGAATTTCTGACTGTGAACAGAGCAAATATATTCCTTCATATTAAGAGACTTGAAAATATTGAGGATTAAATGCAATCATTGTAATAAAGAAATATATACCTCTATATGAAATTGCAAATGCCCTTGAGCTGAAGGAAAGAGCATCTTCACTGCTACTTGTATTTCCCTTATGCAACCATAGTAAACAGTACCAAATCCTCCCTTGCCCATAACCCTCTCAAAGTTATTAATAATACTTAGTATTTTCGAGTAGGTAAACTCTTGTTTGTTTGAGTCCACGTGCTTAATGTTTTTACTTCGGCTAAACTTTTTCATACTCATGACGATAAATGATATAAATAAGAAAGCATAATATTGTTATTGTTAGATCATGCCCTTTTCACGTGTTGTTTACAAAATGTAGATAAAGAAGATTATTTAAAAGTTTTTCCTATAAAACTTCATTGAAGTTCTTATATTTGTTACTTATACTAAAATTAAGGAGATTGATCCTTTTAGTCACTTTGTCGTAGTTTCGGCAATAGAAGGCTACTAGAGAGAAAGAGCTTATGCAAGTATGTCAAGCTTTGCCTCTTCTTTGTTATTTTGTTCAATACGTGCAATACTCCTTCATTTATTTCTTAAGGTGATGAAAGTTTGTCAATGTCTCTCTACCTTTTAATATCTCTGTCATTTTTTACTTTTTGATATTTTAAAATATCTATATATTTATAGTATTTTAGTAATATTAATTTTTTTCTTCCATTTATATCATTAATTTAAACATGTTTTTATATTTATCATGATGAAATAATGATTATATATATAGGAATAATTTTATCAACTGATAGTGATAATTACATACATTTGCCTTAATACATGTGTTATTTGATTTTTGATAAATATATTGAAACAAAGGGAGTAATGTACTTCTTGTAGACTAGTGACTTGTTGTTCAAGGCCTAGTCAAAACAAAAGTCTCAAATGCGTGAAGAGATTTGAGGTGCAGCCATCATATAATGTAAGGGAAACTTTGTCAAAGGAGCATTAAATGGAGTACATGGAAAGTCAAAAATTTTGTCTTTAAAAGCTCTATATATAGAGCTTCAATTACATCACTTGAAGAGAGAAAACCCAACATTCCAAGTTCATTTAGCTCATATTATAGTAGAGAAGTTTGATTTAAACTGTAGTTACTTCTCCTTTTGGGTTGAGCGTATACACCAAGAAAATACTTTGAGTTATTTGGGTGTTGTGATAACTCAATAATTTAAATTAATTCATGTCCAAAAAAAAAAACTGATAATACTAATAATAATTAACAATGAGTATGGTAAATTAAAAATAAGCATGAATCTTGTTATGATAACCCAATAATTTATCTTTATTTGTGTCTTGAAAATGTATCAGTTTGGAAAATAAAATAAATTAAATGAGATTTGTTTTGACATATGCTAAGTTAAATACATATTAGATGTTACAATGTTAGTGGGTGGAACCCACTTTTTTTCCCTTTCCCTCTTTCTTTCTTTTCTTTTTTTTTCTCCTACCTTCCTCTCTTCCCCATTCTTTTCTTTCTTCCATATATGTGACTTCTTCTTCTTCTCTATCTCTCTCTCTCCTCTTTGGTCTCATTCTCTCTCCTCTCCCAACCAAGCCACCACCCGCACCCACTCGCCAGCGCCAACCGATGCCGATGCCTCCACTTTGCCCTCTTGTTGTGCCTCATTTCCCTCTTTCTCCTTGCCTCTTGCTTGCGGTTTCTCTCAGGAAAGGAACCAGTGATGGCCGAGAGTGTGGGAGCGTCTCCTCCTCCATTCTTCCTCTTGGTGTAATGGGTAAGTGTTAATATTTCTCTATTAATCATTTGACCTCCCTATGTGATTGTTCATGGTAGATTTGGGGTTTTTAGAACCCTAAGCTTAGAATAATTGGGGATTTTGAAATTTAGAGCTAATTTATATTAATTTGTAACATTTTTAGCTCATTTATGTTATTGTTTGCTTGTTCCTAGAGTTATAGATGAACGACGTCAACTGAAGGATTTGGTGGCTTTGAGGAGTAGTCTCCTTGAGAACCATGGTTGTGAGTAGATTTAGGCTTTGGCAGCAATTTAAAAACTTGTTTTCAGTTTTTAAAATTGAAAAAACAAGAAACGGTGTTTGGTTCGTTATTTTGGGGGTTTTGGTTTTTAAAACTAGAAAACTAGTTTTGTGTTTATAAAACAAGAAACACAAAACACTTTTGAGATGTTTTCCACACTTCCTTTTATAAAATAGTAAAACACGCGATGGCAAACTTGTAATATTATTGAACTTTTGTTTTGAGCCACCTGCGAATCCTTGTGAGAATGCTGAAACCTTTTCTTTGCATTTCTCACACCCATCACCCACGAGCTCATCCTCCCCTCCCTAAGATCTGAACCTCCCTCACCAGCAGCACCCCCATTGCCGCAAGCTAGCTCCGCCATTAGAGCTGGAGGCCGAGACCAGGCGACTTGTTCGCGAGCTCGGAGACCAAGACCAAGCGACCTTCGTGAGTTCCACCCTGTGCAAGCTCCACCGTGCGAGACCCTCCACCCTTCGCGAGCTCCACCCACAAGCTCCACCGTTCGAAGACAGACCCTTCGCAAGCTTCATCGTGCGCGAGCTCGGAAACAGCTCATCTGTCGTGAGATCAGGAGACGAAGCTGTACCATTCGCGAGATCCGCGAAGACGAGAAAGCTGTTGCCGAGCTCGAGATCAGACCCATTTGCGAGATCTAAGACCGGAAGGCGTCCTCCTTCGCGAGATCCAAGGGGAAGGCGGAGCTTCCCCGGACCCCTCGACCAAACTCCTCCATCTGATTGAGACCCATCGCCAACGACCACCCTTGCTAGATCTACCTCCTCCTCCATAAGCCACCAAGTGACAATGAGTTCTTCCCTCTCCCTCTCTTGGTTTATTGATTTATGGTTATCTGTTGGTTGTCTTTCTTAGTTCATTGTTTGTGAAATGTCATGCTATAAACTGAATAAATTAGGAAAAATAGCACTTAGTGGTGAAGAATTCAAACTTTTATGGATTACTAGGCATGATGTAGTGCATTGGATTGATATTTGTCTATTAAATGCTTGAATGTTTATGGCTTATGTAGTATTATAATGGAAATGAACATGTGTTAATTGATGGATGTTTTGTTGAGTTTACAACTGGTTAGTGTTGAGTTGTTAAGGAATTGGGTTCATTGTCATTCTTCACTAATGTCTTCCTTAATTGTGAGGGGTTCTTCATATGGATTTTTAGTTGTTGTTAAATTGCTTTTATGTTTTCTTTGTGGGGTTTATTTGCATCCGTTGGTAATTTGTTTATGGAGTTATTTTGTTTCAGTCATTATGTTTATCAATGTCATCTCTTCCATATTTCTTGTGCTCTTTAAAGTACTACTTTAAGCATTGTAAATGGAATACTTCTAGGTTTTTCCAGCATTACAAATGGAATAAAAATACATTAAGTTTGAATAGTCAAAGGAGCTTATATGCTTCTTATATATTTTGGAACCATAAGTTACCATTCTATGATGTGTTTCATGCTAAATTTAAGCGCATAACTTATGAATCTTGCTTGGCTCCTCATGTTACTATTGGTGTCTTCAATTGAAATATACTGGTTTGTTGCTCAATTCCCCTCTTCTAATAAAAAATTCCCTTTTTGTTGAATTGTAATCACCATTGTAGATGGAAAATGAGAAAAAAGAGTCTTTACTTTGGCCCTCGTCATTTGTCAAAATCTTTGTAGACATTATGGTTGATGAGGTTAATAAGGGCAATATGAGGAATAATGTATTTCCACCTAAGGTGTGGCAAAGTATGTTGCATACTCTTAATCAAAGAACTGGGCGTGAATATGACATAAAACAAGTTAAACAGAAATTTAATAGGTTGAGGCAACAACATGGCCAATTTTTCAGTTGCTACAACAAACTGGATTTGGAAGGGATGCTGAAACTAATACTGTCACGAAGAAGTTTGGTCAACTTACATTCAGGTATACTTTTAGATAGAAGTTAGTATGTTTATTCATATTTATACATTTTTAGATTTAGTGTACATAATTTTTTAATTTCTTTATAAGCACATCAAATGCCTGCACCATTTAAGAAGTAAGGATTGGACAATTACAACTGTTGGGAGTGATTTTCAATAAAAGTAGTGCAAGGGGTGCTTCATCATTCATCTACTCAAGATCCACCCAAAACGGATGATGAAATTGAGCTTGATAATAAATTTTTGCATGACGGGGTTCATGTAAATCTAGATGATGATGATGAGGAGGATGATAGCCCAGAAATAGAAAGAGTTACCCATAGTGGTAAAAGAACAATTAAAGTTGCTAACGCAAGTCCAGAGAGAGAGTAGGAGCATCCAAGTGGAAGATGCACTTCAAGCATTCATTGAGTCATCTAAGTTGAAAGCGAAGCTATGGTTGAGGCGTAAGAAGAAAGCCGAAGCTTTAATGGCTAGAATGAGAGGTATAAGGCAAAGAGTGTAGAGACCACTAGTTCTCCAGCTGCATCAATGAGTACACTATGGCTAGATGTATAAAGAGCTTGAAAAGATGGATGATGTCGCAGATGACACTTATTTAAAGGCGGTGGAAAAATTCAAAGATGCTGATTATAGAGAAGCATTTTTAAATATGACTGGGCATAGGAAAAAGCATGGTTGGATAGACTTGAGTGACTACTTTTATGTATTTTTGTTGATGATACTTATTATGTATAAGTATTTGTGTTGATGACACTTATGATGTATGTGTTTTTTAAATTTATGTGACTGTTTGTTTTGACATATTATTTTGTTGTTTAGAACGAAATGTAATAGTTAATATTAGTACTTATAAAAATGCATGTTATGTTTAATGTCAGGTTCAATTGTGATGGAAATTGATAATCATCCTTCAGGGTGAAAGTATCTCAGGAGATACTTTAGAAAGATCTTCATCCTCATTCTGACTCTAGCAATGATGAATCTAAATTTGCTGAATTATTGTTGCTAAATTTGATTACTGATTATGAGTACCAATTTTATAATAAAATTCCTGTTAGAATATCGGCATTAAGTGGTCAAGAATTTGTTAGTGAGCTTTTGAAGGAATTTGAAATAGTTTGCTTTGAATTATTGTGTATGGAAAAAGCATGTTACGTTGCTTTGTGTGAAGAATTGAGAGGTAAAAATTATTTAGAAGACTCAAGAGGTGTGTTTTTAGAAGAACAAGTAGCAATGTTTTTGTTCATTATAGGACATAATGTACGTCATAAAGTAGTAGCAGATCGATTTCAACATTCTACCCAACAGTGTCTCATCATTTCAAGAATGTTTTGAGAGCAATTTGTCGCTTAGGTAAAGAAATCATAAAGCAAGAATCCAAGAATTGCCTGAGCATATCCAAAATAATCCAAAATATTATCCGTGGTTCAAGGTTAGTCCTTTTCTTTCCTCAGATATGATGTTTGGCGCTATTTTCTTTTGTCAAATCAAGATTTCATGCTAAATTTATATGTTTGTATAATATGTTTGTATTAGAATTGTATTGGCACGATTGATGGAACACACATAAGTGCATGGGCTCCAGCCAATAAACAAACATCATGTAGAAGTAGAAAGACAGTCATCACACAAAATGTTATGTGCATATGTGACTTCAATATGCTATTCACATATGTATATTCTGGTTGGGAAGGTAGTGCTCATGATTCAAAAGTTTTTCCTGATGCACTTACTAATCAAAATGCAAATTTTCCTTGGCCTTCCGAAGATGATATATTTATATTTGATACCATGATTTTCATTATGTGTTAAGTTGCTCTTTGTTAATTGTTCTCTAATGATGTTGTCGTATTCGTGTCAATACTTGTTCATTGCATTAGGTTCATATTATCTTGTGGATTCTGGGTATTCATGTCCTGGAGGCTTTCTCCCACCTTCCAGAGGTGAAAGATATCATGCACAAGAGTTTCATGGACGAGTTCAACAAGCTAGAACTGCTAAGGAATTATTTAATTTTAGACACTCTTCTTTAAAAATGACAATTGAGAGATGTTTTGGAGTTTTGAAAGCAAGATTTCCCATTTGAGACAAATGCCACCATATAAGCCTTCTAGGCAACGCCTTATTGTCGTAGCATGTTGTGTAATTCATAACTATGTGCGTAAGTGGGGAATGCGGGACAAATTGTTTGAGAATGGGAGGATAAGGATGAGTCGGACATTGAAGCTACGAATGATAATGTAAATGTAGATGTGAATTCTAATAGGGACAATACAACAAGATTGACTGATGAAGCTCAAAGGAAATGACAAGATATCGTGACCAAATTGCAAATTGGATGTGGCTACAAGAAAATCATGCATAGGTTATAAATAGATTTATAAATGTAAATTGACATTAAGTTGTGTTAAGACTATTTTTAGAATAGAAACTTGTATTAAGACTTTATTTATTAAGTATGTATGGAAAATATTATCTATAAAGCATAATAGTTAAAATTTGTCATTTATAGTAATACAATTTGCCAACAGTTTTATTTTATTAGTTTTAAAAGTTTTTTTTTAAAAGTATCCAACAGGTTTTCTGTTTTTTATCACTATAAAACTGTTTTTAAAGTTACATTGCCAAACAAGCTTTCTCTTTTACTTTTAAAAATTAAACTCAAACTTGTTTTTTAAACAGTTTAAAAAATTTAAGAACAAAAACACTTCCAAACAACCCCTAGTATTGTGGTTAATTTCTTATACTATATATTATTTATGAATTTTATTGAATCCCTATTGTTTCCTATTAACTTATTTATGTATTTGGAAAAATTTAATTAATTATTGTTGTTGATTGAAAAGTAAGCATGTTTTAGTAACCACATGAGGCAAATAAATTGTTTTATACAATATTATAAAAGATTGGTTTGGATATGATGAACATGGATTTTAGAACTAAAAATTGTTTCACGGGCTAAGTTCCAATTAAATTGATGGATTGAAAAATGACTAGAACTTGAATAGTTTAGGAGAATGCTTATATTTAGCATCCTATAAGAATATTTAGAAAAGGTATTGAGTTATGAAAATGATTAATTCTTTTATAAATTATTTTGAAAATGCCTAAGATAGGAAGCTAACGACGGGTGGCGTTAGCCAGGGTGCACCTTGACTTGATGAGAGTGTTATATGATCATATGAAAATGGTACATGATAAATGAGTATAGGTCCACGTGTTTGTGGTTCCTAATGGAAGGCGGGATCACACGAAGGAATGGTCGCCAGAGTGTATGATCCTGATGGAATTTCCTATAGGAGGCCACTTCCCCTTATTTATCTATTTTGATTATGAATAAATTTTCCCTTGTTGTTTATACAGTTTTATTATTTGCTTGGTTTTGCTATTGTCTCATGTGGGCTATGGATGCTTTATCTACTCACTAGTTGTCAAACTCATTATGTTATCTTCCTTCTTTTTTATATAGGTGTCGATCCTAGCTTTATGCATTATCCAGTTCAGAGATCTCTATCTATTGTGTGGTGAACCACTTTTGATCTCGTGGCTCATGTGTTTAGGGTTGTAGTTCTAATGTGTCAGGCAAGGTTTGGGATGTAATTATGTTTTTCTTTAAAACTTATTTGGATATAATGGTTTCTATATCATGTTTCTTAACGAGGATTAAAATAATACATTAACTAATGTTTTATGTTTAATTCTCTTGGATTTGGATATGCACATTTATTGAGAAACTCATATGTTAAAATATAAGTATATTTATTTAGTATCTTGGTTGTGCCTAGGTTCTGTTATGCTATAAGGAAATGTTTTCAAGGTTTTGTATTTTAGAATGTCTAAAAACAAAGGAAACTTTCCATTTTCTAGAAAAATCTACTTTTAAGGCTTGCTAGGGAACCTGCTCCCTATATCGGTCACGACCTAGATTGGGTCGTGAAGGTGTATTGGGGACTTGGGTTTGAGTGGAGTGTCCATCTTTTATATCTCTATCATATTTTCATAGTGAAATATTTGGTTATCGCATTTGCTCATGGACGAAGCCAAACCATGTAAATTTTTTGTGTCATTTATTTTACACTTCCATATATTTATTTTGTGCTACTCTTTATGCCAACCATTTCACAACAAACTAGTATCAGAGCTCTTGTATAGTTTTGGGCAAATTTGTTTGAAGATGTTGTCCATGAAATTTGATATCCAACAATTTGATGGCCACATCAACTTTGGGATGTGAAAAGTGCGAATGATGGCTGTTCTTGTACAACAAAGCTTGAAGATAACACTTTCTAGCAAGGTAAATGGCCTGAGACAATGAAGGATTTTGAATGGGAAGTTGCTGATCAAAAGGCTCTTTCTATTATTCATTATGCATTCCAGACGATGTGCTATAGGAGGTCCTTGGATAAAACAAAGAATCACTGTAGACTAAGTTGGAGTCACTGTATATGACTAAGACGGTAGCTCACTGTCTTGGTATGTTGTAACGTCTATATATGTTTCGTATTGTAGAAGGGACATCTATGAGAACTCACATCCTGAGTTCACATCACTTGTGATAGAGTTGAAAAATATGGATGAGACATTCTCTAGTGAGCAACAAGCAATGATGTTGCTTTGTTCTTTAATTTACCTCATTCTTACAAGCATTTTTGTGAAACACTCATCTATGGACGTGAGCGTCTTGATATTGATGAGGTCAAGTCCTAACTTTTGTGTCATGAAAAGATGGAGCATGATAACGGTGAACTTAATAGTGCCACATCTGGATTGTTGGTTCGAGTAGTAGTAGAAGCAAAGAAAGATGTAGATATTATAAGAAAGAAGGGCATTGGAAAGCAGATTGTCCAAGACTCAAAAACAAGAAAAAGAAAGATTTAAGTGATGCAACAATTGTTGCTAAAGATGCTGCAAATGTTCTCGAGGATGAATCAGTTCAATTGGTGATACTTTGATTAGGCTGCTCCTAGCACATGTATCGAAACTAAAATTGGTTTACAACTTACCAGTCAGTTAATAGTGGTATTGTTCTTATGGGAAATAATACATCTTGTAAGGTTGTCGGCATTGGTACAATCCAAATCAAGTTGCATGATGGAACCATGATGAGAACTTTGTCTAATGTTTGACATATTCCTGACTCAAAGAAAAATCTTATTTATTTGAGTACTCTTGATTCTCAAGGGTATATGTGTTCTCCTGAAGGTGGAGTTTTGAAAGTCCCAAAAGATGCTCTTGTAGGGATTAGAGGTAGATTGGTTAATGATTTTTATCTACTTCAAGGTAGCACAGTTATTGGTGCTACATCAAGATCATTTTCATCTAATTTGGATATTACTCGCTTCTGTCATAAGCAAGAGGCAAGGATGGCTATGGTGAGCAAGCATGGCTTGCTTAGTGATCGAAAATTTGTTATACCTGATTTTTGTAAGCATCGTGTTTATGGGAAGTAAACAAGCGTAAGGTTTAGTACTACCATTCAGAACAAAAGGTGTTGTTTCGGATTTGTGGAACCCGGTGCCTATTCCATCAAGAGATAGTTTGGGTATTTGAGTATGTCTATTGGCATCCTGGAAAAGGTGACTTTAGAAATTTAAAGATGAATGAAAAATCAAGTCAAGGTGGAGATTTGTAAACTAGTGGCTTGTTTTTCAAAGCCTAGTCAAAACAAAAGTCTCAAATGTTGTGCTACAAGAGACTTGAGGTGCAGCCATCATTTGATGCAGGGGAACCTTTGTCAAAGGAGCATTAAATGGAGCATTAATTGAAGCACATGACAAGTCAAAAATTTTGTCTTCAAAGCTCTATATATAAAGCTTCAATTGCAGCACTTGAGGAGTAGAAAAAGAATGGAGAAAACCCAGCATTCCAAGTTCATCTAGGTCATATTATAGTAGAGAAGTTTGGTTTGATACCTAGTTACTTCTTCTTATGTGTTAAACGTATACACCGATTAGAAAATACTTTGAGATATTTGGGTATATTGGGGACTTAGGTTTGAGTGGAGTGTCCATCTTTTATATCTCCATCATATTGACATGGTGAAATATTGGTTATCGCCTTTGTCCCTGGATGTAGGCTTTAAGACAAACCACGTAAATTTTTTATGTCATTTATTTTACGTTTTGCATATTTATTTTGTGTTACTCTATTTATGCCTTTTTGAGCCCGCCATTCCACAACAATTCCCATAATGTAACAATTGCTTCGGTGTTAGTTGAATGTTTCTTTCAGAAATGTAAACATGATCCTGCTCCAAAGCATTCAATAACTCAAATTTAAGATGTAGAATTAGAGTTCAGCCACGCGTGGTCACTAATGGTGTATGGGTACTACCTGAAGTGAAGATTATATTGGTAGTGGGGGCACGGTGGACCTAATGGTGACAATCGCGATGGTGATAGATCAGAGAAGGTGGGAATAACAGAAGACGAGAGAGGTGAGTGGTTTATAGAAAAATTGAAAATTAAAATAGGGGTAATATAGTAATTTAATAACAACATTAAAGGGATCATCAGAAGATTCAGAGTTTACATGGACCAAGATAGATGATACCTAGTGATGATTTTGAGAAACTTAATTGAAACTAAAGAAAATTATTAATTAGAACTTTGGGTAATGTAACTTAATAGATTATATTAAATTTGAAACTTTTAACATTATCTGTAATTATTTCACAGTTCATCTTTCATAGAAATTTATGTGTATATATATATATATATATATGCACCTTCTAGTCTACTTCTGAAAAAATAGTGTTGTTGCTGAAAGGATGAAGATTCCAACAAGTTTTACCACCAACGGAATTAATACTTTATTCCTTTTGTGGAGTGGATTCGGGGTGGAGAGATTTGGTTTTCCACCAAACCTTGCATATTTGTAACAATACATAAATAAAATGAATTAACACATAGTTAATTAAACTATAAAAAATAACATATTACATGTATTAGGCCTCTTATCAGTTTTCTTAGACAAATTATGGTGTGTTTAATATGCTATAATAGACATGATAGGATAAATTAATATTATATGTTATTTTCTTATTCATTATTTCATGCAAACAATGTACTCTATTTTTTTTGGTTGATAAATTATATTGCTTGCAATGAAGTTTGAATCTAGAATTTCATGTGTACTGTTCAAATCCCTCGCCGCTAGAGAATGTACTCTATAAATCTATCTATCATAGTCTCTTTATATGTAAAAATATTGTATAATTTAATCCAATTTTTTAATAGTTAAATTTATGATGGCCAAAATGCCTCAAAACTCAATTCACATGTATCTTTTGTCTTATTTTTATCATTTTTCTGTTGATTGCACGTAGAAGATTCACATAGATTTGGATTTTGTCCCACCGTAGCATATCAGAGCAACAATTATATTTCATTCACATATATTCCTCCAGCTATCAATAGCTTTTGTTTGTACCGCTAATCACTTTCGGGTTTCTGACAAAATATATGTGGAAATAAAAATATAAACAAAAGGAAAGTTGCAGCAAGTCGATTATGAATTACAGTTGCATGCATATAAGATTAAAAAAAACTACTTTTTTCTTAACTAGGATATTAGGGAAAAGGGTGGGGATGAGAGTTGAATTTACAACCTCTCGTTACTCATTGAGACAGCTAGGAGTCTACTACTATACTATGGACTCACTTGTAATAAGAACAACAATAATTAACTGACATTATTGAGACAATACTCATCTTCAATATTAAGTATATTGTTTATTCATGGCTTTAAGTAGGAGGCATACCTCAATGATAGTAGACCATCATTTGATCTTTCAACGAGTTCAGTTGGAAGTAAGCTTGTCAGGTTGTTATTCTCCAAGTTTCTGCTAAAACAACACAAAGATGACTCCATTTTCTCTTTATAACCCCAAAATGTTTCATTGATGCACTTATGCAGTGGGATTCACTTACAAGACCTTCAGTGATGGCAATTCTACCAGAAAATAAGGTACAACCCCTGTCAAGCTATTGTTTGATAAATCCCTGAGAGGAGCAATTAAAATGCATGGTTACAAACCAAGAGGAGAATAATATAAATTGAACAGATTTGGTTGCCTGATTTATTAACCAAATGAGCCGAGGTACTCACAAGGACTCTAACATAGTAAGTTTGGTGATGTAAAATTCTATATGTCCAGTAAGTCCACCTGAAGACAAATTCCTGCTTGCATTTCCAAATATATTTGTGAAGTAATTATTGGAATTCATGAATCTATGAATGGTTTTATGAATTATACACTTACAAGGATGTGATCATCGGGGCGCCATCAAAACTACATTCTAGACCTTCCCACTTGTATGCTACAGGAGCACATGGATGTCCTCGCCAATTTTCAGTCACCCTATAAGCTATCTTGATGTTTGTGATAGCATCCACTGATATTTTGATGCTTTTATACAAAATTTAAATAAAAGAATGACAATAGAAAGAATATATTTAGATAAATAGCATCCAGGAAGTCATGTTGAATGATCTAGTTTCATTTGCTGGCAGCTTTTGAACCTCGGTGAAGTGCAAGTATAAATAGAATCGGTTAGTTACACTATCTGCATCCCAGTTAAAATCTAAAGAAGCACTAGCCTTTATTGGTGTAGCGGCAGTGCTCATGACAGCTGCTGGTAGCAAAAAATTATCCCTTGTTAGATCGTTATCTCTAAGTGCGCTGCTGATGTGTGTCCACTGTTTGTCGGAATAAGGCTCCCATAAGTGGTCATACAGATCATCTTTGTACCTGTACACCACCGTTTTCTGTTTGTCAGAGTTTATACAACAAATATATCATTTCTGTTTTCTAGAAAAAGATGATTTTTATAATATAAAAAATATGTTTGATAATGAATAAATATCTTTTCATATTACATGCAAACATAAATTGATTTTACATTCAAACATAAAATATTTTTTCAAAAGTGACTATTAAAAAAAAAAAATTTTTTGAGAAGGGAATCCAAATGAATCCAAAATTCCTTTTTTAGATTTTATGTTGGACAAATTAATCCTTTAAAAATATTCAAAGAAGTCATTGTCAATTTAAAATGACAAATAAATGACCCCTGTAAAAAAGAGTATGACAAATTAGTATGGGGTCCAGCCAATAGAGAAAGAGAAGGCAATTGTTGAAGAAAAGAAAAAAAAGAGAGAGAGTTGCAAGTCGTTGAAAAAAAAGGAATAGACAATTTTTCAAATGCAAAGTAAAAGGTGGTTGGTTTCGTGAAAGCTTTTTTTGCGCCTAACATTAGGTGTTCACACTGCTTATAGCTTCTATAAATAGAAGCATTTGTTTAGTTTCAAAAAACACAAGAAGCAACGGTGCAAAGCTTGGAATAGAGAAAATACACAAAAGAATGTGTTATTCTCTGAGTGAGAGGAAAAATAGAGAGTGTAAGTAAATCCAGAAGTAGGGTGTGTGTAAATACATCGAGAATATTTTGGGTATCATCTTTATTATTCCTTGGTACTGCAAAGTGTAGTATTTGAGTAGAGGGTTCTTAGGAAACACTATATTTACCTTAAGTTGGAAAGTGTGGAAAAGATATTTTGTAATTATCCTGAATATAGTGGAATATTTTCGGAGTTTGTCTGTTTTTTCCCAGTATTTAGGGTTTTCCATGTTAAAAATTCGTATACAATTTCTTGATCTATTTTGGTGGCGTGAATAGTGACATGGGTCCATTTAAGTGAATAGTGACATTGATTACTATTCACGAGATTAGTGATGTGGTTTATTGTTGAGTATTGTCCACGTGAATATAATAAACCCACCATGAATAGTGACAAGCGGTCCAACGTAAATTATTATTCACCCTGATATTTATTTTTGTTGCACTTGTTGATTAGTAGATTTAATTTTGTCAGATTTATTTTGATACTCATTGTCACACATTAGTATCATTTAATTACACTGAATTACCCATAAACCCAACAATTAGTTCCTCAAGAATTATAAGAATGGTCAAATTAATCCATGTACCAAATCAATTTATCTCATGATATTTTAATTGGCATAGACTTTTTTTAGGCATTTGTTTTAGAGGACCAATTTGTCCAATTTTTTTTTTCCTAGATGGACCATTTTTTTCGATACAGGTGAGTATGTTAAGTTGGTGATGGAACCAAAATCTAGACGAAGGAAA
This sequence comes from Dalbergia oliveri, assembly GCA_030441495.1. Lineage (NCBI taxonomy): Eukaryota > Viridiplantae > Streptophyta > Magnoliopsida > Fabales > Fabaceae > Dalbergia > Dalbergia oliveri. The sequence goes on from JAMLFY010000016.1 coordinate 3,313,400, forward strand.
CGTGCCAAGGATATAGTTGGTTGAGTGCTACTATAATCAATTATGCCGTTCAAAATCCTTATTCTATAGTTGAAAATAAACGGAATCCCGTTGCCTGTGTTAACCAGACAGAGTTGTATGTAGTCCAGTGATGGAGAGTGAATGATTTCATTGTTTATGCTGAGTGATGCATTTTTGAATTTCACTGTGTCCCACAAATTAGCTCCAAGATGAAGATCAAATTGTGGGAGCTTATTTAAACCATCATAGTTTCCATATAGGAAACTAGCTCGGATTAAATATCTAGTGTCACTAGTTACATTTATCCTGTAACAGTTCCTCACTCCACTAGGAAAACTCCTCAGGTAACTAAACTGCTGTTGATGAGTCCTCTTGTCTTCAGGTGACACGCTCTTGCTTACTCCAGTACGGATGAATTTAGCATCTGAAATATAATTTATACCTGTGCTGTTCTCAGTATAGCTTGAATTAGGAGGTAGCCCACAATCTATGCTAATGAATCCTGTGAGATAGAAACAAAGAAAACTCGAGTTATATTATATATATTCCTCGATGGGGTAAGATAGTGTTATGCCTTTGAATTCACAATAGTTATGTAACTTTAAGTGGATTTCAAATCTTCCATCCTTCTCTCACCCATTGTTTCCCAATAAAATTTTGACACATGTATAATGATGATATTACCTATGTTTTCTTCTCCAATTGGATTTTTTCAACTACCCATGATGACAAAATTTGATTGAAAGGATATGGACCGGGATAGAAGAAAGGGACAAAGAATTTTGTTCCTTTAAGTGACTCTTCAAATTTTGATAGCCAAGCCTGATTGTTCTTGGGTTTGAACCAGAACCACAGTAGTTAGACACCAAAGCAATACTAAAAGCGAATGCAGTAACACTACCATTGTTTGTTGTAATGTAATTTGCTTACTGAGACAAACATATGAGTGCCCTATTTTGGTTTATACTGCTGAAGTCGTGTTCCAAATTAAATTTAGACGGCAGCGTAGTCAACTTTCCTTGTAGTTTGGACACTTTACATCCATTTCTTACAAATCAAATTCGTGTTGCACACACTGAAATAATGAACCATAATTTAATGCCAATTTTGAACCATAATGTTCATCTCTCGATGTTGCTCAGGAGATGAAAGAAAAAGGCAAGAATTCGTGACTTCAATGACTTCAATTTTCTTCTTTTTGAACGAGTCTTGGCTTGCATATGTTCCACGTTTTGGGAAAATATAGGAAGAGAAGAATTTGGCTTGCATGTTTCAAAGTTCCTTGCATGAAATTGGAGCCTGCGTTTCTCTCTCTCTCAATGCAGTTAATGACCTGCTAGTTCTGGGAACCTTTTTTTCTTCAAATTGAGTATCTAATCGGAAAATTTTCTTGTGGGTTTTGCTATATTATCTTAATGAAATAATAATTTTTCTAATTACTCCATCCATTTCAGTCTGTCCGTCAAATTTTTTAGATTTTCTTCTATAATATCTATCCATTTATCATGTCAATAAAGCATTAATTTTTTTTTTACCAATATTACTGCTGATGTATTTAATTATATTTACTTATTTTTATTTTTTCAAGAAAGACAATCTTATCTATTTACACAGTTCTATAATATTATTAAGATTTATTTATTATTTTTTTATGGTATTTTTTTTTTTGCCTTTCTCTCAAGGATGGGGGTAAAACAAAGAGACGACCTAACAAAGAAAATATTAAATGCTTTCTATGTTCCTATTTGATTAAATTCATTCCTGAAACATTTAAGCGTTGAATTTTGATGCAGAGTGTCATTCAATCAAATATCTCATTTTGCATGACATTTCAAATAGTAAAGATACAAGTTAACCATATTTCCTGGTATAATATTATATAATTGGATGGTTGTGTATAAACATTTTATATTGTCAATATATTCAAATTAAATAGATTAGTCCTCATAAATGGTTATTTAGTACATATTTAGTCCTTAAAAAAGATTAATTTTACCCACCGCAGGTGCTATTTTAGAAATTTTCATTCGTTAGGTACTAATACGCTCCCTAATATTCTCTTAAGAACCAATTAAGGAGCTTCCTATAATTTACTTATTTTTTGTGTTTGGAAGGGCTAAAACTAAAACTGGTGAGGCAATACTTGCGGGTTGAGAGGCGAGTCACGTGATCACCCATGACGCACTAGTACAAGATGCGCGCCAATGCATTCAACCTCGCCGTGGAGCGTGTAAGGCACCATTGGAGAAGATGTTCAAACCTCTTTCCCACAGTTTGTAAATCCTAAATTCTTATAGATTCCCCAATTTAGAATAATTTGAGAATTTCCTCGAATCAAGTTCCAATCCATTCCACGCGGATCAATAATAGGAATTTAGAACACCGATCAAATATAAATAAGGATAAGGATTAATAATGTTGCTTATGTCATACCGATGAGCTGTGAGTTGTAAAGAGTATCAAAAGCGGTATGAGAATCTTGCTTACGGTATGAATTCCTAGCAACTTGATTTTGTCCATCAAAGTTCTAAGACTTTGGTTACTGTTGAAAGGTTCATTTTAGATTTTAAAACTCATTTTAGTCTCTCAAATTATGAAATTACCAAATTAGTATTGAAATTACAAAAAGTGATTCAAGTTAGTAGATAATATTTGACAGTGTTAGGAATATTGGGTACACCCCAAATATGATAAACAATTTAGGGATGGAAGGTATACCCAAATTATGTGAAGCATCAGATAAATATAGTACGTGAATGATACTTTATAGTGAGATCCACTTGTTACTATTCACACCAACAAAAAATAAATCATGACAATTGTATATCAAATTTTAACGTGAAAAACCCTCTATGATAATAAGGAAAAAATCAGAGTCAAACTCAAAAAAATATTCTACTATATTTAAAGAATAATTATAATATAGTGTATTTCTGGTAAGACTCTCTTATACTATAGTTGATAGTATTACAGTGACCTAAAGAATATATTCAAAACTGATGGTGTATACTTACATTACACTCTTAAAATTTTCTCACGCTCATTCTCTATTTTTTCTCCACTACCATTCTAAATGTTTCACAATACTATGATGAAATTTGAGTCCTTTGTTTTTTTCTCCCCTAGAACTTCTTTAACTTACATTTGTTCACAAATACATAAAGTCTTCACAATTTATATATCTAACAACTCTCAGGAATCTCCTAGGATTAATTTGAATATTCAAACTCTTCCATACATTGCTCCGTGCAGGCTTCAGTTACAGAGTTCTTGTACAACAAACCTTCCCAAATCTCATTTGAATGTCTCATCTCATCCCAGCATTTTATCTGGCTGTCTTATTATCTCATTTCAACGTCTCAACCGTTATCTATAGAAATGAACACAATGCAATAATATCCTTTTGCATTCACTTGAATATTCATAAAACTTATGTCTGTGTGAAAATGAAAGAAAGTACTGATGTATAAAAGCTGTAAGTTCAGTTTAAAGAAAAAGAAGTAAAGTTAAAGCAGATTTACTCATTTATTGATAATTATAGTACAAATACATAGTACTAAACTGCAGAACAAAAAATAGTTAACTGAATCAACAAACTTCAACATTCCAACATGCAATACTACATAAATAAAGGGTCAAAAAACCGAAAATGAAACACCCCACAACTTCCAGCTATTTTTTTTTTTTAACATTAGGAAAGAACTACCTAGCCAGGGGGCCGCTTTCATTAGTCAGATTCATGGTGATCATCACAGCTGAATCATTGTTTTCAGGGTGACAACCAATGTATTTTTGAGCTAATTCTATAGCAAAGCACTCCTTTAGCTCGGTTCACTACTTCAGGGATATCAGGATCTAGATCAAAGATAGGTACACCCCAAGTGTAATAAACACTTTATGGATGTAAGCGGAAGCGCACCAAATTGAAGAGATGGAAAAAATGAAGCACTGTGAATAGTAATCCGCAATGGGACTCACGTGTAACTATTTACGTGAATAGTACCACAAGGAAATTGTGTTGATATTCCAAGTGGGACCCACGTCACTATTATAAATAGTACTATATAGTGGACCCGCTTCACTCCAATAAAATAATCAAGAGAACTGCACACCAATATTTAACGTGGAAAACCCTTCTGTAATTATGAGGGAAAACCAGGCCAAACTCTAACAAATATCCACTATATTTAAAGAGTAATTACAATATAGTGTATCCCTAGTGAGATTCTCTTCTACTACAATTTGTAGTATTCCAAGATCTAGAATATACCAAAACCCCAGTATATACTCACACTACACTCTTGGAATTTTCTTACATACACTCTCTATTTTTCTCTCACTATAAGAAACTTACTCTAATTCTTCCTCTACTAATGCTAGGAACTGCTTCCAGCTTTCTCGTTGAAAGCCTCGGCTATTTATAGAGTTTTTGAGGTTCCTGTGCATGTTACTATGCACATGCACACTTCTCGTGACTTCTGCTTTCGAGGATCACATGGAGTTACTATGCACGCGCACAGTAACTCCCATGATGCAAAAGACAAAGCCACCTAACAATTCTCCACCTTGGCTTGTATTTTGCAAAGCCTTCAACCTCTACAAATATTGACCAAGTCCAAGCAATATTTAAACTTGTCAATTGGCAACGGTTTTGTCATCATGTCTAATGGGTTCTAGCTCTGGCTATCTTCTAACCAACTGCACCTTTGTTAATACTTTCTCTGACAAAATGAAGTCTAACATCAATATGCTTAGTCCTTTCATGATAGGCTGGGTTTTTAGCAGATGAATGACACTTTGACTATCACAATGTACAACCGGTACATTTTGATTCAACCCAAAACTATCCAAAAGACCGTGCACCCAAATGCTCTCTTTAAAGCCTCAGTCAACGGCATATACTCAGCTTTAGTAGTTGACAATGCCACTGTAGATTGCAATGTCGCCTTCCAGCTAATAGTACATCCAAAGACTAAAGATATAGCCTCAATGACCTCTTTTTATCCAAGTCACCTGCATAATCAAAATCTACATATCCCACAACTCCATGATTCTTCTGACCTTCAAACACCAACAGACATCGGTAGAACCTCTCAAGTACCGCATGATCCATTTCACAGCTTCCAGGATGCCTTTCCAGGTTTGCTCATAAATCTGCTTACCACACTCACTACATGTGAAAGATCTGTCTAGTGCACATCATAGCATACATGAGACCCCGACGCACTAGAGTAAGGTATATGAGACATATGCTCCACCTCTTCCTCAGTCTTGGACATTCCTTTGAAGATAACTTAAAATGTGCAGCCAATGGAGTGCCAACTGGTTTGGCCTGATGCATATTGAAGCGTTGTAGCACTTTCATAATGTAGTTTTGTTGTGTCAAACACAACCTACCACAATACCACTCCCTATGAATCTCCATTCCAAGAATTTTCCTTGCCACACCTAAGTCTTTCATCTCAACTCTCAACTGAGTTTTCAACATACTAATTTCAGCCTTGTTGCGAGCTGCAATTAGCATATCATCTACATACAACAACAAATAAATCCGCGAATCATCTGGAAGCTCTTTAGAGTAGATGCAATTATCATATTGGCTTCTACTATATCTAGTACCAATCATAAATGCATCAAACCTTTTGTACCATTGCCTCGGGGATTGCTTTAAGCCGTATAATGACTTCTTCAATAGGCAAACATGGTTCTCCTTACTAGAAACTATGAACCCTCTGGTTGACTCATGTAGATCCTCCTCTAGCTCACCATGTAGAACGCCGTCTTACATCAAGCCTTCCAGCTCCAAGTCAAACGTACTCACAATAGCTAATAGGATCCGAATAGAGCTATGCTTCACCACAGGAGAGAATACTTCATGGAAGTCAACACCCTCCTTCTGAGTATAACCCTTTGCAACCAGTCTCGCCTTGAACTTTGGAGGCTCAATGCCAGGAATTCCTTCTTTCCTTTTGTAGACCCATTACAGCCAACTACTCTTTTCCCTTTGGAAGTTGTACTAGCTCCCATGTTGATTTTCTGAAGAGATTCAATCTCTTCATTCATTGCTATCAGCCACTGATTCGACTCTTTACTCTCTCCTGCATCATGGTAGGTACATGGTTCATCTCCAACTACACCATCCGCCATAGCCAACGCAAAGGCTATAGGATCTATCTAATGAGTCGAGTGCAGGGCAGAATCAGATACCTTTTTGGTTTCTAATTTCTCGTCTCTACCAATAGCAACTGTATGGCTCTTCTCTGTTTGTTCACCACTCGTCATAATCAGGTTTATCTTGTTGTTCTACTTCAGGTTGAGCAATACCTGAAGTCTTGCTGATTCATTACATCATTTTCTTGCTTCACCTTCCCAGTCAATCTCTAGCTCCACCTTCCTAGCACCATGATCTGTCTCTCTCATCTAATTTAGACTCCTTCTTTTGATTTAGCATTGTCGCCTCGTCAAAAGTGACATATCTCTGACAATGATTTTTGGTGAACTTGCCCTCTACACATCTGTAGCCTTTCACCCCTCGTGCATACCCTAGAAATATACACCTTCTTGCCCTCGCCTCAAGTTTACCATCACTCACATGGGCATACACAGGACAACCAAATATCTTCAAATCAGAAATTTAGGTCCGGACCATACCTCTTGTGGAATCTTCAGATCAATAGCAGTTGATGGAGAGTCTGTACCAGGTATACAGTTGTATTGACCGCCTAGCCCAAAAAGATTTGGGAAGTGCAGCATTGATTCGCATGCATCTTGCACGCTCCAGAAGTGTTCTGTTCATCCGTTCTACAACTCCATTTGCTTGTGTTCCTGGTCCAGTATGGTGCCTCACTATACCAGCATTTCTCCAGAACTTTGCAAATTCTTTACCTGCAAAACTCTCCGCCATTGTTAGTTCTCAGTCTCTTGATAAGGTTTTTTCTCGACCATGGCCTTCCATTGCTTGAATTTGTCGAACACCTCTTCTTTTTCTTCAAGAAATAAATCCAGACTTTCCTGAATAATCATCTATTAGAGTAAGAAAATAACGAGCTCCACCTAAAGAGTTAGGGCTGGACCCCAAACATCCGAGTGGACATACTCCAGATATTCCCTTGCGTTGTGTTTGCCAAAACCAAACTTCACTCGTTTCGCTTTCCAAATACGCAGTTTCAGGAAACCAAGTTTGCAATTCTTTAGGCCTTTCAGGAAGCCTCTCCAGCAAGTATGGTCATTCCTTTCTCACTCATATGACCAAGCCGCATGCCACAATCGTGTAGCATCATCATTTCTTTCAAGAGGATAGAATAGCACAGTTTCATACTTGCTTCCCATGGATAGATTCGCCTAATTTCCTTTCAATGCCACCATTGAGCCTTTGATTACCTTCAAGAAACCACCCTCTCCAGTGAACTTGTACCCCCAATTATCTAGGGCACTCAACGAGATCAGGTTTCTACCAGCTTAGGTACATGCCATGCTTAAAACGTCCTTTCAGTACCATCATCCAAATTTACTTGCACATCTCCTTCACCAGCAATTGGAATAATTCTATTATCTCCCAATCTAACTTTTCCTCCCGCTTTTATAGGATGAGAAAAAGTTTTGATTAGGTGTCATGTGAAAGATGCGCCAATCAGGATCCATTGGTTTTGGATCACCTGTGAATACTGTCAAGGTCGTACCAGTAGCATCACTATCATTAGAACTTTCAATTGTTATGCAGAATTTCCTAATTTCTCCTTTCTCTGGGCAATTCTTCTGATATGTCCCGTCTGGTGACAATGAAAGCATTTTACAGACTTATGCTTTCTGGACTTTGATCTTCTCTTGCTTTTGCTTTCTGATCTCTTTCTCGACTACATCCTCTCGTCACGAACAACCCATCTGCAAGACCTTCAACTGGGTTAATACTAACTTCTGATGTTCCTTTATCATCAGTGATTCTTTGACATTTTTCATCATATTGGATCTACCATAAAGTATGGTATCACAGAAATTATCATAAGACGAAGGTAGTGAAGTCAACAAGATCATAGCTTGATCAACATCTTCTACTTTAATTCCAACTGCTCAACACAGAGATCATTCTGTTGAAGTCGTCTATATGCTCTTGCATTGATTTTCCTCCTGAATATTTGAACGTGTATAGCGCTTCCTCTGATAAAGCTTGTTGGACAATGTCTTTACGGAATATTTTTCTTCCAAAGCCTTCCATAGTGAATCAACGGTTTCTTCTTCCATGACTTCTCATAGAACATTATTTGCAAGACTCAACTATGTACTCAGTGCTTTGGCCATCATCTCCTCTTTCTTGTCATCAGGTAATGACTGGGCAATTTTTCTTTGCCCTCCAACGCCTTTGCAACACCTTGCTGATTTAGCAATGCCTCCAACTTCAACTTCCATAGCTTGAAGTTGTTGGACCGTCAAACTTTTCTACTTCAAATTTTGGCACCGACATCTTCAATCTAACACTAAGTGGCTCTTCAAGCACCAAGGAGAAATTCTTTTCTGATATGGAAGATTAACTAAGCTGCAACCATAGCATACTAAGAATAAATCCCACGTACCAAAGCTTGATACCACTTGTTAAGGGATATCAGATCTAATCAAAGATAGGTACACCCTAGTGTAATAAACACTTTATGGGTGTGAGCGGAAGCGCACCCAAATTGAAGAGACGGAAAAAATGAAGCATGTGAATAGTAATCCGTAGTGGGACCCATGTGTCACTATTTATATGAATAGTACACAAGGTAAAACCGTGTTGATATTGATGATGGGACCCACATCACTATTATAAATAGTACTATATAGTGGGACCCGCTTCACTCCAACAAAATAGATCAGAACCACACCAATATTTAACGTGGAAAACCCTTCTATAATTTTGAGGGAAAAACCAGGGCCAAACTTCAACAAATATCCACTATATTTAAAGAGTAATTAGAATATAGTGTATCCCTAAGACTCTCTTCTACTATAATTGTAGTATTCCAGAGATCTGAGAATATACCCAAAACCCCAAGTGTATACTCACACTACACTCTTGAAATTTTCTTACATACATTATCTATTTTTCTCTCACTATAAGAAACTTACTCTAATTCTTCCTCTACTAATGCAAGACTGCTTCTAAGACTGGATGCTTCTCCGTTGAAAGCCTCGGCTATTTATAGAGTTTTTGAGGTTATGTATGTTACTGCATATGCAGAGTAACTTCTCATGACTTCTACTTTCGGTAGGATCACATGTGGAGTTACTATGCACGCACACAGTAACTCCCGTGATGCAAAAGACAAAGCCACCTAACAACTACATCACTCATGGGTGGCCTTTTGGTAGAATTGATGGACACACAAGCCATTGCTTTTCAATAGCTCTCCAGGCAGAGCTAGTGTCGAAATCTCCTAGTAATCTTGAGTCTACAATACTTTTTGGATCGCCTTTAGCAAGCATCGAGCTAACCCACTGACTTATGTGAGTCTTTTCATGCATTTTTAATAGTGGTTGGCCCGTGATTATCTTCAAAAGAACAACTCCAAAGCTGAGACATCACTTTTCTCTTCAACTTGTTTGATATTTCATACCTGCATGACAAATCATTCGGTTCGGTTAATTTCTCATGGTCTCATCAGAATTTCGTCCAAATGAAAGTGGTGCTTTGCTTAACCATATAATTGAAGCACTTGAGTCAGGATCCAGGTAACCAGGAGTTCCAGCAACAATGGTGGATACATGTGTGTCCCCATCAATGGGAAAGCTTTTTGAGAGGCCTAAATCCGCAATTTTGCTTGGAAATTTTCATTTAGTAAAATATTTGTACATTTCACATCTCTGTGGATTATAGGTGGCTTACAATTGTGCAAATATTCCAGTCCTGACATCAAGATTTTAGCAGAAATAAATGGAAAGGATCAAGAGATTGAAGGAAAATTCAGAGTTAGTTTTCTTATACCCTGGGCCACATCCATAGCAATTTGAAGTCTATCTTCCCAAGTGAAGAGCTTTGCCCTGCTTTTTCTTCCTGCTCAACCATAATTAAGTTATAATTTTGAAAGCTTATAGCATAAGTAGATTGAATCTCAACAAAAATGAAAAGGGCTGTGAACATACCTGAAAGATGTTCATCTAGGTTCCCATTTGCCATATATTCATAAATGAGCCCTATGTGGGTTTCTTCATTGCAATACCCAATGAGAGAAGTCAGATTTCTATGATGAATCCTCATCAGAAGTTTAACCTGCAGTTAATGGCCACCTTTATCTCATCTCAACCACAAAGTTAGTGGAGCTTAGATACTATTTTGCAAGTAATGACAACTTGCCTCTGCAAGAAATTGTTGATATCCTTGTATTGATGATGGGGAAAGCATCTTGACAGCTACTTGAGTGTGATCAAGAAAGCCATGGTAAACAGTTCCAAATCCACCTCTACCAAGGATTCTATCAAAGTTGTTGATGATCTTAACAAGTTCATTGAATGAATATTGGCGTTGCTTGGACCCCAATTGTGTCTCATTTGGATTATTGGGCTCCATATGAATGTTCACTGCAGCTAATGTTGAGGAAAGATATTTACGATGTTTATCAATTACAACAAAATTAGATGTGTGATTAACCAAACTTTAAAGATTGTAATGGGTAGTTAGCAGCAGAGTTACCAAGTAGCTTTCTCTTTTTAAGGGCATACATGATAGCTGCTCCAGCAAATACTATGAGTAGGAGCACCAAAATCCCAGCAATTGATGCTAGTATGCGAATAGCTAGACTGTTTTTGTTGCCTTTATCATTTGTCTGTTTGTTCACTTGGTTGCATGCAGCAGATTCACATAGATTTGGATTTTGCCCCACACTAGCATAATTCAAACGAGAATAAAGTCAGATCATGAATTACATTTCACTTTCGCATTCACATATATTCCTCCCACTGTGAAACGCTATTTTTTGAACTTATTTTCAAGTTTCTAACAAAGTATTATGGAAATAAAAACAAAAAATAGGAAGTTGCAGCATGGCCATTATGAATTATAGTTGCATGCATATAAGATTAAAAAACACACTAATGACCAAATATTAATTAGTAAAAAGTATAATGATGAAATCAAGATAGTAATCATATGCAATATTAACTATGTTGTTGGCTCATGGCTCTAAGTAGGAGGCATACCTCAGTGTCAGTACACCATCATGTGTTCTTTCAACGAGTTCAGTTGGAACTAAACCTGTCAGGTTGTTATTCGCCAAGTTTCTGCCAAAACAAGAAAGAGATGACACCCTCCTCTGTTTTATAAGTGAAAAAATTACATTGATGCACTTGTATGGGATTGTCTTACAAGAATGTTAGTGATTGTAGTTCTGCCAGAAAATACGGTATAGCCCCATTTAAGCTATTGTTTGATAAATCCCTGAGAGGAGCAATTCAGTTAATTATACGATTACAAACCAAGGGGAGAAGCGGAGAGAAAGATACAAACTGAACAGATTTGGTTGCATCATATATTAACCAAATGAGTTGGGGTACTCACAAGGACTCTAACATAGTAAGCTTGGAGATGTAAGGTGATATGTGTCCGGTCAGTCCACTTGAAGATAAATTCCTGCTTGCAATACCAGATATATTATCAATTGATTACTGGATTTCATGAATCTATGCACGATTATTTGAATCACGAACTTACAAGGTGTCACCACCAAACTTAAGCCATGACCGGCGCATGGGAACACCTTTCCCATCAAGCCTTAACACACCAAAATTTCTAGGAAAGAGAGAGTTTCCTCTCTTTTGGACATTTCCCAAATAAAATTATAACCTGCAATATTTACCAATAATTTCACAACACTTGGGCATCAAGCATTCAGAATGCGCCCTTCCAGTACATAACAATATCTCAGCATAATCCGTTATAATACCAAATTGACTTGCAAACACTATTAAACATAATTTCATATATAGTTCAGTATAAAACCAAGTTAAGTTTACAAATCATTTCCATAACCAAATCCATATAGCTAAGTCATAATTTAGATCCAGAACCTGCTGTGACATATGGAGCATTTGACAACTATAGGCTGAACAAGATAAGAGTTCCCTCTAAAAAGGGCCTTTACAAAAAGGCTCACCAACTTAGAATTTTCTAAGGTTTGTTCGAAGGAACACAGAACCAAACTCTTGTATCTGAAAAAAAATGGAATATAACAGGGTGAGTTTTGCAACTCAATGAGAGATAGGATATACAGTTACTAGATGCAATAATAAATCAATATAAACATAATAATGTATATGTGCTCATAAAAGTATTTTTCTATCCATAAATTGAGATTTCTTGATAACATAGCTTTTTTTTTAAAAATCACATAAATCTAAACATAAACGGAGTTATCCTAAGTAGAACAATAACAAGTCAGACATGACCCAAGGTCATGTGCGGGTTAGCACCACACCTGCTAACTGGAGATAACCCGTAGCCATATACAAGTCAGACATGACTAAAAGTCATGTGCGGGTTAGCACCACACCTGCCTGGAGTTGCCCGTAGCCATATACAAGTCCAGCATAGCCAAGCTATGTGCGGGTTAGCACCTCACCTGCGATTGGAGTTCCTCACGTGCACGAGGCTAACGCCACTCGTTAACTCAGGTTCTAACTATGGAATTTCCCAACATAATTCAAAATCATGCACATTCCACTTCTAGAATTTTTTTACAATATAAATAAACTCAAACTTAATAATTAACATAAGATGTTCTAATATTCAATATTCACTGTAATTTGACTAAAAATATTTAAATAAGCATATTGACCAAATTATGGCCTACAATGACAATTTCCATTTCAAACATAAAGCTTCATTTTCAATAAATAAATTATTTTCTCCTATATCTACATACTTTCAACTCTCCAAATAATTTTATATTTATAATCAAAATTTATTACGCATAAAGTAAGCTAGATACACTATCTACTCACTACTAGTGGTTCAAAGAACGAAGATCAACTCCACAATTGCCACCAATTCAAGTGTTGATGACCGATTGCTCTATCGCTCTAGGAACAAGACAATATTAATATTTGTGAGCTAACAATATCACTAATTTACATAAATTATCCCAAATTCAATAAAAGCCCCAAATTATAGGGTTCAAGAAATACTAAAATTAATTCTAAACTTAGAAGCTCTAACAATTTAAATAGAGTAGTTTAGAAGCTAATTTACCACTTGAGAGTAGAATTGACGAAGAAAATCACTTTAATCTCGCCTAAAAGCTTCAAGCTCTCTCTAATGGAGTTAGAGAGAAAATGGAGGTATGAGAGGGAGAGAGAGAGAGGTGCGGTTATGAGGATGAGGAGGAAGAAGAAATGATGATGATGAAGTTTTGTGATGGAGGAAGCAAAAGGGATGAAGAAAGATGGAAGAAAGTGAGAGGGAAGGGAAGAAAACGTGAAGGGAAGAGTCTGGAAGTTACCGGAGAAAAGGAGGAGGAAGGGAAGATAAAGGAAAAGAGGAAAGTCTATGGTGGTCTATACCACTTAAGGTGCACGGTGGTCCTTACTTGATTTTGATTTTTTTTTTTTAACGGTCATTACACAAGGATATGATTCTGGGGTGCCAACGACACTGCAACCTAGACCATCCCACTTGCATGCTATGGGGGCACATGGATCTCCTTGCCAATTTCTAGTCACTCTATAAGCTGTCTTTATATTTGTGATAGCATCAACTAGTATTTTGGAATTTGGATATTCAAGAGTTCGTAAGAATTTCAAGCCTTTGTGCATAATTCAAATCACAAATTACAGCGGAAGGAACATGTTAATTTGGATATAAATAGCCGTCATCTTCTCAGTTCCTGTTGTGAGAAATCTTTGACTAAGTAAACCTCAAGGGCACTCAATGATGGGTGGAAGAGAGAAGACTCTGTCGAACAAGTGAAATTTGATATTTGTTCTGTCAGACCATGCTTGTAGTATATTTGGTAAATATTTCACGGTATGGGGGACACTGGTGCATTGGACCAATGGTCGCCATTTAGGTTGATGTTGAATGATCTAGTTGTAGGATTATCAACAGAAATGCGGAAGCGCATCGTACCACGCGACGTAGGAAAAATAGAACCTTCATTGTTTTGATTACCTGGAAGGACGCAGTGAACGAAAGCTTCACGATCGGTAGTAATCCGCTCTTTGACAGATCTTCCAGACTATCTCTCGAGGGGGATGGAGTGGCTGTGTGGGCAACCGTTAGATGATGAACGTCTGCCAGGGTGTCTGTTTCTGATGAAAAACACTTAGTGAGGCACAAGGGTGAAAAGATTAGTTTATATATGTGAAGTCCAAGACCTAACCCTAAGCCACATGGGCCATATTGTTCTTGGGCTTTAATCTCACTAAAGTCTTATTGGACTTAAGTGACTAAAGAGCATATAACCCAACAATCTCCCACTTGCTCTTTAAGATACAAACTTGAGTTCATAAACCCAAGACCATGTATCCCATAAGCCATCATCATTGATAATATACCCCATCCCTTATCTCAAGCTAGCCTGGGATCTACCATTTGTCATCTATCAAGGCTCCTGATAATCTCCAGAAGATTATCTAATTCATGCTACTCCACTAAAAGCCCGAACGTGAACTCCAAGAATAATAACATTTATAACATGAATATGCATCGCCCCTTTATAGAATGTCTATAATTGATTGACTAGTTTTCTGTTACCCAATCAATTATTTATTTCCTTGACTGTGATAGTTCTCTAATGGATTACATGCACTGGCCAATGTCTTCAATATCCAAGTACCGAAACATATCAAGGGGACATTTCCTATAAATTCCATGTTGTTTATCTCATAAACACCAATAACCAAATAGTTTCAATCCCAAAATACCGAGTTATTGGCCATCAATAGATTGAACCTCACCCGTTGGTAAATCAAAGAATGAAAACTATTCGACTACCTATTTAAAATAAACTCAGGATTAAGAGCAACTACATAACTATAGTTATCTGGAGATTTGATTCTTATGACAGAAAGAACAACTTTAATCAAATCTCTCCTTGATCCATTCAATGTAAATATTAACTCACACCAATATTTAAAATGATTCGGACAAAATCATCTCATAAATATTGCAGCCTAAAAAAAATGCCCAACTTTATTTAATAGCTGTGAACCTATTCATCAATTGTGAGAACCTATGACCATGTCCTCCATGAACGTATCCATATGATCATATACTTCACAATTGATCCGGACCTTCGTGTTTGTAAATAGTGTGCGGAATAAATGAATAATACCTCATTTATAACATTCAAAAAAATACAATGTCATAATGTCTTGCTCAAAAGGCACAAAATAACAAAGTGAAATAACAACTTCCTAAAGCTATAGCAAATCTGGAATCCTCCTAAGACCCATAGATGTAACATGCCTCTCGAACACACGTTCAGGCAAACTCTTAGTAAAAGGGTCAGCAAGGTCTCGTCAAATGCTATCTTGACTACCACTGTATCTCCTCTTTCAATTATATCTCGGATCAAGTGGTACTTCCTCTCTATGTGCTTTTGTCTTTTGTGACACCTTGGTTCCTTGGACTGTGCTCCTGCCCACTGTTCTCAAGGAAGTGTGATGGGACGACTAACACTTGGTATCACTTGAAGATCCGTTAGGAACTTCTTTAACCATGCGGCTTCCTTTGCCGAAGCGGCTACATACTCAGCCTGGTAGAGTCAGCCACACATGATTGTTTGACACTCCTCCAACAAATGGCCCCACCATTAAGAGTGAACACATACCCAGAGGTGGATTTTCTTGAGTCAATGTCTCCTTGGAAATCTGAGTCTGTATAACCAATGGTTTCAAGACTCCCACTAGAATAGACCAACATATAATCTCTCGTTCTCCTAAGGTACTTGAGTATATGTTTAACCGCTATCCATGTTTCTCCAGGATTAGATTGGTACCGACTTACTACTCCCACGCATAGCAGATATCTGGTCTTGTGCACAACATAGCATACATAAGGCTACCTCCTGCGAAGCGTAAGGTATCCTACTCATGCGTTCTCTCTCTAGGAGTTTTGGAGAATGCTCCTTAGAGAGATGAATCCCATGCCTGAAGGGTAAAATTCCCTTCTTGGAATTCTCCATGTGAACCTGGCAAGTATTTTGTCGATGTAATTAGCCTGAGATAATGCCAATGCCCTATTCTTCCGTCTCGCAAGAGCTTAATACCAAGAATATAATTGGCTTCCCCTAGGTCCTTCATATCAAAATGCTTGCTTAGCCAGGTCTTTATGCCTAATAATACCTCCGTATCATTTCGATAAGGAGTATATCATCCACATAAAGTACCAGGAAATACTGCGTTTCCTTGGATCCTTTTATACACACACGGCTCATCAGGACTTTTCTCAAAACCATAAGACTTAATGGCTTGATCAAACCTGATGTTCCATGATCTGGACGCTTGCTTAAGTCCATAAATGGACCTTTGCAACTTGCATACCAAGTTTTCTTGCCCTTTGGCTATGAACCCTTTTGGTTGCTGCATATAGATATCCTCTTCCAAATTTCCATTTAGAAAGCAGTTTGACATCCATTTGCCAAATCTCATAATCAAGATTTGCTGAACAGCTAAGAGAATCCGGATGGACTTGAGCATGGCAACGGCGAAAAGGTTTCTTCATAATCCACACCTTCTATTTGGGTGTACCCTTCGCCACCAATCTAGCTTTGAAGGTTTCAACCTTCCCGTAGATCCTCTCTTTCTCTTGTAGATCCACTTACACCCAATGGGTCTTACCCTTTTGGTGCATCTACAAGAGACCAAACTGAGTTGAAATACAAAGAATCCATTTCACGATTCATAGCCTCAAGCCATTCCTGAGCATCAACATCCCTTAGTGCCTCGTCATAACTCGTGGGATCATCATCTTCTTCAATGATGACATCCTAGACGATTCACCCAACAAGAGAAATCTTGCGAGTTTACGAATCACTCTCCCACTACGAGTTTGCCGCACTTGTTGTTGTGCATTTAGGGGGATCCAATTCTAGATGAGGACCCTCATTAAGAGGATTAACCAATTCATGATTTTGTTGTTCTTCCATAAGCGGTAACTGCATCTCTCCAGGTTCCACTTGTTGTTCATCATGCTGAACTTCTGGTTCTTTTCTGGTTCCTGTGTGTGTTCAACATCAGGTATATTTTCCCTCTTTGAACAACCAGGAACAAAAGCTGAACCGCCTGAGGTTGAGGTGAAACTTGATCTGAGACTAGCTCATCAAGAATAACCTTACTCCTAGGCTTATAATTTGCCATATAGTCCTCTAATTTGCCATATAGTCCTCCTCTAAGAAAGTTGCATGTGTGCTCACTATGACCTTCTTTTCCTTCGGACTATAAAACAACCAACCTCTGGTTCCTTTAGGATAGCCTATAAATATGCATACTTCTTACGCGAGTCCATCTTATTTGGCTTCGGTTGTAAGACATGTGCCAGCACCCAAAGAATATGGTTCAAGGTGGGCTTACACCCTTTCCATAATTCTATTGGTGTCTTTGAACCGACTTGGACGGAGCTAAGTTCAATAGGTACATAGCAGTTTCTAAGGCATATCCCAGAATGAATGAAAGAGATGAATAACTGAGCATAGATCTTTCCATTTCTAAAAGGGTTCTATTTCTCCTTTCAGCAACTCCATTTCCTGGGGTGTCCCTGGAGAAGATAATTGTGAAACTATCCCCTCTTTGGTCAGGTAAGACCTGAACTCTCAGATAGGTATTCACCCTCTGTAGAACGAAAAGTCTTAATTTGAACACCAAGATGCTTTTCCCCAGCTTTGAACTCTTGGAATTTTCCAAAAGCTTCAGACTTGTGACGCATCAGGTACACATGTCCAAATCTAGAGTAATCATCAGTAAATGTGATACTGATACCCGCCTCTGGCCTGGACATTTATTGGTCCACATACATCAGTATGTACCAATTCCAGCTGAAGTGTGGCACGATTTCCCTTGGCCTTGAAAGATCTCTTAGTCATTTTACCCTCTAAACAAGATTCACAAACTGGTAACGGTTCAAAGTTCAGGGATTTTAAAATCCCACTATTGACCAAACCTTGTATCCTGTTAGAGTTAATATGACCCAATCTCAAATGCCAAAGATAAGTTTCATTGAAAACTTTTCTTTTCTTTGATGAATGAACATGCTCAACATCTCCTAATTCAACATGATTAATTTCACAGGGCACAGGACTAAGGAAATAAAGACCATTAAACATTACACCGGAACAAATAAAAGAAGATGGACTTCTTATTGAACTGAGGAATTAAAAACTGTCAAACCATGTTTAACTAAACAACTAACAGAAATTAAATTCCTCTGAAAATCCGAATATATAAACAGTCTTCTAAAACCAAAGTTCTGCAATTATCAAAAGATAAAATAACTTGTCCCACTGCTAGTGGACACAAGCTCCCCATTTCCAAGCTTCAAAACTCTTTGTCCTTCACTTACAGGCAAGCTATGTTTGAACCACTGCAAAGAGTAACAAACATGGTTAGTGGCTCCTGAATCAATGATCCATTTATCATTGTAATTCTCCACTAAACAAGCCTCAATCACATGTAAATTACCCATACCTGGTTTATTCATACGTGGGCAATTTTTCTTCCAATGCCCCTTTTGTCCGCACTTGAAGCACTTGCCTTTTGGCTGCTTCATTGCAACTGGTTTGGCAACTGGAACTCCTGATTTCTTCTTTTTCTTGTTTTTGTTCCTTCCCTTGGGTTTCCCCTTAGGTTTCACAGAACTCTCACCAGCAAAAAATGCACTTCCCCCTTGACTAAGGCTGTTCAGCACTCTCAAGCTCATGCATCGCTGAGTAAGGTCAAGATTCATCTTATTCATATTATAATTCATCTTGAACTGATTGAAGTATTCAGGCAGTGATTGCAAGAGAATGTCAACTTTTACTTCTTGTTCAAATCTGACCCCATGGTCTTCAGCCTTCTTGAAGTTTGCTATCATTGTCAGACAATGATCCCGCACACTTCCTCCAACATCACTGTCTTGGTGACTGCATTCAGCGCATTTGCCTGGCAGAGCTGCTAGACGTAGCAAACATGCCATCAAGAGTCTGGAGCATGTTTGCTCCACTCTCAATCATGCTCACTTGCTCCTGAAGGTGACTGGCGAGCTGGCTAAAATATAGGCGAACTGCCACATTTGCCTTCTCCCATTTTTCCTTCTCCTGCGAAAACGTGCCTTTGTTGCCTCAGGCGCATCTTCAGGCGCTGCCTGGCATAGGGGTAGTTAGAACAAAGTTGAGCTTTTCATATTGAAGAACAATATCCAAATTAGTTTTCCATTGTTTGTAGTTTGTACCATCCATAGGTTTTTGGCTCAAGATAGTAGCTAAAGGATTGAATGAAGACATTTCTGAAAACAATGAAAAACACACTAATTACAAACTAGAATAACAACAAACAATATAGCGCTAGTAGATTCTAATAACTACTACTTGTTTATTGTGTAACAATCCATTAGTTATCTTTACAAGGCTTACGATGGGCAAGATACTTGTAAAACTAATATTGTTATTTTGGGCCTTCAGTTTCATTGCCAGAGCCTCGATGGGAGGGTTAACAATTTTACCAAAGTTGAATGTATTTAACCATTGTTTACTTTCAAAATTATCTTTAGTGTCTAAGTGTTGCCGACATGGGCCGTACAAAACTTTACTAAAATTTTGAAAAAATATTAAGGTTTAATCTAGCGAAATCGATTATCCTTATCCAATGGGCTTTAGCGATAACCATTTCACTAATAAACCCACAATTGGAGCCCGCAGATTTAATACTTTTAAAAAAAATTTAAACCTTCACCCATTCAATTTTTTTTTTTAAAGTTTAGAATTTTCCAATTTCCAAAAAAAATGTTTCATTCGAAAATAATTTTTGTTTGATTTCAAAAACTATGTAAGTAGGTGTAGCCGATGAACGTGCATCACCTAACTTAACGTAATTTTGAAAACATTAAGGTCCTAAAATCTGGTCACTTCACGGCGTGTGCTCCACACAATCATGATACATGATTGTTGTATGCGCGTGTGTTATTCCATGACCATTTTAGAAAACCCACAAAAATTTATTTTCAAGAAACAATTTTCTCTTAGGAAATTATCTGGATTATTTGTCTAGATTTTAATTCCACAATAAATTAATCTCATTATTAATCTTGATTTCTTACCGAAAATCATAATAATTGATAATTAATCTAGTGGATAACTTAAAATTTAAATAATCGCGCATAATAACTATATACTAGTCGTATCATGACAAAAGTTATTATGCATATATGACATGTGATTATGCAACAATATGGCACCATCCTATTCTATATGGCATGTTATTACAAACATCATGTTAATCGCACATATAATTCATACAATTCAATAAAAGCAATAAATAATTAAACAAATAACTTTAATCCATGGTTTTCCTAAAAAAAAAAATATATATTACAACTTTGGAATTCCTCTTTCGTCCAGCCCACAATATTTGCCTCAAGCCCCTTTAGGGTATCCATGGGCCCAAAAGCCCAAAAAACCCAATCCTTGGCGAGAAACCCTAGGACACGAAAGAGGAACCCTAGCCGTCAGGACTGCCGCCGTCATCCGACTCAGCACGAAACTCAAGGGAAGGACCACCATGAGGAGACGAGACGCCGCCGGAAACACCCAAAGGGTGTTCCACGCGCCCTCACGCGCGGCTCCACCGCCGCGCGTGAAGGCCACTCTCAGCCGCTTGTGGCGGCGCGTGGCGGCGCGTCCGGCATCCACGCGCCGGCCACCCATCACTTTGTTCGTCTTTCCGTCCTCTTTCCAACCATATATGGATCATCCAATTCTGAGATCCAGAGGTCCACGAAAAGTCTCTCGCAGTGTTGATTGCTCATCTTCTTCGCGTTTCTCGATCTTGAACTTTTACAGAAATTCAAAAAATACATAGGAAAATGCGAAAAACATAAAATAAAGCAAGGAGGAAACCTAATCATATGGGATTAGCCTCCTTGTTACAAACCAAGAAAAACACAAGAGAATCTAACCATGGATTAAAGCGATTAACCGATTAAAAATTAAGACTTTTACCGAATATAAACTATAAGCGAATAAATAACATGAAATAAATAACAAATACAGAAAAATAAGGTGCCATATTTTTCAAAAAAAATTGAAATAAATCACATGAAATATAAATTAATATCAAACTGGTTCTTTTCCTCATCGCAATCCCTGATACCAATTGTAGGATTATCAACACGCGGAAGCGCATCGTACCGACGCGACGTAGGAAAAATAGAACCTTCATTGTTTTGATTACCTGAAGGACGCAGTGAACCGAAAGCTTCACGATCGGTAGTAATCCGCTCTTTGACAGATCTTCCAGACTATCTCTCGAGGGATGGAGTGGCGTGTGGGCAACCGTTAGATGATGAACGCCTGCCTAGGTGTCTGTTTCTGATGAAAAACACTTAGTGAGGCACAAGGGTGAAAAGATTAGTTTATATATGCTGTGAAGTCCAAGACCTAACCCTAAGCGACATGGGCCATATTGTTCTTGGGCTTTAATCTCACTAAAGTCTTATTGGACTTAAGTGACTAAAGAGCATATAACCCAACACTAGTTTCATTTGCAGCCAGCTCTTGAACTCTAGGAAGTGAGGTAGAAATAGTATTGATCATCTGCATTATCGGATTCCATGAAATCTAAAGAAGCACTGCCATTTATTGGTGTAGCGCAGTGCTCATCACAACTTGGTGGTCTAATCATTAGATTTAGATCATCATTGCTAAGTGTGGTGCTTAATTGTCTCCATTGGTTGTCGGAATAAGGCTCCCATATACGGTCATACAAATCATCTTTGTACCTATATACCATGATTTTCTGTTTCTAAGTATAATTATACGAGTATTTGGTATGACAGAAGTACAATATGGAGCTGTAGTATAAATTAAATTATAAACAAGTAAAATATAACTAGAAGTATCTAAACAAATTAAAAGTATGGGTAAAGTATCTAATACGTATTAATATAGGTTCATTCGACTATTTGAAGTATTCGCATCATAGTAATAAAACATGTTATCTCATAATGTAAATGAGCTAATATGACTCAATTCTAAAGACTCACCTGTACGTTGAGTTGGTGATGGAACCACAATCAAGACGAAGGAAACGTGCCAACGATGCAGCTGGTTGAGTGCCATACGTATCATTTTTCAAAATCCTCAATTCTATAGCTGAAATGAATGGAATCCCATTGCCTGTGTTAACTAGACAGAGATGTATATAGTCCTGTGATGGGGAGTGAATGAGCTCACTGTTTATGCTGAGTGATGCTTTGGTGAATTTCACCGTGTCCCACAAATTAGGTCCAAGATGAAGATCAAATTGTGGGAGCTCATTTAGACCATCATAGTTTCCATACAGGAAACTAGCTCGGATTAAATATCTAGTGTCACTAGTTACATTTATCCTGTAACAGTTCCTCAGTCCACTAGGAAAACTCCTCACGTAGCTAAACTGCTGTTGATGAGTCCTCCTGTCTTCAGGTGACACACTCTTGCTTACTCCAGTACTGATGAATTCAGCATCTGAAATGTATTTTATTCCAGTGCTCTTCTCAGTATAGGGTGCATTTTCAGGTAGCCCACAATCTATGCTAATGAATCCTGAGAGATGAAAACAAGGAAAAATTGAGTAATATTATTTTTTAATACATTATAGATATGTAGTTATGCAACTTTAATTGACTCTTCAGATTTTGATAACCAAACCTGATTGTTCCTGGGTTTGAACCAGAACAAGGCTAGTAAGAACCCCGAGCAACACGAAAACAGAATGCAGTATCATTCCCATCGTTTGTTGTGTTCTACTTTGCTTATGGAGACAAACATACGAGTGCCATACTAGGATTTATAAAGCTGAAGTCGTACTCGTATTCCACAGTAATTTATTAGGGGGGCAACTTAGTCAACATTCCTCGTGATTCAGAGTTTCGTTTTTTCTTTTCTTTTTTTAAATTTTCCATTGGCATCATAGGGTAGCAGTATCCTATGTTTTTAATGGATGTGATTAAATCAATGATTTCATAAATTTTAATAATTTGAGTTAGTGTGGTTCATAATTCATTTTTAACTACAAATAATAAAAAAGTATTAATACTATTGAATTTTTCAAGGGTACTAAACCCCCTTTTTTAAATGTTTTTACTTAATAAAAGACACAATGCGTAAACCTTTTTGAGGGTCATGTCACGGTAATGCATGGTGTAAGTTGAATCAAATAAAAGGTATCATGAAGTCAATTTATTTGTGGTTCGTTGTGTTCAACATTATTTCAATAGCATCCTCACAAGAAGAATGGGTGTTGATATATGACTTTGACTTTTCTTGTAAGGATATGTGACTTGATTCCGGTCTTCTTACGTTAGAAAGGAAGTGAAATCATCCTTTTAAGGTTTATTGAAGTCTCAGACACTCACCTGAGTCGAGAAGATTACAAGGGCCAAAGAGGGAAGACGAACTCTCACAGTAGAGACAAAGCCTACTCAAAAGTAAATACACTCTAAAAAAAGTAAAATAAAGGAAAAGGAAAAAAAATCAAAGGAATTTTTTTTGTTTAATTTTGATGCCAAGTCACACATCTTATTTATAATTAAAGGAGAGAAAAAGGAAAAAATGAACGTGAATGCTATTAGATATAAAATCATATATTTTACAAAGTGTTATTAATCTATATTTTGATAGGAAAATGCTATTGATTACTGTTAATTAATTAAATAGTAAGAAAAAATGGCCACTCAATAAACAGTAACACAACTCAAATATTTACTCAAAATTCTATGAATTTAATATTGAATTTCATTTGTAAATGTTCATTATTGAGTGAGAACACATGATCACTTAACCATTCACAGCTTTTGCCAACTTTATATTTAATGTATAAATTTATTTATAATTATTTTTTTGATATTTCAGGAATTAAATAGATCGCAATAAAGTTTGAATATAGAATCTCATACATACTACCCAACCGTCACCACTAAACTAATCCCAGTGGCTTTTTATATATAATTGTTAACCACTTGCTGAAAAAATGAATTTTTTTTAATGCAAAAATAAATATAACAACTTATTAACAAGTAATAGTCAATAACATATTTACTTAGAAATATAAATTAATGGACATGTTCTCTAAATAAATTTCATATAATTCTTTTAGTAATTCAAATATTTGATTTCTCTAAATTAAATATTTCTTCTAACCAGTACTTCTTGCCCTTAATTTTCTCTTAAAACAATATTATTACCTAATAGGCAAGTGGTCATATTAATTAGTTTGTTATTAGAGAGATTTATCTAAAATGAGGATATTTTAATTTGCTGAAGCATTTATCAAGCATGCATAATGTACAAGCTCATCTTATCTCATGTTGAAATTTAATTATTTTATTTATAAGGATGAGGATCCAGTGAGATTGACCAAGATGGTAGGTACTTTGATTTCAGGTTTTATATCTAATCGCATTCATGTTGATTTTTTTTCCCTTTATTTTTTTAATCATAAAGAAGGCATGTATGTGACTCTGTATCAAAACCAATACCATAACTAATCCATGGCGGGACTATAGAACTTAAAAGGATGATTCCAGTTCTTTACTAGCGTAAGAAGACCGGAATCAAGTCACATATCCTTACAAGAAAAATTAAGTCATAAATCAACTCACCTATCCTCTGTTGTGATGAGGATGTTATCGAATTAGTCTTGCACACAGTGAACCATAAAGAATTCCAATTTTGAACGATAATGTTCGTGTCCTTTTATTGCCGACAAATTGAAAGAAAAAGCCATGAATTAACGACCTCAATTTTCTTCTTTTGAGCGGGTCTTGGCTTGCATGTCCCATTTTTATGGGGCAAGAGTAGAAAACTATAGGAGGTGAAGAAAACAACACGATTTGAGCTGCATTTTTCAGGTTTAGATAATCCTTGTTCTTGAGTGGAATACTCAAGTCCCAAGCGTTATGTGCACGGCAATCTTGATTTTGAGGCATCGATATGGTCTCAGGAATGTCATGTCTAGTCTTGCTGACTCTGTCGGATTGAGATCTTCCGCTTGCTTTTTAATGATCCCTTGCTAGTCTCACCGATCAATTTTTTATTTTTATTTTTTGGGTACATGAAAACAAAAACAATTAGAACAAGAATTTCTCTCTCTTTTGATTAAGATTAATTTCTTACTCGTCAATTTTTGCGAGGCTAATAGTATTGCCTGTTTTATGGTTTAACAAGCAATACTACAAAAATAAAATACTAAGAACGAAAGAACTAAATACATATATACTAAAAGTAGAAAATAATAAATTTTTATATTTTTTTTAAGTAGATAAAGAGCTACGTTTTTTTTTTATCAGGATTAGAAATAATAGAAAAAGAAAAAAATGTAAAGCAAGTCAATTATATTTTCAAAAATAACGGAGTGGCTATTGCCACACTCTCATGTCTATTGTCACACTATACCTGATGAAAATTATTAGTTAAGTGTTCCAAAATTCTCTTTAGTTTATTTCACAATTAAATTGATAATTTGTTATTATTTCATGTTTAATCCATACTTAATATTATTAATATTATTGTTCAATTTTTTTTGTTTATGTAATCTTTTATTTTATGAATATATTTTCATCTTTTACTCATTTTTCTCATAAAATATATTAAATTTATATTTTCACATAAATAATTTTTTTATAATATTTATTTTTTAATCTTAAATAGTGTTCAAATTGAAATAACTTATTTACTTCAAATAACTTTCTTAAAGGATAATAGATCATTTTTGTTTTAATTCCTCTAATTTTTGTTTGGCTTATGCTCATTTTTCTAATATTATGTTTTTATTATGTAATAATTATCTACATAATCATTTTTATATTAGATAATGAATAATTAAAAATTGAAAAATAAATTTTAATTTACAACATACATACTCAAAGATTTTTCATATTGTCTTTATATAATTTAATTTAGTATTAAAGACATATTATATTCATATTTTTAGTATTGATCTCTCAATTTTTACTGTAGTTTTTATTTTCATTTTTATTCTTAAAAATTAGGGTAATATAATACAATAAATTAGTTATCTATGTAATAATTATATACACTATTTACAATAAATGTTATACTAATATTTGATGATATATTTTTACAACCTTCAAGGTGTTTAAAAAATGCGATATTAAACACATTAACTAAAATGACAAAATATTATTTGATAATAGTATAATTTTTTTACATTGATAGTGAAAATAAAATTTTAAAGTTATTATTAAGAATTATTTTATTTCATTCAAATTTTATTATTGTTATTATAATTCAAAGTTTTTATACTTTCTATTACATGTCAAAATTTGTATTACTACATTGATAGTGATATTTTATTTCATATCATATTTATAAAATATTAAAATAAAAAAGTACCAAAATACAAGTATACTTTAAGAAATCTATTCGAAGTTAAAAGCTTAATCAATTTGAACACTATTTAAAAAAAATTGGTCTTATGGAAAATATAAATTTAGTATATTTCATGATAAAAATGGGTAAAAAGTTAAAATATTTTCATAAAACAAAAGACTACATAAACAAAAAAATTGAACAAAAATATTCATAATTTAAGTGTGAATTGAACATAAAATAATAATATTTTATTAATTTAATTGCAAAAAAAATAAATAAAGAATATTTCAAACACTTAAACAATAGCCCATTAATTAGAGTGTAATAATAAATATAAGAGTATGACAATAACCATTCCTTCAAAAAATATATTATATTTTGTGAAAAAAGATGTCACGGTCACCTTTCTCTTATGCATGCAAATTGGAAGCAATTGAAGAAGTGCTGCCACAAAGGCTACTCCGCCTTCCTCAAGCCACTGCTACATCTACTGATTTCCTCGCAATTTCAATGTCATATCCTTATTTAAACACTACTAGGAATTTGATTTTTACTAACATTTAATAAATATTATGAAATCATAAAAAAAAAATTTGTTATTTCTTTTACTAACATTTTTACAAATGTTGTATTTACTCTATGTCGCTAAAGAATTTTAACATTTTTCTATATTTTTACTAACATTTTAAAAGTGTTACAAGAGATACATTTTGTAACAATTTTCAAATGTTACAAAACACATATATATCACAGCACCTTTAAAATGCTACTAATTTCCTATTTTGCAATATTTTTAAAATGTTACAATACATGCATTTTGTAACATTTTTCAAATGTTGCAAAAACACATATATCACAATATTTTTAAAATGTTACTAATTTCCTATTTTGCACCATTTAAAAAATGTTACCTCTTACTCTCTTTTTACAACATTTTAAAAATATTAACAATTTAAATGTTAAAATATCAGTATTTTAAGTGCCGAAAAGTCTAAAATGAGACATAAAAGCAACGAAAGTTTATGAATCTTTTCCAAAATGAAAGGAAAGCAATAAACAATTAACTAGTTAATCGTTAACATCCTATCAAATAAAGCATTATACATAGTAAGAAAGCACATGCTAAAGAAGCAAAACTGACCTAACAACCTTTTCAACCTTCAATCAACAAGATATTATTGATTATAAAAGTAGAAACAGATACCAGTTTTAGGTCACAATGTGCTAATAAGGATAGGTTTATTACTTGTTGTGGCTGGTTATTGGATCCTGATACATGTATCACTTAAACCAAATAAATGTATTGTAGTCACAATTTTATATGAAAAATGTAAATGTTCCTCCTTTTCCCCTTGCGGTTAGCTTGTTAAAGAGTCACCAATGCTTCTTGTGTCTTAAGAATGATGCCCCTCTGCTGAAGGTTGGTGATTGCAAGTTTGCAATCTAAGCACTTCCAGCTATTTCACCTTGCTTCCAAACTTTATTCTTTTCCTAAAATGAGCCATTTTGAAATAACAAGGATATAAGTTAATTAAGGGCTAGTCAAACACTTCAGCAACTCAGTAAACAAAGTCAAAATGTAAAGTAAAAGTTAATTAAGGGCTAATGGGGCTGGACCTTTTTTTAGTCTTTGCATAACAAAGACTTGGTGAGACCTTGTGCAACAGCTCATCAACAGATTTAAGGGTTGGCCTTGGCAATAGAGTTGGGCTATGTGACTCACTCATATCAATAACCTTTTTCTTCTTCTTTGCTCTTTTTTTGTGTTGGTCATGTTTCTTTACCTGCAATGTCAAGTCAACAAAGTTAGCAACCAATTGAGTTGCCAAAAATGCTTCAGCACATAGGATTTTATCTTTTTATAAACCACATGTATATTGGGGATTCTAATTAAGCATATAATCACACTTTGAAGCAAGTGACATAAAATTAAAACAAAGGACAATGCAAGATACCCAGAGACAACATCAGCTATATAGTTAAATGACTTGAGAATATTCACTAATTTATAGATATCAGAGTCACAAGTATCAGAGTTTAGAAGAATTCATTCTCAATATTAAATATACATACAACAATAGCATGAGCTTAAGACAATCAACAATAATAGCATATCAATCCAATAATGTAGCGATCAGTATATAATAACAAACTTTTCGTAACTGAAATCCAAGTCCTTAATGATGTACTTACAGTCTTAGTGGTTCACAGATTGCTGAGGATAGGTGCTCCGAACCTTGCCTCTTGAAAGCACCATCAGCAAGACACTCATCTCTGGTGCCTAGTTGATCACCATATGAGGTGCCAAAAGGTGATCCAAGAGCCTGTTTTTATTTTCCTCAGCAGGCAGGGGAAAACAAACTAAGTAACTTAAGGCAGCAACATATCAATTCAAGAGGGGCCAAATGGACCTCAAAGTAAAATATGAGACATATAGTAGTTCATCAAAGATCTTCTAGTGCACAAGCAGTGAAGAGAAGCCATAGGAGGAGGGGAAGGCATTGAAATGTGACTGTTTCCATCAGATTCAGTGGATTGTTACTTTCAAAGCTATTGGACAAGGGTATAACCGTATAACAAAAATGATAATGGCCAGATGTTGCCCATAGTTCAACGTAAGCAAGAAAGAAGTAATTTCCAGTTTTTAGCTTTTTTGAAAGATTAAAAAGAAGCCAAGAATAGTAAATCGTGCCTAAGTTACTCTAACCACCGGCAAGTTAATGCCAAAATAGAAACTGTTGGAAGACAAATTTTGACATCATTCCAGACTGTTTTCTAATTATTACAACTAACTCCTTTGTGGGACTGATACTACAAAGTCAAATAAAGACAGAAGGGAGGCTTCGTTTTATGTCAATGACTTACAGCTCAAATCTCCATTTACATACACAAGTTTGGAATTCCAATAATGATGAAAACTAGTCTACCAAACATCAATTTTTTTTTCTTCTTCTTTTCACATGCATGATTCAGTGATTCACCATCACAAGAACTCAAAATCACAAATCAATGTTGTATAAAACCATAGCATTGAAACTGCGATTCCACAATTAATCACAAGATTGAAATCGAAACCTTCCTAATATTGTAATATGATATATCCAATGATCTACATCAACAAATAACTAATTCCTAGCATAATCGAACTGAATAAACACCGCCACAATTTTTCAGACATTGGGAAAAAATAGATTAATTTGAATCAAAAGAATGTTATCATAATCCACATTAACCTTCTAGGATTCATGGCTCACGAGATCACAGATTCCACTGCTCTCGATCGTGTAATCTCTATTTCTAATAACCGAAAAAAAAGAAGGGGAAAATCACAATTAATTATAACCGAAAATCACCTTTAAAAAAATGAACAGAGAAAGGGAAGAAACAAAGAAAATGCAGAGGAGCGAAACGGAAAGCAGATCGGAAGAAAATATGGAGGAAGATTCCAGAAACAATAAATCAAACACATAACAATCAAGGTTCGATATGCATTTGCATCAAATGTGAAGAATACATAAAAAACGAACAATAACAATTCAGAATATGAGATTGAAGTAAGTAGATTTTGCAAATTGAACCTCGAGGAGTGAGAGAGAGCTGAAGCCGTGGTAGAAAATGAAAATGGCACCAATCGAAGATTTGCGTTCAAAATTTCAGCTGCAATTCACAAGAACTCAATCACATATTAAAAGTTTCGATCTCCATTCAAGCTCAAAATTGAAGAGCATGCGAGATTCGCAGTTACCTTAAGAAAGATAGAGAGAGACAGAGGTGAGGTGTGAAATGGAACCCTAATCTTGTGAATGCAACAATCACAATTTGAGAGAAGAGAGCGAGAGCGAGAGCGAGAGAGAGCGAGAGCGAGAGAGAGCGAGAGAGTGTGTTTAAGAGTTTGAAATGGCATGAATGTGACACTGGGGGCGTTGATCTGTTCTGGAGGCGTTGATCTTTGCTAACATTTTGCCTAAAAATGTTATGGAAAGTATGATAAAGATAACACTTTAACAAGTGTTGCAAATTAAGTGTCACTAATTATCACATTTGTAGTAGTGAAATATGGTGCATATCGCATATGTAAGTTGGCGCGGGTTCTATGCAACACATGTATAAATAACAATTTTTTTATGATTGTCTCAAAACATTATCTATATCATTAAACGAAAGCCGTGGATTAATATCTTTTGGCATTCACGTGAATGTTGTTAGAAAATGAAAGACAATCTTGATTATGTATAGAATTTTCAGGATCATTACATAGATATATCTCATTGAACAGGTTCATTTTCTAAGGAACAAAAAAAAAGAAGCAAAACATTTTAATTGACTTATTTATGATCACACAACAATTGCTTTGTATAAAATGGCAGAATAAAACAGAAGACAAAAGCAGTCCACTGCATCAACAAACTGCAACAATATAACATAAAAACACATTCGGGTACAACAAACGGAAATTGAAACCCACCACAACTTCCATATATGTTACATTTTAGCTTCAAGAAGGGTGCTACCTTGCTAAGGGACGGAGTTCAGTAGTCAGATTAATGGTTAATTCAATCGAATCTTTGTTTTCTTGTGCAGCACTAGATTGTTTTCTGGCTAACTCTGTTGCCAAACATTCCTTTAGCTCAGTCACAACATCACTCATGTTTGGCCTTTTGGAAGAACTAATGGACACAGAAGCCATTGCTATTTCAACAGCTCTCCAGACAGAGCTAGTTTCATAATCTCCTTGTAATCTTGAGTCAACGATACTTTTTATATCCCCTTTGGAAAGCAGGGAGCTAACCCATTTACTTATATGAATCTTCTCATGAGTTTTTGTTATTGCTGGTTGACCTGTGATTATCTTTAAAAGAACTACTCCAAAGCTGTAAACATCACTTTTCTCTCAACCTGTTCGATATGCCGTACCTGCTCGTGCAATTTTCATACTTTCTTGTCAGATATGGACTAAGAATATTATCTCAATGATGTGTATAGAATGAGGATGTTGCATAGGTACACAAACAATACCAGCATTAGGTACGGATACGGGTATGAGGCACGGAAATTTTGCAAACATTAGGTTACATGTATGTATGGGATAGTGTATTATATAAAAATATAAAATTATAAACAATAAAGCAATCAAATCGTAAGACAAATGTAAGTATTATAATGTTCTAAGTTTTCATCAAAACACTATAAAATATAGCATGCGAGGCATACTAATACAGTTTGGTTAGTTTCTCATTCGAAATTTTTTGGACGATCATAAACTTAAAGAGATTATCCCAGTGATGTGTTTAATGTTCTTCCAACAAAAGTGACACTTAAATAAAAGCACTTACTCAGGATCCAGGTAACCAGGAGTTCCAGCAACAACTGTTGAAACATGTGTGCCCCCATCAGTGGGAATTATTTTGGATAGCCCAAAATCAGCCAATTTGGCTTGCAGGTTTGAATTTACTAAAATATTTGTACATTTCACATCTCTGTGGATTATCTGTGGCTTACAACCGTTATGCAGATATTCCAGTCCTGACATAAGAATTTCAACATAATTAGATGCTAAGAATTAAAATTTGAAGAAGAAATTTACATATTTAGGGCCTGTTTGGTCTCTATTTTCATCTCCTATTTTTGCTTTGTTTCCAGGATTTTTCCTATCTTGTAGACTGTTGTGAAAGGCACAGTGAAAATACGAAATGATAATTGGATTTTCTGATTTTTATAGTTTCCTTTACAAAATCCCCAAAATAGTAAACAAAATGAAAACGGGAAACAAAAACATATATAAAATTGTTGTTTCAAAAAGACCCTTAGTTTCCTTGCTAACCTTGGGCTGCATCCACTGCTATTTGAAGTCTATCTTCCCAAGTCAAGAACTTTGCCCTGCCAATTTTTCCTATAAAATCAAAACTTAGTATTTTGAAACCTTTTTGCATCATTGATTGAATCTCATATAAAAAGAAAAAAGTGGTGAGGATACCAGAAAGATGTTCATCAAGGTTTCCATTCTCCATATATTCATAGATGAGCCCTATATTGCTTTCTTCATTGCAATACCCAATTAGAGAAGTCAAATTTCTATGGTGTACTCTCATCAGAAGTTTAACCTGGAACTCAAAAGCCACATATAAGTCATGATAGCTAAAATATTGGTAGAGATTAGCAACTTCTTTGCAAGTTATGACCACTTGCCTCTGCTAGAAATTGTTGATATCCTTGTACTGATGATGGGGATAGCATCTTGACAGCAACTTGGGTGTCATCAATAAAGCCATGGTAAACTGTTCCAAATCCACCTCTACCAAGGGTTCTATCAAAGTTGTTGGTGATCTTAACAAGTTCATTGAATGAATATTGTCTTTGCTTCAACACCAATCGTGACCCATTTGGATTATTGGGCTCCACATGAATGTTCACATCAGCTGATTTTGAAGGAAAAAGAATTGAGTTGTTTACAATTACAACAAAATAAGAATTCGTGTGATTAACCAAACTTAAAAGATTATAAAGGGTAGTTAGCACCAGTTTTACCTTGTGACTTTCCCTTTTTAAGGCCACGGATGATAGCTGCTGCAGCAATTACTAGAAGCACCAAAATCCCAGCAACTGATGCTACTACAGGAATAACTACATTATTTTTCTTCTTCTTCTTCTTGATATCTTCTGTCTGTTGGTTGCATGAAGCATATTGACATAGGTTTGGATTTTGCCCCGCACTATCATCATTTAGTCAAAAACAAAGCCAGATCAGGAATTAAGCATCACTATCACACATTTTCTCCATCTATCAATAGCTTAGGTTGGTATTTTTGATTTCTAAGTAAATATGTTGGGAAGAAAAGAAACATTAATGAAACTGCAGTATTTCTGACATCATTTTTGGTTCCACACTGCATGCATGTAGGGTTAATTAAAAAGAAATTGACATTATAATTAACAGTTATATTTTATAATTATTTAATAAAGAAATCAAGATAACAATTATCTTCAACCATAGTTTATTGTGGACTAATGGCTTTCAAGTAGGAGGCATACCTTAATGATAGTGAACCGTTCTTTGATTTATCAAGGAGGCCACTTGGAACTAAACCTGTAAGGTTGTTATTCGCCAAGTTTCTGCTAGAACAAGCCAAATATGACACCCTTTCCTCTTCTATAACAAAGAAAATTACAATGATGCACCAATAAGGGATTAACTTACAAGACTTTCAGTGACTGCAATTGCGTAAGAAAGTCAGGAACTGGCCCACTTAAGCTATTGTTTGATAAATCCCTGAAAGATGCAATTCAAATGCAGTAATGCACTATTATTACAACGCTGAATCTCCCAGAGAAAAGAATATATGTGTGTGTGTGTGTGTGTGTGTATGTATGTATATATATATAATATATATATATATATATATATATATATATATATATATATATATATATATGGAATCAAATAATTTGGTTCCATCATTTATAAACCAAATTAGTCTATTAGATGAGGCACCCACAAGTATTGTAACATGGAGAGCTTGGAGATGACGGTTGCTATCTGCCCGGCCAGTCCACCGGAAGATAAATTCCTGGTTGCATTCCCAAACATAATAACAGCTAATGATTGTTCATGAATATAATTATGCATGGTTTATTTTCTAGATCATCAACTTACAAGGATGTGATTCTTAGGGAATTATTTTCTTCAAAACTGCAATTTAGACCTTCCCACATATATGCTACAGGAGCACATGGATCTCCTTGCCAATTTCTATCCACCTCATAAGCATTCTTGATGTTTGTGATAGCATCAACTAGTATTTTATGTTAAAGAAAAAGTTCATCAGACTTTCAACCTAATTTTATGAGGAGCTTAAAGGTGTGTTTGTTTCTGATTTTTTTAATAGAAAAATAAATCACTTTTCCTATGATCTATTTATATCAGTTTTTATTTAAAAATTAAAACTACTTAAAATAATATGTTTTTATTTTTTAGTAAAAGTTAATATCAATAACTTCCATGAAAAATGATTTTTTATTTTAAAAAAATCCAAAACAAACTCACAAATGACATAGAAAAAGAGGTCAAATGCATTTTACTTCCTGAACTTTAGATCATATATAATTTACACCTTAACTTTTCAAACGCGCATCACAACACCTTGAATTTTCAAAAAAGTGCAAGACACCTGTTGGCATAATTTTGACAATTGGTGGTGAATGTATGATTTATGGGCACTTAATCCTTCTAATATTTCTAATATGTGTAATTTGATATCTTATTTATGAATTTTCATGTGCACTTAATCTCTTGATTTTTAATGGCATACAACTAGACACCCTGTTATGACCTAAAATTTTATACTATTTAGAAAATTCAAGGTGGTGCAATTTATGTTTTGAAAAATCAGTATGTAAATTATACATGACTTAAAATTTAGGAAGGTAAAATATATTTTACCTAGAAAATTAAAAGGCTTCTGTGTATGTAGTCAAAGAGTAGTGTACCATCTTCTTGTGCAGTTCCTAATTGTGAGAAATCTTTCACTATATAAATCTCAAGAGCATTGATGATGGGTGGAAGTGTTGAAATCTCTGTCCGAATTAGTAAAAAATCATAACTTGTGGCTCCTGGCAAAGGTGATCGTCGATTAAATATGGTATATGTGGATTGGTATTCAGGTACAACAGGTCCAAACCAATAATTGCCATTCAGGGTGACATTGAATGATCTAGTTTCATTTGCTGCTAGCTTCTGAACCTCATTAAAGTGCATGTACACATAGTATTCCTCATTTACATTATCAGGCTCCCAGTACAATTCAAAAGGAGCACTAGCATTTGCTGGTGTAGCTGCAGTGCTCATGACAATTGCTGGTGGTTCATAATCATTCTGAGCTAGATCATCGTTGGTAAGTGTGCTACTTATTTGTGTCCACTCCTTGTGGTAGTTAGCAGGTGACCAGAAGCGATCATAAACATCATCTTTGTACCTGCATACCACAGTTTCTTTATCTCACTATTTGATCCAATCATACAAGGGTCATTTGGTTGAGTTTCTCATAAAATACTTTCATTTATTTAAATGAACTTTTGAAGATATTTTGACAAAGTGAAAGGGGGCATTTGGATGGGATTTTATGGGGGGTAAAAATCACTTTTTACAACAAAAAAATAAAAATCATTTTTCATATATTTAGATATTTTTTAAAAAATAATTAGAATTTTAATTATATATAAGATTTAAGTTTCGTAATCACATTTTAAAATTTCCAAAACAAACACACCCTTATTTTACATTTAATTGTAAAATTGATTTATATTTTAATATAATATTAAACATCCTTTTATGTTGTAAAAAAATTTAGAAAATAAAAATCGTATCTTATGAAAAATATCATTTTATTTTTTTAATATTTCTAATTTTTCTTAAAAAAATCAAACATACGAAAAACTATAAAATATTTTAAAAAAAACAATTATCAAAATAATAGCACATAAACTGCAAATGTAACAAATGAAACTGGAACAAAATATAAATGAGCTAATCTAAATCAAAACCTTGGACTGATCACCTGTATGTTAAGTTGGTGGTGGAACCTAAATCTAATCTTAGGAAACGTGCCAAAATGATCCAGCTGATTGAGTGTCATAAGTATCATTTTTCAAAATCCTCAATTCTATAGCTGAAATAAATGGTGTCCCATTGCCTGTGTTAACAAGACAGATATTTATATAATCCAGTGATGGAATATGAATGATCTCACTATTAGTGCTCAGTGATGAACTGGTGAATTTCACTGTGTCCCATAAGTTAGGTCCAAGATGAAGATCAAATTGTGGGAGCACATTTAAACCATCATAGTTTCCATATAGGAAACTAGCTCGGATAAAATATTTAGTGCCTGTGGTTACATTTATTCTGTAACAGTTTCGCACACCACTAGGAAAGCTCCTCAGAAGACTTAGTTGCTGTTGATGAGTACTTTTGTCTCCTGGAGAGACACTCTTGCTTACACCAGTATCAATGAATTTAGCATCTGAAATGTAGTTTATGCCTGTGTCTTGCTCAGTATAGCTGGAATTTTCTGGTAACCCACAATCTAGGCTAATGAATCCTGAGAAATAAAATAATTAAGTAAATGAGTAAAGCTCTGATTTGGCCCCTCAAAAATATATTGAAAATTATCTCTCATAATTCAAAAAAGATAATAAATTGATCCCTCCATATATGTTCATACAATTAAAAAACACAATACGACCTGTAGGGGATCAATTTGTTTTATTTTTAAAATTGTAAGGGACTATAATATAGGAAATTTTCGAATCCTGAAAAATTAATTTATTTTCTGATATATTTTTGATAGATTAAAATGATTATTTATTCTAAATAAACAAATAAACAAGAGGTTCAGTTCTCAGACTACATAATTTTGTGGCCTATAGCAACTCTTCAAATTTTGAAAAACAAACCTGATTGATCCTGAGCTTGAACCATATCCACAATAGCAAGAGCCCCAAGCAACAGAAAAAGAGAATGCAGTGACTTTCCCATCATTTGCTTGCTGTATCCTATTATTGTTTGGGGTCACAAAGATATGAGTGCCATATATATAATGATTTATACCGCTGAAGTCGCATTCCATAATAATTAAATTATTTGGCAACGCACTCAAATTTCCAGTTGGCTTTGGAACATTTTTTTTTAAATTCAATTCAATAGAAGACATTGTATAGTAGACCTGGCAGAGCATGAAATTTATGGAAAGAAGAAAAAAAATTGTGTCATTTCCCTATGAGAATTAACTTGAAAAACTCTAAAAAAAAAAAAAACCATGACAATTATTTTGCCTAATCACAGCCAGGGAATAACATTGTATAATAAGAGAAGTCCATTATAGGCATGAAAGCATAGGAAAAGTCCAAAATGACATGCCGGTGGAGGTGAAAAAAGGCGAGGTGGCTCTTCGAGACTTTTGGCCTAGTATGCACTCAGCCTAGTTTAGCTTAGTCTACATTTAGCATAGTTTGAATTAACCTATTTAGTAAATAAGTTAAATTTAATATTTTTCAAAATGTTTTTTTAGTTAAATAGGTTAGGCTTCTGCAATAAAAATAACTTATTAGGCATATCAGACTATCTACCTATATTATTATTATTATTATTTAAGAAAATTTAATGACAATAGAAATGTTTTAATCTGTTTAAAAATATGCTTTTAAATTATTTAAGAAGTCTTTGAACCAATTTAAAAATATATTTTTTGACATATTATGAAGTTCTTTGTCTTATTTAAAAGTAGGTGTTTTGGATTCTTTTAAAAAAAAATCAAAAAATTATAATCATATAAATCCCTAAATAGACTTTTGGGCTACATAAGATTTTTTAAAAGGCAGACTAAGGCTACAAAAGAATCATATGCTAGGTAATAGATCCAAACTCAGACTATCTATTGAAAATATAGATTAGACATATTTAAATCAAAGGTTAGCTTAACTCAACCTATTTCCACTCATCCATGCACGCATGTGTCATACCATATAAGGAGAGAAATAATAATCTACTCCACTGTCGCGCGCTAACTGATTACATATTCAAGGGCGAATATTACTTAAAAAGTTAAAACTTCATACTGCATGTGTTGACATTCTACAACATTAAAAAATATAAGTCATCTTCAAGATAAAGGAATTTCGATGTAATATAATGATGACTAATTAAAAGATCGTTAACTTGTTGGCTAGCTGTAGTATTATTTAGTAGTTAGTTAACTAAGAGAGATGTTTATTTATGAGGAGGATATTTTGCTGAAGCATTCAAGTTGAATTTTGTTATATAATTTTTGTTTAGATTTTAGAAAAAGTGATTTGGATATTATTTGATGTCGGAATAAATACCTCATATATAATCCACTCTGAAATATAGAGTTTGCAACTTATTAGGCTTTAGATTTATGAGAACTTAAGCTATAGCAGTTCTTGGATCTCATCATATGCTATTCAAAAGTCCATCAAAAGTTTGTGGATTAATATCTATAGAACTTTCCCGATTATAATTCAAATTAAGAGTGCATTTATCCTTATTCAAAATCACTTCTTTCATCCAAAAAATCATTTTTCATATACTGTAATAATTTTTTAAAAATAATTAAAAATTCAAAAAAAAATAGTTTTCAGCTTTATTGCAAAAGCTTGAACTAGTAGCTTCTAGTAAAAATCATTTTTTTAATTTTTTTTCAATTATATTTAATATTTTCATTTCACAATCACTTTTTTTAAAATCTAAAACAAACATATCCTAAATGGGGAAGATGCCATTTGAGAGATAATGGTAGTTGGATTAATTCCATTTTTGCACTAATAATAATGTCGCACATATATAGTAATACAGAAATATTTGATGAGATGAAATAGTATGTAATAGACTAATTGATCTAAAGTCTAATAATTATGACACGGCATTTTAGATATAAAATTTTCTGCTCTCTATCATTTTCTTTTTTCACATGCATACAACATTGCAAGGAAGAAGTAAAGAAAATTGGCCTATCTTCCACACGGATTTCAATGAGATGTAGGATAATCGTAGGGAGCGATGCATTGCAGGGAATCCATTAGGTACGCCTTGAGAAGTCAAGTTCTAGAATCAACCATTGACATGCCGGAAAGTTCTTGCAATGGTTTGTAAAAGACTAAGAACTAACTAGAGGCTTCTATAATATATCCTAATACAAAAATAAGGAGAATGGTCTAGAAGCACCAAAATGCTACAATTTTCTAGTGAAGCTTCAGTCCACAAATTCAGCGACTATGTGGCCTATAAATATTAGAATGGAAGTTGTAATATATGGTTGAGTAGAGCATTGAGTGGAGAGCCCAAAGAGTGAGAGCCGGTAAGTGCTCGTGTATTTGGTAAGTGTGTCTCATGAGGTAGATTTTGTGAGCAAAGTTTAGTGTGCTCTACTGTAAAGTATATATAAATGTTTCAATAAATAATAGAGTATTTTACTTTAAGGTGCCTCTTTGCTCTACAATTTGGCATCAGAGCTTGATGGTTTAGGACTACTTCAAGTGGGAGGATATATCAGGGGGTAGCTCTTACAAAAGTAGTCTAGGACCGTGTTGGTGGTCTGGGACCAAAGCGGAGTGAGAAAATTTCATCAAGTCACTATGGCAGATATACAAGTGGTTGGTGGAATTACAAAACTCAATGCCTAGAGTGATAATATATGGCAAACATATATGAAGTCATATCTCAAAGGCCAAGACCTATGGGAAGTTGTTGGAGGTAATGAGACCATACCACCTCCAATAGCTAAAGCTAAAGCATTAAGGAAATGGAAAATTAAGGCAAGGAAGGCAATGTTTACGATCAAGACCACTTGAGGACGACATGCTGTAGGAGCACATAAGGAAGGTGTTATCACCAAAGGAAGCATGGGACACACTTGCAATGTTATTTTCAAAAAATTATATGAGATGTAACTCCTAGAGAATGAGCTCATGTCGACAACTCAAGGTGACATGACGATCAATCAATATTTTACCAAAATAAAAACCCTCCAGAAATTTCCAAGTTAGATCTCAATGGTAAAATATCTAATCAATACATAAAAAGAATTATTATTCATAGTTTGAGACCCAAATATATAGAGGTTTTATTGCTATAATTCAAGTTTGGCCTACCTAACTTTTTCTTTTACAATTAGAAAATTTGTTGGCTGACCAAGAGGCATTAGCCAAACAAATGGCTGAAGTATCAATGAAGAAGTGAAGAATAAGCACTCTTAACTTGTAGAAGGAATGGAAGACGAAAGCCACCTTTTAGTAAAAATTTAGATAACAAGAATGAGAAGTTGAGAGAGGAACAAGGATAAAATTCTTGACTTGAAAAGGAAAAAAAAAAAACAGATAATGCATGCTTCAACTATGGAAAACAAGGATATTTGCAAGAGATTGTTGGTACAAGAAAAATATTGCAGAGAGTAAGATAATGCAATAACCTTATGTCATCAGCAAAAAGAAAACAACAGTGAAGAAGATTGGGACACTTTGCCTCATTGGTAGTAAGAAGACATTTTCAAGAAGAAATACAATTTGACAATGTTGTGACTTAAAAATAAAAAA
Source organism: Dalbergia oliveri (assembly GCA_030441495.1). Classification (NCBI taxonomy): domain Eukaryota; kingdom Viridiplantae; phylum Streptophyta; class Magnoliopsida; order Fabales; family Fabaceae; genus Dalbergia; species Dalbergia oliveri. The sequence continues at coordinate 3,354,031 of JAMLFY010000016.1, forward strand.
ATAAAAAATAAAAAATGAAGAGAGGACTCCGTGCACCTTAAGTGGTATAGACCACCATAGGTCTTTCTCTTTCCTTATTTTTTCTCTTCTCCTCTTATCTTTAAAACTTTCCCACTTTTTCTTTCTCTCCTTCTTATTCCATTCCCTTTCACTTCCTTCTTTCATCTTCGTTGCCTCCATCATAAAACAAAAAAAAAAATTATCACCACCACCTCCATCATCATCATCACCTCCTCTTCCTCCTCATCCCTTAACCACACACTCTCTCTCCTTCTCCTCTACCCACTTTCCCTCTCTAACTTCCATTAGGGAGTTGAAGACTTTAGGAGCTTTGGGAGTAATTTTATTCACAAATTCTACTCTTCAAGTGGTAAATTAGCTTCTCAACTACTCTATTTAAATTGTTAGAGCTTCTAAAATTTAGAGTTAATTTTAATGTTTCTTGAACCTTATAATTTGGGGCTTTTGTTAATTTGAGGTTAATTTATGTAAATTAGTGATATTGTTAGCTCACAAATATTAATATTGTCTTGTTCATAGAGCGATAGAGCAATTGGGCATCAACACTTGATTAGTGGCATTTGTGGAGTTGATCTTCGGTTCTTTGAACCACTAGTTGTGAGTAGATAATGTATCTGTAGATTACTTTATATGGAGAGTTGAAAGTATGTTGATATAGGAGAAAATAATTTATTTATTGAAAATTATGTTTTATGTTTGAAATGGAAATTTTCATTGGAGGCTAGAATTTGGCTAATATGCTTAATTAAATATTTTTAGTCAAATTGTAATGAATATTTGAATATTAGAACATCTTATGTTAATTATTAAACTTGAGTTTATTTATGTTGTAAAAATATTTTAGAAGAGGAATGTGCATGATTTTGAATTAAGTTGGGAAAATTCCATAGTTAGAACTTGTAGTTAACGACAATGGCGTTAGTCTCAGTGCACCATGAGAAACTCAAGTTAGCAGGTAGGTGCTAACCCACACATAGCTACTATGTTGGACTTGTATATGGCTCCAGGTCATCTCCAGGTGTGGTGCTAACCCACACATAGCTGGCTATGTTTCGACTTGTATATGGCTACGGGTCATCTCCAGTGCAGTTGTGGTGCTAACCTGACTTTTAGTCATGTTTGGACTTGTATATGGCTAAGGCTAACTCCAGTGGCAGGTGTAGTGCTAACCCGCATATGACCTTGGGTCATGTTTGGACTTGTTATTGTTCTACTTAGATAACTCCCATTTATTTTTAGATTTACCTGATTATGTAAAGTTACGTTATCAAGAAATCTCAAGATATGACTAGAACAATACTTTTATGAGTACATATATATGCATTATGTTTATAATATTTTATTCTTGCATCTAGTAAACTATGGATATCCTATCTCTCTCATTCAGTTGCAAAACTCACCCCGTTATATTCCATTTTTTGTACAAGTGCTGGTGTTAGTTCTATGTTCCTTTGACACAACCTTAGTAAATCTAAGTTGGTGACCCTTTTTGTAAAGGCCCTTTTTAGTGAGAACTTTTATCTTGTTTCAGCCCATAGTTGTCAATTGCTCCATATGTCACAGGAGGTTCTGGATCTAAATTATGACTTAGCTATGTAAGTTATCTTATAGAAAGGATTTGTAAACTTAATATAGTTTTATGCTTTGAATTATGTTTTCTACTATGTTTAATAGAGTTTGAAACAAATTTGGTATTATAGCTGAATTATGTTGAGATATTGTCATGTCCTGGAAGGGCGCATTCTAAGAATGCTTAACGCCCAAGTGTTTGGATTTAATTGGAAATATTGCAGGTTGTATTTTATATGGGAAATGTTAAAAAAGAGAAAACTCTCCATTTTCCTAGAAAATAATGTGTGTTAAGGCTTGCTGGGAAGGTATTCCCATGCACCGGTCATGACATAAGTTGGGTCGTAACAAAGTTGGTATCAGAGCTTTAGGTTTCCCTGTGTAATATGGAGCAAGTGTCCTTTAGTAGAGTCATGATTGTGTAAATGGTTGCCGACTCATTTTCACAAAGTGTGACCCTATCAAAGGCCTAATAGGAATGTCTTCTTAAGTCTATTTTAAGTTGTTTGGTCTTATGTCATTCTTATTTCAAAAATTTCTACCTGCTTTTGATTATGTGTTCAATTTATTAGGTACGATGCCTCCAAAAAAGCTTTAGCACAATGTGAGCCTAGGAGATTATAACGCCTCTGATGTAGAATTTGACCAAGCTCCGCGTCTCCACTTAGAAGAAGGGGACAAAATGGGGTGGAGGCCGTAAAGGTCAAAATGGGGTGGAGGCCGTAGAGGTCAAAATTAGGGTAAAGGCCGTAGAGGACAAAGTCAGGGTGGAGGCCATAGAGGTCAAAGGGCAGTGGCCTTGAGGTAATGGTTGGGGTGGAGGTCGTAGAAGGACGGTCAAGACCTGAACCTAAACCTGAACTTGAACTTGAATCTAAAGGGTGATGATGCAGGCCTACAAGTGCAACCCGTCGATCTATGTGCACGAATGTTAGGCATGCAACAAGCCATTGACAATTTGGTGGCAGTTTTAACCTAACAAGCAAGAGATGAAGCTCAACCATATGAACCTCCTTAGCACTCGAAGAAATGCAGCATTTTGGACGTGAGGAAGTGACTATTGAAGCGTACCTCAAACTAAACCCAATACTTTCAGGGGATCTGGACGAAGACCCACAAGAGTTTTTGGATAGATCAAAAAGAGCCCTCAGGGTTCTCAGATGTGAGAGTAGCAAAGTAGTGGATTTTATATCTTATAATCTTCAAGGCACTGCAGCACACTGGTATGAAACTATATTATAAGAATGTGCAATTGATATGAGACCACCCTACAATGGGAAGAATTTGGAGCCTTTAAAAACAGTTTTTTTTAGAAAACAAAAGGGAAAGACTCCTGAGAATTTGAGAAGTTAAAACAAGCTCTAGGAATGTCAGGAATATGCTACCAAGTTCACCAAGCTGTCTAGATTTGGACCACATTTAATTACAAATGAATCAATGAAAGTAAGAGATTTATCAAAGGGTTAAGGGAACCACTAAACACCAACCTCTTCCGAAGTTGGAAGAATGTCTTTTGCTTAAGTGGTGGATGTTGTCTATGTGGAGATGACAAGAGAAGAAAATAGACCTACAAGGGAATTGGAAAAAAGCCCAAAATGAAAGAATAATTTCTAGAGGGTCTTCTAGGGATTAGGCTCTCAGGGTTCTGAGCACCATGGTGGCCAGCAGGGCGACACAAGGGCATCAGGGTGGAGCCACGTTCTATGGGCCTACTCTGATGAGGGTATTCGGCCTCTTGATCTTATCCGTTAGCCAATCTCAAGGGAGCATACAAGGTTCTGGGCAATCAGGCCTAATATGGCCATTATGCAGAACATGTGGGAAGCATCACTTTGGAATTTGTCATGAGAACGAGAGGCATGTTATGGTTGTGGACAACAGGTCACTTTTTGAAGGACTGCCCACGCCTACCAATAAAGGCCCAGGTTTAATTCAAACTATCAGGTCATACCAACATCATCTAATTCAGCTTTTTCCTAGGAGTTCCTTTGGTCCTAATGATAGAGCTATAGGTGGTAGAGGCCCAGGTGGCAGGGTCAAGCCAAAGGGCAGAGGTCAATCACAAGTGTTTGCTATGACATGACAGATGCTCAGGCATCCAATGAAGTGGTTATAGGCACACTTAAAGTTTGTTCTTTTGATGCACAAGTATTATTTGATCCAGGTTCTACACATTCATATGTATCTTCATATTTTGCATCTCGCTTTGGCAAACAACCTGGATTGTTGGAAAACTCATTTTTGGTTAGTACTCCAATAGGAAAATCTTTGTGGGTCTGGTTAGTATTTTGGCCTTGTGTTGTCGCGTGAAGGGTGTGGACACTTTAGCTGATTTGGTGCATATTGAGATGGTTGATTTTGATGTTATCCTAGGCATGGATTGCTTAGCTCCTTGTCATGCTAATGTCAATTACTATTCTAAGGAAGTGAGGTTTAACATTCAGATGGTCCGTCTTTCGTGTTTAAAGGGGATGCTTATCTCTCCCCAGCTAGCCTAATATCATCCATGAGTGCTTTGCACTTGATGAATAAAGGCAATCAATCTTTTGGCGGTAGTCAGAGATGTCGAGGCCAAAGTGCCTAACATTGACCAAGTTCCCGTGGTTAGAGTTCCAGATGTGTTTCCAGATGACCTACAGGATTGCCTCCTGGAGGTAGAGTTTAGCATAAACTTAGCCTCATAAGTTCAACCCATATCCATTCCTCCTTATCGCTTGGCTCCTGAAAATCGGGAGTTAAAGGATCATTGCAAGATATGCTAGAGAAAGATTTCATGTAGAGCACATCTCCATGTAGACATGACAAAACGGCAAGTCCACCACGTTTAGGCCTACCCCGAAAAGCCCACCAAAAATAGAGTGGGGCAGCCAACCCGCCAAAATAAAATGCGCTGAATAGTCAGCCCATTTTAGAGCGGGTTGGCGGTGGCACCAACTTGCCAAAAATAAAAAAAAAAATCAAAAAAATTTTTTAATGTTTTGATATTTTTTTAAAATATTTTTAAAAATATTTTTATTTATGTATACCCAATTTTTCAAGGCCCATAACAATTATACACTAACTTTGATTAAAAAATGTTATTGTTAATAGTGTTATTTGTAAATTATAACATTTTATTTTTAAGTTTTAACTTTGAGTTAATAATATCAACTACATCCTATTGGTATGTGTATATATTTCTTACTTTTTTCTTTTTTGGGTCATACATTTCTTACTTTTTACCAATAAATTATGAATTTTTTTAAAAAAAATACAAAAGACTAGCGTCAAGCCCACCCAACTCGCCTAAGCCTCGGGTTAAGCTTGAAATTTTGGAGGCTCGAAACTTCAACAGCCTACTAAAAAGGCTTTGGCGGACCCGGGCTGAGCCCATTTTGACATCTCTATCTCATGGGGAGCCCCAGTGCTCTTTGTGAGGAAGAAAGATAGTTCAATGCGACTATGTGTGGACTACCGACAACTTAATAAACTCATGAGTAATAAGTACCCGCTACCAAGAATTGATGACTTATTCGATCAGCTTCAAGGAGCTTCTTGTTTCTTAAAATTGATCTCCACTGGGTATCATCAATGAAAATCAAAGATGAAGATATTCCTAAGACCGCCTTCCGTACCTATTATGGGCATTATAAATTCTTGGTGATGTCTTTTGGCTTGACGAATGCCCTAGTTGCTTTTATGAATTTGATGAATCATGTGTTTAAACCCTTTATAGATCATTTTTTGATAGTCTTTATTGATGATATCTTGGTATATTCCAAGAGTGTGGAGGAACATGAATACCATTAAGAATTGTACTGCAAGCTTTGAGAGATCATAAGCTTTATGCCAAGTTCTCCAAATGTGAATTCTGGCTTGATCAGGTGGCTTTTCTTGGTCACATTGTATCCAAGGATGAGATTATGGTGGATCTGAAAAAGATTGAAGCTATTCGCAATGGCCACGACCCACTGCAGTTCCTGACATTCATAGTTTTCTATGATTAGCAGGCTATTATCGTCGGTTTGTAAAGGATTTCTCAAGAATTTCTGCACCATTGACTAAGTTGACCCAAAAGAATGTGAAATTTCAATGGTCAGATACATGTGAGGAAAGCTTTCAAATGCTCAAAGATTGCCTAACCTTAGCACTTGCTTGTCCTACCTTCTGGATCTGGAGGTTTTCGTTTACTATGATGCTTTCGGATAGGACTTGGTTGTGTTTTGATGCAACATGATCGAGTTATTGCTTATGCTTCACGGAAGTTGAAGGAGCATGAACAAAACTATCCCATTCATGATCTAGAGATGGAGCAGTAATTTTTGCTTTGAAAATTTGGAGGCATTATCTTTATGGTGAGACATGTGAGATTTACACCAACCATAAAAGTTTGAAGTACATATTCCAAGCAACGAGACTTGAACCTGAGGCAACAAAGGTGGATGAAGTTGCTAAAGGATTATGATTGCACTATCTTGTACCATCAGGAAAGGCTAATGTTATAGTAGATGCTTTGAGTATGAAGTCTATGGGTAGTTTGGCTCATATTGCTCCCTAAAGAGACCGTTAGTGAGGAAGTTCACAAGCTTGAGGCTAGTGGTGTTTAGTTCAACTTGGGGGAGTCTAGGATACTCTTGGCTCATGTAAGAGCCTAGTCATCCCTCATTGAACAAATTAAGGCGCTTCAGATTGAAGATCCTAGATTGCTTAAACTACGGGATGATGTTAGAAGTGGGCAACCTCTGAATTTATAATAGACTAAGAGGGAGTGCTTCGATTTGGTAACCGCTTATGCGTACCCGATGTTGGAAATCTTAGAAAGACCATTATGGAAGAGTCTCATAATTCTCGGTACTCTATACATCCTGGCTCACCAAGATGTATCAGGATTTGAGGCAATTGTATTGGTGGGAAGGCATGAAAAGGGATGTTGGTGACTTTGTGTCTCGTTGTTTGGTGTGTCGCAAGTTAAGGCTGAACATCAAGACAGCAGGATTGCTTCAACAGATAAATCCTGAATGAAAGTGGGAACGGATCACTATGGACTTTGTGACAGGGCTACCCGCACCATTAAAGGGTTTGACTCGATATGGGTCATAGTAGATCATATGACTAAGTCGACTCATTTTCTTCCTGTAAAGACCACCTATCGAGCCATCAATATGCTCAGTTGTATATTGATGAGATTGTTAGACTTCATGGGATTTCGATTTCCATCATATCTGAATTGAGGAGCTCAGTTTACGGCTAGGTTTTGGAGAGCTTTTCAAGAAGCCCTTGGAACTCGACTTGATCTAGACAAGCTTTCCATCCTCAAACGGATGGGCAATTGAAAGAACCATTCATATTTTGGAGGATATGCTCAGGTCATGTGTTTTGGACTTTGGAGGAAATTGGAGTAGTTACTTATCTCTTATAGAATTTTCATATAACAATAGCTACCAAACTAGCATTCAGATGGCACCTTTTGAAGCTTTGTATGGGAGGCGTTGAGATCTCCTATAGGTTGGTTTGAAGTTGGCGAAGCTAAGAAGTTAGGTCCTGACCTTGTACAAGAGTCTCTTGATAAGGTTCGTTTGATTGAGAGCGACTCTTGACTGCTAAGAGTAGGTAGAAATCCTATGTAGATCATAGAAGACGTAACTTGGAGTTCTATATAGGAGAACATGTCTTTCTTCGGGTTTCCCTTATGAAAGGAGTTATAAGGTTTGGTAAGCGAGGAAAGCTCAACCCTCGTTACATTGGCCCTTTTAAAGTTCTGGATAGGGTTGGTGTAGTGATATATCATCTAGCATTACCCCTGAACTATCCATGGTTCATCCGTGTTTCATGTCTCTATGCTTCGAAAATATATTCCTGATCCATCTCACGTAATCTCTCCTCAAGTGATCCAACTTGATGAGAAATTGTCCTATGAGGATGGCCATTGTTGACCGCCAGGTGAAAAAGCTTGATCAAAAAAGGTGGTGTCAATGAAGGTGATTTGGAATAACCATTCTAAAGAAGAAGCAACTTGGGAGGCAAAAGAGGCTATGCAAGCCAGATATCCGCATCTATTTGATTCTTAAGGTATGTGGCTCATCTCAAGTTGTTGGAAATTCGGGAGAACCGAATTTCTTAAGGGGGAAGAATGTAATGACCATAAAAAAAAATAAATAAAAAATGAAGAAAGGACCACGTGCATCTTAAGTGGTATAGACCACCATAGGTCTCTTCCTTATTTTCTTCTCCTCTCATCTCCGTAAACTTTTCCACTCTCCTTCTCCCTCTTCTTCTTCTTCCTTTTTCTTCCCTTTCACTTCCTTCTTTCATCTTCCTTGCCTCCATCATAGAACAAAAAAAATATATCACCACCACCTCCATCATCATCATCACCTCCTCTTCCTCCTCATCCCCTTAACCACACACTTTCTCTCCTCTCCTCTACCCACTTTCCCTCTCTAACTTCCATTAGAGAGTTGAAGACTTTAGGAGCTTTGGGAGTAATTTTTCTCACAAATTCTACTCTTTAAGTGATAAATTAGTTTCTAAACTACTCTATTTAATTTGTTAGAGCTTCTAAAATTTAGTTAATTTTAATGTTTCTTGAACCCTATAATTTGGGGCTTTTGTTGATTTGAGGTTAATTTATGTAAATTAGTGATATTATTAGCTTACAAATATTAATATTGTCTTGTTCCTAGAGCGATAGAGCAATCGGGCATCAACACTTGATTGGTGGCAATTGTGGAGTTGATCTTCGGTTCTTTGAACCACTAGTTGTGAGAAGATAGTGTATCTGTAGATTGTTTTATGCATAATAAATTTTGATTATAAATATAAAATTATATGGAGAGTTGAAAGTATGTTGATATAGGAGAAAATAATTTATTTATTGAAAATGATGTTTTATGTTTGAAATGGAAATTTTCATTGGAGGCTAGAATTTGGCTAATATACTTAATTAAATATTTTTAGTGAACATCTTATGTTAATTATTAAACTTGAGTTTATTTATGTTGTAAAAATATTTTAGAAGAGGAATGTGCATGATTTTGAATTAAGTTGGGGAAATTCCATAATTAGAACCTGTAGTTAATGCAGTGGCATTAGCCTCGGTGCACCATGAGAAACTCCAGCAGAGATGAGGTGCTAACCTACACATAGCTGAGCTATGTCTGGACTTGTATATATGGCTCCAGGTCATCTCAGTAGCAGGTGTGGTGCTAACCCGCACATGATTTTAGTCATGTTTGAACTTGTATATGGCTAGGCTAACTCTAGTTAGCAGGTGTAGTGGTGTAGTGCTAACCCGCACATGACTTTTAGTCATGTCTGAACTTGTATATGGCTAAGGCCAACTCCAGTAGCGGTGTGGTGCTAACCCGCACATGACCTTGGGTCATGTCTGACTTGTTATTGTTTTACTTCGGATAACTCCCTATTTATGTTTAGATTTACCTGATTATGTAAAGCTATTATCAAGAAATCTCAAGATATGACTAGAACAATACTTTTATGAGTACATATATATGCATTATGTTTATAATATTTTATTCTTGCATCTAGTAAACTATGGATATCCTATCTCTCACAGTTGCAAAACTCACCATTATATTCCATTTTTTTAAATACAAGTGCTGGTGTTGGTTCTGTGTTCCTCCTACATAACCTTAGTAAATTCTAAGTTGGTGAGCCTTTTGTAAAGGCCCTTTTTAGTAGGAACTCTTATCTTGTTTCAGCCTATAGTTATCAATTGCTCCATATGTCACAGGCAGGGTTTTCAAATCTAAATTATGACTTAGCTATGTAAATTATCTTATAGAAAGGATTTGTAAACTTACTATGGTTTTATGCTTTGAATTATGTTTTCTATTATGTTTAATAGAGTCTGAAACAAATTTGGTATTATAGCTGAATTATGTTGAGATATTGTTATGTCCTGGAAAGACGCATTCTAAGAATGTTTGATGCCCAAGTGTTCAGATTTAATTGGAAATATTGCAGGTTGTATTTTATATGGGAAATGTTTGAAAAATAGAAGAAACTCTGTCCGTTTTCCTAGAAAATAATGTGTGTTAAGGCTTGCTAGGGAAGGTATTCCCTATGCACCTGTTATGACATAAGTTAGGTCGTGACAGACAAGATTGACGAAGAGCTTGTGGGGTCACCACACAGGTAGCTCTACCCGACTCTAAAGAGATTGAAAGTATGATAGAAGGAAAAATGGGGGAGCTAAAAAATGATGTAGAAGAAAGTCTCCTAGTCCAACATCATAGAGATATATAGAAAATCCTTGGAAAACAAGAATAGGTCAAAGGGAACTAGATGAGCATCATTGTGAAGAGGAGGAAGTTGAGGAACAATTATAACTAAGGAGATCTACTAGATAAAGAAAGCCAATTCCAAAATATGCAAACACCATAGAGATCATGGAAGAAAAGGAGCCTATAACATATGAAGATGTATCAAAGAAAGGAAGAATAGGTCAAGGCAATAGAAGAAGAAATTCAGTACTTGAACAAAATCAAACATGGGAGTTAGTGCAAAACCAAGAGAATAAATCTCATTTCTTGTAAATGGGTTTATAAGATCAGGACTCGTTTAGATGGCTCAATAGAGAGGTGCAAGGCTCGCTTAGTCACACGAGTCTTTTCCTAACAATATAGGTTGGATTATGATGAAACATTCAGCCTAGTTGCAAAGATTACTATGGTACGAGTTTTGATAGCATTTGTAGCATGAAAATCATGGAAGCTTTGGAAAATGGATATGAAATATGCTTTTTTTCATGGAGAAGTTGATTGAGAAGTATGCATGGAGCAACCAAGAGGATTTGAAAGCAAAGCTCATCCAGATTATGTTTGCAAACTAAGAAAGACATTGTATGGGTTGAAGCAAGCATCGAGCATGGTATGGGAAAATGCAGGTTCTTGGTTCAAAGTGGATATCGTCTAACACCATCTTATTCAAGCCTATTTGTCAAGGTGCGTGAAGGAAAACTAGCAATTGTCTTAGTTTATGTAGATGACTTGATCATCACATGAGACAACATTAAAGAAATTCACCAAAATAAGAGAAAACCTCAAGTTCGCTTTCAAATGGAGGAGCTGGAGAACTTGTACACGTTCTTGGGCTCAAAATGGATCGCACTAAGAAGGGCTGTCTAATGGCAAAAGTATGCAAAATATTTGCTACAAAGATTTGGTGAACTTAATTGCAAGCCAATATCAACACCAATAGAGACCAATGCTAAACTTTAAACTCATGAAGGGAAAGATTTAGAAGATACAACTATGTATCGAGAGTTGGTGGGAAGTCTTATCTATTTATCATTTGTCACAATTTCCAGAAAGTGCGGAGAATGACAACAATTTTAAAATAAAATAAAGTTGCCACCAATTTTAATTTGGGTTAAAATTGGAAAACCTTTTGATTTGATGAGCTGGTCTTGAAAAAGATTTGAGTCCAAAGTCTAATTATGATTAGGGAATGGTGGAAACTAATCCAACTACCCCTAATACATCCGTATAAATATGGTTACCCTATAGCTCATTATGCAAATTAATTTATAACTTTAGAATATTTATTTTCCCCTAAAGTAATAGAAATAAAAAATAAATAAAATTTAAGAAAGGAAAAAAAATGAAAAGAGAACAAGATTTAATGAAAAATTAATTTTGGCTTGATAGTTATTGGCTAACAGACGTATAACCTGGTGCAATGAGGAACCAAAGCCACGTCGTTCTATAGAAAATGATTCTATGTTTGGTGGATTTTAATTAAAAGAAAATAAATAGAAGAGTGTGTTGATTGATTTTAATTTTGAAAATGGGTTTTTAACTGATGATTTATTAACAGAGAAATTCAATTTTGCATGGGTAAAGTTAGCACTAGACTATTAATAACACCTAAGTTTAATAGTACATGAAGGAGGCATCCACCTTTCAATCATAATTATTAATTGTTGCGAGGATAAAATATTTTTATTTTTTATTTTTATTTATTTATTTAAAAAAAGAAAAGAAAAAAATGCTCAAAACTTTTAAAAAGAACAAACAAACGTAGCCCAGCCTAAAAATAAATCTAGCCTAAAATATCTAGATTCCTAAAAGCCCAAGGGAGTGACCTAAACAAAATTTAGTAAAACAAAATAAAAAGACTGGACCTGACCCAAAAAGAAATAAAGAAAATAAAATAGAATCAAAACACAAAAATCAAGATGAACCTACTTTACTCAATTACTATTATGTGAAACACGGAAGAAACAAGGTTCTGAAGAAGCAGTGACACAGGGGGGCAGTGCTAAGGTTGGCCACCGTGACGATGACGGTTTTACAAGGTGGCTTCGGCGTGGGCTTCGCGAAGTGGAGGCTGGCTGCTTTGCGTGACCTGCTGCACGGCGATCTGGTCTCCGCCTGGTTGCAGGGGCGACGCGAGGGGTAGGCTAGCGCGGGCCTCGGGGTCGGTGCTGGAAGGCTGTTCGTGGTGGCGTGTCACGAAGGGAAAGAGGGTGTGGTGCGCGGTGGTCTTCGCTCGCTACTGCTGGGACGTGGTGGTTCACTTGGTCGCGGTCAGGGGGAGCTTGGAAGACGCGGTGCTGGGCAGTGATTTGCGGCTGCTGTTCCCTTGATGATCTTGGCTTGGAGTTTTGTTTTAGTTTGGATTAGAAATGGTGGTGGTGTGAAAAGTGTGGTAGGTGGTAGTGATGATGGTGCTGTGATGATATTTTTGGTGATGGTTATGGTGGGTTCAAGGATGATGATCTGATGAGGATGGTTCTATGGTGATGATAATGGTGGTTGAGGTCGATAGGTGTGATAAGCAGTGGAAAGCAAAGGTTAGGAAGGAGGTGATGGTCTTGAAGGTTGAGAATGATGAAATTGGGTTGAAAATTTAGGTACTGCCGTAGTGTTTTTTTTTCTTCTCGCCCCCTATTGTTCAAAACAACATGTCTATTTATACACAAATATGAGAATTAATGCAGATGATTATGATATGATCTGAGTGGATGCAAATGTGATTTGATTGGAAAAAATATGCAATTAAAAATGATCTAGTTAAGATATGCAAAATGATACCGATTGAAGTAATTAAAAAAAGATTTAATTGATGCATGATGAAATAAAGTCAAAAAAGGAAAAAAATTTGTTTTGTTATTTTTATTTTTCTTATTTATAAAAAGGCAAAATATGGTGTTCATCATTGACAAGGTCAAACATTTCATATGTTGTAGGAGTGGTGAGTAGATATATGCAAAACCTGAAGAAACCACATCTTGAAGTTGTCCAAAGAATCCTTAGGCATGTTAAAGGAATAATAGATTATGGCATATTTTCCTGAAAGGGTGATTTAGTAACTTAAAAAAAAGTGAGGGGTCGTGCACCTTAGGCAGGTATAGACCACCATAGACTTCCTTCTTTCTTTATTTTCTCTTCTCCTGTGACTCTCCCTCATTCTCTTCTCCTTCTTCTTCCATTTCTTTATCTCCCTTTGTTCCTTCTTTCTTCTTATGATTCTCCTTTTTTTCCCTTTTATTCTTCAAAAAAAATATATCACCACCACCTTCATCATCATCATCTCTCTTCCTCTTTATCATCTTCTACTGTTCTCTCTCTCTCTCTCTCTCCTCTATCTTTATTTCTCTCTAACCTCCATTAGAGCTTGAAGCTTTCAGAAATTGGAGTGATTTTCTTCATCAATTCTACTCTTTAAGTGGTAAATAAGCCTATAATCTACTCTATTTTATTTATCAAATTTTCTAGTTAATTTAGGATTAATATTAGATTTTTTTAACCCTATAAATTAGGGATTTTAGTGATTTGGGATAATTTCATGTAAATTGATAGTATTGTTAACTTACTAATATTGTATTTATATTGTTCCTAAGTATAGAGCATTTGAGCATCAATTGTTAGATTGGTGGCACCTGGGAGTTGATTTTTGATTCTTCAAACCATTTGTGAGTAGACATTATGTTTATAATTGTCTTTAATTATTCTAAATTAGTTAAAATACATTTTAGTAAATTAGAGGTTGATAAATAATTATTTAGCTATGTTATATAAATTTTTTATGAAAATAAATCTAATGCAAAGAGTTTATGTTTTATTTGAAAATTTACACATGAGACAATATGATATGACTTGGAACTTTAATAAAGAAATATTAAATTTCATAGATTGAACTAATTGAAAACTATCGACCCTGATATAGATTTAAATGATTTATGGATAGTTGGCATGACCCCCTTTTTATTGATTTGTTTAAAGTAATTATATTTTTTGGAGAAAATCTGACAAGTCTGTAGCTAACGCAGTAAGCGTTAGCCTTGATACACCTTGACTATAATTTTAGGACCATACAGTGGATCCTCTGTTCTATGGCTACTCACATGGGTAGGACCATTCTGTTTTATGATCACACGAAGGAATGATTGTCTAGTGTGAATCCTTTGTTAGCCTAAATTTGATGATTCCCTATTATTTTATATAAAATGGGATGTTTTCAATAATCTTTTTCATAAGTAAAAGGATTTTTTGAATTTATATCAACTATGAAGCTATTATTGTTCTACTTATGGATTATATATTGGCTCATGTGGGTTATAAACATCCTGTCTACAGCAGTTGCAAAACTCACTCCGTTGTTTCTTTTTCTTTTCCAAGATACAAGTACAACTCCAGGTTCCAATTATGCGGCTCCTTAGTAGCCGATTGCTAGTTGGTGAGCCTTCCTGAGAAGGTTTCTTGGCATATTGGAACCTTTTTTTTTAGTTTTATCCTCTAAACTGTTTAATACTCCATATATCACAGGGTCCTTGAATTAGTTTTGTGTTTTTGCATATATTTGTGCTTATAGTTAAGATTTAGATATATATAAACTATAATAGAAAGGATTTGTAAACTAAGTTTAGAATTATATTTTAAACTATACTCCTAGTTATGGTTGGACATATATTTTTTAAATTTTGATAAGTTGATTATTTTGTTGCTAGGGCGCATTCTAAGAATGCTTGAAGCCCAATTATGTATTTTATCCTTATTTTCATACAAGTTGTATTTCTAAATTTGGAGATGTTCGAAAAACGAGGAAACTTTGTCCTTTTTTTTATAAAATAATGTATGTTAAGGCTTGTTAGGGAAGGTGTTCCCTATGCGTCGTTCATAACCTAAGTTGGGTCATGACAGGTGAGGTATGTGAAATGGGCTGGGTAGTGTGATGCAAACTATGCAGGAGACCATGATACTCGTCAATCAACTATTGGGTACATATTCACCCTTGGGTTAGGAGTAATATCATGGTGCAACAAAAGACAACCAACCATATCATTCTCAACGACATAACCAAAATATGAGACGGCGGCAAATGGAGCACAAGAATGCACATGTTTAATGCAATTAATGAAGGGTCTACATCAACAAGTCAAAGGTGCAGTTCCACTATATTGTGATAACAAATCTACAATCCAACTACCTGAGAATCCGATATTTCATGCAAGAACAAAGCATGTTGAGGTGCATTATCATTTTTTGAGAGAAAAGGTTTTGAATAGAGAAATACGCATGGAGAAATACCAGATATGTTTACCAAAGGGCGAACCAACACTAAGTTTTCAGAATTTCACAAACAACTTGGAATGTAAAGCAAAACTAGTGTTGAGGGGAGAAATGAGAAGTCAACACAAGTTCTAGAATAAACCATTGACATGCCAAAAGGTTCTTGCAATGATTTGTAAAAGACTAAGAACTAACTAGAGACTTCTATAATATATCCTCATAGAGAAATAAGGAGACTAGTCCAGAAGCACTAAAATGCTAGAATTTTCTAGCAAAGCTTCAGTCCACAAATTCACTGACTATGTGGCCTATAAATATTAGAATGGAAATTGTAATATGTGCTTGAGTAGAGCATTGAGTGGAGAGCTCAAAGAGCGAGAGTGAGCAAGTGCTCTTGAGTCCAGCAAGTGTGTCTCATGAGGTAGATTTAGTGAGCAAAGTTTAGAGTAATCTCGTGTATAATATATAAGTGTTTCAATAAACAATAGAGTATTTTATTTTTAAGTGCCTCGTTGTTCTACAAACCATTCACCGCACATTCAGAATACATGTGATGGTATAAATCCATTACTTGATGCTGGATTTTTTCCCCATTCAGCTAATCTTGGGTGGGTGGTAAGTTCTAAATCAATTACTTTTTTTACTTAATATATTTTGAAATTTTTCATACTTTATGACATTTGGTACCTCTATTTGTTAGGCTAACATTGCATAGTTGATTCATACATGGTGTAGTGAGTCCAATTACTATGAATAACCTTTAACAATATGTTGAGGAGATCTTATCCACGTTGCAGGAGCATGATCGGATTTCAAGGGAACAATTTCAACTAGCTCCTTCTTCTAAAACCACCATTGCACTTCCATCTGATGATGAAAACCGGGTAACCCATCATAGAAGGAGGTCAGGACTAGCAACTGGTCATTGATGAGTTTGTATGGACTCAACAACTTCTTTGAGTCATAAGTCCCACTCAACCCGAGGTCACCACTACTATTGATGCTGTTACACCTTCGAAGCCAGCCACAACCCATATCCACCACTTCCATATTCATACCCTTACCCAGTACCTCCATATCTATATCCATATCCATAGCTTGTACACTACCACCATTGTCATATTCTTAATTATCAGCCACCATATCCATACCACCACAACAACTTGATATCCTAAACATCATGGTTGGTATTTTATGTATTTTCTATTATGTTTAGTTTGGTACTTTTTCCAATATATTAATTTACACTAACATTATATTTGTCTATCTTCTTGTATTGTGCTTATACTTTTATATTTTGCATGTGTGACTTTATTACTTTTGGTTATATGTACTTGTTGTCGTGAATTTTTTGGTTTAGCTAAGTCTATTAGAATGAACCCAACCAAGAACTCAAATTCACTTTTGATCCCAAAAAGTGTAAGCAATTACACTAAGGAGTGGAATCTACCCCTTAGTTATGGGTTCTCCAACTATTTTAAAGAACAAGTTTTAGACAAAGGCAATATATGGAATGGAAATTTTATTGATGAACAAGAGTAATTACAATACCTTCACACCAAAGCATCATAATAAAGTTTGGATGAGAAAACTACACCTAAACTAAACTAAAAAGAAAAGGAAAAAGTGCTGAAAAATGAAAGATAAAATGTAAAGTTGTTTTGTGTTGGTCTGGAATCCCTTTCTTGTGAAGTTCTTTAGTCTTAAATAAACTTTACGTTCATAGAAACGGTTCCAACTTCAAGCACGGGTAAATTTTAAATAAAAAACTACTTGGAGCTGCATAGCAACTGTCCACAACTAATTGGTAATGTTTCACGGCTAATTAGTATGACACATGACCATTTCCCATTGTTACCTCTCCAACGCGTGGCCAATACGCAATAACTACCTCTTCTCCATTTGACACATAAACTCCCCATTTGCAATAACTTCCTCATTCTTACGGCTCACAAAACATGGCAGCAACCATGTGACTAGTTAACATGCAATAACCACTTCCTTTGCACGGGACATGTCCACTACAATAACTTCCTTTGCCTGGGACGTCCACTACAACAATTCCTTGGATTGGATAATAAAATTTACATATTAATTCTTAATATTACCTAAATAAAGTCTAATTAACACATTGACTCAACACGCCCTGTTAAACTCTTAGGCAATTATTTTAAGTGATAACATATGCCCCTGCATCCTTCAGACTGATGATGAGCAAGAAGAAAGGTGAAGTGATGCATTTGCTCAAAGGATTTCTATTCCTTAATCTCACAACTAACATGTTTTCATTAGCAAATTAAGCCACCAAAATCTAAAGGTAAATCATTAAAATACTCTTTAGTTTGGTAGACTTAAACTTGTCTCAATCTTTCCTCCTTCCAAAGTAAGCTGATCCTAAAGATACGTCTTACCACCACAACTAACAAAGTTGCTGAACACTAAGTTGACAAAGTTGTAGAGAAAATTGAAACAACCAAGTCTAGTGTTTATGAATAATAAATTCCTAATCTTATAGCTTTTATTACAATGGCTGCTGCACCCAAAATTTTAACCAATGGCTACTGTTGCTTTAGCATTGTAGGAAACCAAGGATTATCAACAGAGCCAACTTTTAGCTACTTTTATAATGGGTGAAATGCATGGTTTTCAAAAAATTTCCTCCTGACAATGAAAATAAATCAAATTTTTGGTGATAACAGTACTTTAAAAATGTCTAACTTGGACGTGTGACATTATTACTTTTGATTATATGGACTTTTGCCCATTTGTCATTATCTTTGGGCGCCTTCATGTACATGTGCCATTTCGTTTGGGCTCTTCAGTGTAGTGTCGCCTTTCGATTTGGTGGCTCCCACGTGGATGTCAAAAAAGAAAAGAAAGTGCCACGCTGAACAAATGAGGAGCAATTTGATACCTAGTCATTCATTCATGGATTGTCATATAAGTCATGATAGTTGACTTTTATATCCACTACCTAAAAAGTCATCCAAACTAAATATTTTAATTGAATGATAGTGTAAAACTTTTATCCTGTAAGATTTCAAAATTAAAGGTCATTAAATAGTTCGAAAAGAATGACATTGTTTTAAGGTGATTGATTTGGTACTAACGAAAAACAGGTGGTATTGAAACATGCCATGACAAGGTAAATTTCTATTAGTTCATCATTTGTCTATATTAACCCCAGCCAACATTCATTCTGTAAAGTTAAATATTGAAACTTATATTTTTTTTTAATTTCTAATTTGGTCCAAGGATCACTTATCAAAAACACAAAATTGATGAAATTTTCCAATTCACGCTTGCCCTAGATCCCAAATTTCATTCTATGTTTTATTCTTCCCCTTGCATCCCAAACTTAAAATCCCAAATCTCACTTCCAGCGTTCATTGCCCAGAAGCATCCGTATGGCAATGTACCTCCACCGCCAAATTCCAATTTTTGAACTATGTTCTTCAAACTTGTCCAAATGAATGCATGCCTATGTTAGAGATGTTTCGTAAAAATTGGCCTTTATATATCTCTGGCTTTGTGATTGCAAGGACATCTCACATGTGAGAATTTCAAAATATAGTCACTAAAATGAACTTTTGCTTTTCTCTTTTTATTTGTGTTAACTAAAATGACTTGTGTCATACAGTTCATAAGACTTCCTTGGAAGCGTCAATTGAGGCCATTGAGAAGAAAGACTAGGAAAAAGCATCGATCTGCCGAGGCTTCTTGGCAATGAAAGTAGGCAATGAGATTTGGCCATTTGGGATTTAAGTTTGGAATGTAGGAGAAACACAACAAAACATAGAATGAAATTTAGGATTTAGGGCAAGTGTGCGTGAATTGGGAAATTTCATCAGGTTTGTGTTTTTGTTAAATAATCCTTGGAATAAATTAAAAATGAAAAAAAATTATAGATTTCAATATTTAAATTTACAGAATGAATATTGTCTGGACACTGACAACCAATGAATCAATAAAAAATTGCCTTGTCATGACATGTTTCGGTACTGCCCACTTATCGTTAGTACCAAAATAATCACCTTGTTTTAAATATAGTTTCAAATAGCGATATAATGGTAAAAAGGATGGAAGGATGCTTTCATATTTACTTTTCGTAGTGGTTATGTTTTGAGGGCTCCAACTTCCAACACTGATTATTTGCCTGTTTGGATTTTTCATTTACAATTTTGAAACTATGGTTTAAAATAAAAAGTCAGGGTTAGTTTCGCTAACAAATATTCTAGGAGCAATATATTGTTAAGGTTTCCACAACAAGTTACTTTAAAGGTTTTTTTTATGGATCTCACACTTTGAAAATATAACAATCATACTTTTCAATGGTAAATCTACTTTTTTGAAACCTTAACTATTATCTTAAGGGTACTGATTAGTAAAATCCAAAAAATTCATTTTGTAATTATAGTATTTGCCTAGTTTTGAAGCTCTATAAATGGAAAACCTAGTATGTTAGCTGCGAATCATGTTCCTTGATATTATTTATTGTGTGAATTGTTATATTACCAATTAGTTAGCCAATAGGGATTTATAGAGCTTCAAAACTAGGCAAATACATTATTATGATTGGCCTTCTGCTCATACATTATTATGACTTGGGTTTGATTATTGGGTTTTACTTATTGATGGATGAAATGTAAGTATCCTAGACAGACGAGCTTCCCCTTAACATAAACTTTTGTTTATAATATATATGTGTGTGTGTGGATTGCCAACCTATGCACCTTTATGTGGAGTTTTGCAAGGTATTTTATTTTGAACATAATCGCCCCTTTCTCTCTTATGATTCAATTTGAAAATTTGGATATCTCTACTATATATAAAGGGAATTCATCCCTTTAACTACTTTTTGGTGTCCAAATTTTAAATTTTCCAAAATACCCATAATATAGAAATTATGAGAAGTTAAAACAATTGAAGGAAGTTATAAAAAGTTTAAAAAATAATAATAAATTTAAAAAAAGATATAATAAATAAATAAATAATAATACATTTTAAATTTTTTTTAAGAAAATGTGAATTGCGTGCCTACCAATTCACTATTATTATAATTTTATTTTACTCACATTTATGACTACTTCTCTAACTTTTCCCTCACCTAATTAATATCCACTATTTATCTCTATATGAATTACCATTTTTTAAAAAGTATATAATATTATTATATGCAGGATAAATGTGTTTTAATATTATTTGATAATTTTAAAAATAAAAAATAATTAACTTATGCATTCGCACCAACAAAAATTAATATGATAAAATTTTTAAGATATTTACAAAGCTACCAAATTTAATCAGAAATCCATGTAAAAAAACAAATGATTAGAAAAAACGGAGAAATTTAAGAATTCGAACTTTTTTTCTATATATAGAATTGAAACATATATCAAATACATTAGTTGTTGTGTTTTACCATTTACCATCAATTCATTCATAATTAGTTAATATTTTAGATTTTATTAAGATATTTCCGTGAGGTTAGCACAATGATAAAATCTTTTAGCAAATTAACTATCCATGTCGTTAATTATTTCTGGTTGTTTAAGATTATTAAAGCAATAATTTATCATATAAAAATATATTTATCAAGCATATAATACTATCCAAAATAATAATAAATTACATATGTGATATTCAAGTAAAATAAAAAAAAATTATTTAAAAATAGTTATTCATACAGAGATAAATAATAAAAAGTGGATATTAATTAGATAACAGAAAAGTTAGAGAAGTAGTCACGAATATGAGTGAAATAAAATTACAATACTATTCGAAATTTCAAATTGAATCATGAGAGAGAAAGATGAAGTTTTACATCCAAAACAAAATGTGGCTCCACATGAATGTGTGGAGGTATATACATATAGGAAATTATTCAAGTGAAAATGGTGATTTATAAAGTGGGAGGAGCAATTTTAGATTGTTGGATCTTGCATAAATGGTCAAGATTAAAACATAAAATCACATAATATCTTTAAAGGATGATGTGATTATTAGTTGCCATTAATTACTTTCAATTATGACTAACTATATATGATTATATGGCCCAAATTTACTCCCCACATTCTCATAATAAATCACAACTCTCACTAGAGGCATCCCTATGTATATATATATTATCAACTAGTTATATGCCATACATTTCAAATTTAAATTTACTATATTATCGTTAATACAAAATATTTTTAGACAATTATTTAACTGTATCTAATTATATTATTAAAAGTATTTAAATTTTATTATAATCATATAAAAAAAATTTAAAAAATGATATAATTAATTACTTGATAACTGTTAAGGATTTAATTTTAATCCATTGAAATCTTACATTATCATCCAATCTTTCACTCAACAAACAAACACAATCTATCCATTGCTTATAAAATTATATAAATAGAATGATTTGGTCAGTGAAAAACTTTTTTGTTTGGTTTCCCTCCAACATTCCTTAATCATTAGACTGTCTATATTAAATACTAAATAAACTAATGGAGGGTCAGGTAATTTAATCCTAAATAACAAGTAGCATTCATATATGATGGGGGACTAAAATCAAACAATTTTGAAAATATTTGTATTGAAATCAAACAAAATGACACAAATTCAGGATCCAAACCAAAATTCATTTATGTTTCAGAGGAAAAATATATATTTAAGTGGAATAACAGTACATTATAGAGCTTCAAAATTAAACTCTATCATTATTAAATATTTTACACTCACAATATATTTAAACTAATCTCTAATTTTTAAGTGAACATTCTTTTTATAAGGACTAATGATAATGCTCGTGCATTACACGAGTATGTTAATATTTTTATATTTATTTTTAAAGTTTAATTTTGATGAAGTGATGATAGTGTAATCTAATTAAATATTTTTATTTGCATAATTTTTTGAAATAGTGAATATGAAAGTAAATCATATTTACTGACATAACAATAAATTATTGGATAACATCGTAAAGTTTATTATGCTATCTATGTATCAAAATTGAATCCTTACTTTTAATTTGAATCTTTTTAAAAGAAAATTGTTATAATATTTAAAAAGTAAATATAGTAAAAATATTATTTTCGAAATTGTTAACCGCATTTTTTAATGTAGTATATGTATTATTTTCTTAATCTTTCTATACTACAAGAATGCTCCCAATCCTTTTGATGAGCTGATAATTGTCTATGACAAAATATTAATTTTGGCAAGTATAACCGCAAATAGTTTAATGATTGCTCATACCTTTTATTTTTTTTGTCATTGCGTAGCACACCATTATTTGAAAATTCTTTCCTTCTCAAATAGACCATTATATTTCAAATCCTTTGCTATCAACCTATTTAAGGACGTTGATATATATAATTATTTTTATTTTTATTATTAATTTATATCCCAAGTGCATACATGTCACACAAAAGTCCTTTCGGTGAGAATGTTATAACATCGTTTCTTCCTTTAATGATGGTGATATATTATTGGATTAATGATGTTATGACGCTGGTTCCGTACAGTGATTTTGATGAGAATATTATTATGCACAACTAGTTTAATTATTATGTACAAGCTACGTACAAGTTAATAATACACAAAACTAAATTTCGATGAGAATATTATTATGTACAACTAGTTAATTTATTATTATGTACAGGCTATGTACAAGTCAATCCACAAAACTAATTTTCGATGAGAATATTATTATGTACAACTAGTTTATCCTTCGTATGTGAAGTTGATATATGGTGATATATTATTGGATTAATGATGTCATGATGCTGGCTTTACAGTGATTTATATATAAACATATACCCGTGAAAAGGCACACGCATATTTAACTCTAGATTCCATATATTCAATGAAGCCATTAATATCTAGATTTGAGACTGAGAGGACTCTTAAAATATGAGGCACACAGTCGTATATGAATCTAAAGTAGATATGGCTTAATCAATATTGTTAAAATATATCAGATTTTATTATTGTATTAGTGTGTTGTGTTTGGGCTGCCCTAGTACTAATAATCCTAATAAATTACTCTAACAAATATCACATATATGTAGTTGGATATATCGATCTAGTTGAGAGCTTGGCTTGCTATGAATCTAATTATTTATTTGATAAGCTCAATCGATCAGTTGCTCATAGATGTAATAAGTTTTAACTAATTCAAGTAGTTTAGCGCGTTGATATTTCTGCCATTTGAAGGATTCAATAACAAGATGGTCTAAATTATAATTAAACTGGACTTGAGAATATTAGTGAATATAGTTTGCTTTAAGCATGTTAAGTTGACATGTTGTTCGTGACTATTTCAACTTTTTTTAGGTTCATTTTCTTTGTAATGACGGTTTCAGTTGCTAGATTGACTCGTGAACAGCTTTCTTATGCTTAGGTTCTCATAATAATAAATAAGAAATTGGTAGTTAAAGGTTATTGTCATAGGTTTTGATGCGATTCAGCTTCTAATTTAGTAGTCCCTAGCTTCCAGGTTGAATCTGAAATATTTTGTTTGCCTGATGGACTTTTACCTTCAATTGAGATCCTTCATAACACAAGGAACCTTGTCCGTGTTCAAGAGGTTCCTTGTGAAGGGCTTAATCACTCGGTGAAAATAAATAACAACTCTTTTTGACGGAAAAAAATAAATAACAACTTATTAGTAACAACAATTTAGGGGCCGGTTTAGTTTTAGCAATTTTTGTAAGGTTAAAATTAATAATTATATAAAAAATAATAAAAGCTCAAACTATATTCAATGTTGGATATATCCGCAATTTCTTTTCACATTGTGGGTGCATTTGGTTGTGATTCTGAAGGGTATCAAGAAAAAAATTCTAGAATTTTCAGTATTTGTTTGCTTGCACCTCTCAAGAGAATAAAAAATATGACATAATCAGTTTTCTTTTTTTCTTTCCCTCTTTTAAGCACATAGAGAGTTACATTTCTTTCAAGTTAGAAATAAGAGAAATAGGAAAAAAGTGCGACACAATAGATGAGTTCATTACATGTAATATTATTTCCAGCAATATTATATTTTTTTTCAATCAAATACATATTTTGATTCTTGAGAAATATTTTATGAGATAAACTGGTTCCTTACGATTTGAAAATCTCTTATTGCTACCCTTATTGGAAGCAAATAAGTGCAGCCACAAAGGCTACTCTGTGCTAGTGGTAATTTTTTTGGAATTTTTGCTATTCTAAATTCAGAAGATATGTAAAATGTGAAAAATGAGAGGTTAATCATCCTTGAATTTTTGACTATGTATAAATCTTTTTGAATAATTCAAAGGTGATTATCATTTTCTCATTTTATAAATCTCCCCACTTCAAATAAATCAAATTGAGATGTTTTATGAGGAGTAGTTGTCACGGAAGAAGGGTTGATAAAGAAGTGGATGAGTCTTTTTTTTTTTTAGATAATTAAACATGACAGAAGACCAATTCTTAACCATACTTTTTACAAGAAGACATCAACCCTTTGTGTCACCAAGCCTATCACAACACAAATGAATTCCGAACTGTTATACTATACCACACACTTTGCCTCCTCCCACTTTTAGTTGCAACAGCTGCCAAAGAGAGTGAAATAGGATTTTAGATTACACATGTTCCCCCTGCTCATCTGAATGAGTGTTGAGGGCAAAAAATATATTCATTTTTCTTTTTATAGTACTTTTATTTAAGATTGTCATGGTGTTTGATGGTCCTTAATCCACCCGAACCATCTTAGAATCCTAAGTTAAGCGAGATTCAAGTAACGTCTCTGTAAAGTTCTACAATCCCTTTTAGAGGAGTTGTAAAATCGTATTGCATGATCTGAAATTAAAACAAAATTTATCTGTGTAAGCCTAAAACTAAACATAGTTTTGGGGAATTATTGTAGGAGAGACTTCGTCACTTTAAAAAATGCATTTAATCACATTTTCGAAACTAGTTAAAAATAAAGAATCACTACAGTGCATCACAAATGATAGATGTATCGGTATGCTATAGATATCATCCATTACATTACAAGGAGAATAATATATGGTATATAATAAGGTTGTACAATAATATTATACCAATATTTATAATTTTTTTTATCTTTTAATATATTATCAATACCTACGCTGAGTAAAAGAGAAAACAATATTGTAAATATTGATGTAATATTGTTGTACAACATTACATGACAAGAAGAATTTTTTTTTTTTTTTGATAGACTGCGAGGCAAAGGCCCAAAACAAAAACAAAGGTTACATACTAATTATCCTGGGGAATAAGGCACCCCTGAAATCATTATTAAACTTAATGGATAAAAAACTAGGAAGCCTATCATAAAGCCACACATCTCCAACTTGATGATGCGCATGCCTAGCTAAGGTGTCAGCACAGAAATTTTTTTCCCTGTACACATGTGATATGTGTACTGTCCAGTTCCTTCCCAGGAGGGATTTGATGACTCCAACCAAAGCAAAAGCAGAGTGTGTAGTACGATCCAAACTTTGACAAGAAGAATAATGTATAGTGTATAATAAAGTTATACAAAAATATTATGATAACACTCAAGGGTTTTTTTATCTTTTAGTGTATTAATACCCACTCTTATTAAAAGATAAAATAATATTGTGAGTGTTGATATAATATTACTGAATAATAAATATAATATTATTGTACAATTTTATTATACATCTAACACTACTTGAATCTGCCTCGGTTTAGACTCAAACTATCCTAATTACCTCACTAGAGAACTCTCTCCACTTATTGCTCCTACAGATGCAATATCAACTGACCCATGGGATGTACTCCCAACATTCTCCCAAGGCAAACACTGTTTTAATTCTAACACCACTTGATTCATTGTTGGCCTATTAATGGAATGAGGAGCTACACAAGCCATTGCTACATCTGCAATTTTCCTCGCAATTTCATTGTCATATTCTCCTTGCTGTAACCTTGGATCCATGATACTATTAATTTCACCTTCATCAGCAAGCAAGGAATTTACCCATTGAATTATATGAATTCTCTCTTCAGCATTCAAAATAGCTACGCGCCCCTGATTATCTCTAAGAGAATAACTCCAAAGCTAAAGACATCACTTTTTCATTCAACATGTTTGTTATGTAGTACCTGCATGAAAAGCAATTAATAGTTAAATCGAGAAGCATGCACAGTGAGATACTAAGATAGGTTGAGAAAAATTGATGATGATGAATCTTAAGAAAAGGTAAATTTTACTATACATACATACATACATACATATATATATATATATATATATATATATATCCCTTTTTAAGATATATATACCTTCAGGAAATATACAAAGATTGAATTCTGGCTTTTCTCTCAAATGATTTTTAAGGAAAATATATCCCAAAAATAGTACAAATAACATTACTCATTGAAGAAATGGGAATTGACAAGTCAACTTACTCAGGGTCAACATATCCCGGGTGCTACAATTCCTGTTGACACATGAGTGACACATTTACCACGAGATTCTTGACAACTCAAAATCAGATATTTTACCACAGAATTGTTTATTTAGTAAAATGTTTCTAGTCTTAATATCTCTGTGAATAATTGGTGGCTTACAACCATTATGAAGATCCTCTTGGCCTGCAAATAAAATGGTAGTTAACGTAAGCTTGTTGTCTCAACATAAAGTGCAATAATTTTTCTTTTTCTTTGCCTTTGTTTTATCCCTTCCTCACTTAATGCAAAATCCAGAGCAATTTGAAGTCTTTGTTTCCATCCTAGCAATTTTTTACTTTTATCTACAAGACCATATTGGAGGAAGGTTTTAGTAGGAATGCCTTGATCACAAGATCCTGGGTAAGTTTCATGGGAATATCTATAGTAAGATTTTAGACCTGGTTGAAAATAGATCAAAATGGCTATTTTGTGTAAAAGAAATTGAGTTATGTGTATTGGAAACCATGTCAATTTACATTATATCCACTATTTGATAAAATGTGGATATCATTCAAATTATGTTCACATCTCATCCAATAAATAATAAGATGTAAGTTGACACAATATTTCACACAAAATTCATATATACAAATAACATTTCTCAAACAATTCTACAATAATAATATACCATAAACAACAAAATAAATATGAGATAAATATTTCCATACAATATTAAATCGTATCTCTAGTGAATGAAATTAAATTTTATGTAAGGGAATATATGTGTTTAAATATATGCTGCCAAGTTTCCATTGGTCATGTATTCATAAATGAGTGCTTGTTTTGTGCCTTCATTGCAATATCCAATAAAAGGAGTCAAGCATCTATGGTGCACTCTGGTGAGAATTTCTAACTGCAAACCAGAGCAAATATATCCTTCATCTTAGGAGACTTGAAAATATTGAGGGTTAAATGCAATCATTGTAATAAAGAAATATATATAACTCTGTATGAAATTGCAAATGCCCTTGAGCTGAAGGAAAGAACATTTTCAGTGCTACTTGTATTTCACCTATGCAACCATAGTAAATAGTACCAAATCCTCCCTTGCCCACAACCCTCTCAAAGGTATTGGTAATTTTTAGTATTTCCGAGTAGGTAAACTCTTGTTTGTTTGAGTCCACGTGCTCAATGTTTATACTCCAGCTGAACTTTTTCATACTCATGACGATAATTGATATAAATAGGAAAGCATAGTATTGTTATTATTAGATCATGCCCTTTTCACGTGTTGTTAACAAAATGTGGATAAAGAAGATTATTTAAAAGTTTTTTCTTTAAACCTTCATTGAAGTTCTTATATTTGTTACTTATACTAAAATTAAAGAGATTGATCCTTTTAGTCACTTTGTCATAGTTTCGGCAATAGAAGGCTACTAGAGAGGGAGCTTATGCAAGTATCAAGCTTCTCTTCTTTGTTATTTTGTTTAATACGTGCAATACTCCTTCATTTATCTCTTAAGGTGATAAAAGTTTCTCAAATACTCTCTCTCCCTTTTAATATATCTGTCATTTTTTACTTTTTGGTGTTTTAAAATATCTATATATTTATAATATTTTAGTAACATTAATTTTTTTCTTCCATTTATATCATTAATTTGAATGTGTTGACATATTTATCATGATGAAATAATGACTACATAGGAATAATTTTATCAACTCATAATGATAATTACATACATTTGCCTTAATACATGTGTTATTTGATTTTTGATAAATATATTAAAACAAAGGGAGTAATGTGCTTCTTGTAGACTATTGGCTTGTTTTTCAAAGCCTAGTCAAAGCAAAAGTCTCAAATGTTGTGCTGCAAGAGATTTGAGGTGCAGCTATCATTTAATATAAGGGAAACTTTGACAAAGGAGCATTAAATGGAGCACATGGCAAGTCAAATTTTTTGTCTTTAAAAGCTCTATATATAGAGCTTCAATTGCAGCATTTGAAGAGACGAGAAAACCTTACATTCCAAGTTCATTTAGCTTATATTATAGTAGAAAAGTTTGGTTTGACACTGTAATTACTTCTTCTTGTGTGTTGAGCATATACACCGATGAGAAAATACATTGAGTTATTTGGTTGTATTGGGGACTTGGGCTTGAGTCGAGTGTCCATCTTTTATATCTCCATCATATTTTTATAGTGAAATATTTGGTTGTCGCATTTGCTCATGGACGTAGCCTTTAAGCCAAACTACATAAATTTTTGGTGTCATTTATTTTACGCTTCCACATATTAATTTTGTGTCATTCTATTTATGTCAGCCATTTCATAACAAACTAGTATCAGAAGCTCTTGTAGAGTTTTGGGCAAATTTGTTTGAAGATGTCGTCCATGAAATTTGATATCCAATAATTTGATGGTTACATCAACTTTGGGATGTAAAAGGTGTGAATGATGACTGTTCTTGTACAACAAAGCTTGAAAGTAACACGTTCTAGCAAGGAAAAGAGGCCTTAGACAATGAAGGATTTTGAATGGGAAGATGCTGACCAAAAGACTCTTTCTATTAATCAGTTATGCATTCCAGACGATGTGTTATAGGAGGTACTTCAAAGACAACAATAGAATCGATGTGGACTAAGTTGGAGTCACTATATATCAAGGAAGAGAAAACGACCGAACCTCAAACCGGTCAAGGAATTGGTTCAAATGTTAAGATGTCCAGTTTGATCGGGTTCAACGGAATATAATAAAAAATATATATAAATATATACATATGATTAATTAGTATATAAATAAATATATTAAATCATTAACATTAACATAATAAATAAAATAATATTCAGGTTTATAAAAATAAACATAATTCATATAAAATTTCTTTAGTTTTAGCCACAGCACGGTCACCAAAACATTTGAAAACAATATTTATTAGTAACCCGAGGTTTGTGGTGAGTAACCCGAATGACGTGAGAGAAGAATAACAACCCAACAATTTTTGTAGTGCCTTTCTTTGGTTCTATTTTTTTTGTAGCTGCCATAAGATATCGGTATTTAAACTTTGAAAAAAAAATTTTACAAAAAAAAATAAATCGGTCCAACCAGTCCAATTCGCTTTCCCCAATTTTGACCAGTCTTAACTGGTTTGACCGTTTTAACTTCCCTGATTTTTGGAGCTTAACTAGACCAAGTCAGGTGACCATTTCCAGGGAAACCTTACCTACCGTTCGATTTTCTCTTCCATGCTATAGATGACTAAGACGGAGCTAACCATCAGTATGTTGCAACGTTTGTATATGCTTTGTATTGCAGAAGGGACGTCTATGAGAACTCACATAGCTGAGTTCACATCATTTGTGATAGAGTTGAAAAATATGGATTGGACATTCTCTAGTGAGCAGCAAGCAATGATGTTGCTTTGTTTTTTACCTCATTCCTACAAGCATTTTTGTGAAACACTTATCTATGGACGTGAGCATCTTGATATTGATGAGTTTAATTCCTCACTTTTGTGTCGTGAAAAGATGGAGCATGATAGCGTGAACTTAATGGTGCCACATTTGGATTGTTAGCTAGAGGTAATTGGAAGAATGTTGGTTCGAGAGTAGCAAAAGCAAAGAAAGATTTAGATATTGTAAGAAAGAATGACATTGGAAAGCAGATTGTCCAAGACTAGAAACAAGAAAAAGAAAGATTTAAGTGATGCAACAAGTGTTGCTTGAAGATGCTGCAAATGTTCTTGCAGTATTAAATCAGTCAGTTGGTGGTACTTGGATGCTTGATTCAGGTTGCTCCTAGCTCATGTGTCAAAGCTAGAATTGGTTTACAACTTACTAGTCAGTTAATAGTGGTATTGTTCTTATGCGAAATAATACATCCTATAAGGTTTTTGTCATTGGTACTATTCGAATCAAGTCACATGATGGAACCGTGAGAACTTTGTCTAATGTTTGACATATTCTTGACTCAAAGAAAAATCTTATTTCTTTGAGTACTCCTGATTTTCAAGGGTATAAGTGTTTTGCTGAAGGTGGAGTTCTGAAAGTCTCCAAAGGTGCTCTTGTGGGAATTAGAGGTAGATTGGTTAATGGTCTTTATCTACTTCAAGGTAGCATGGTTATTGGTGCTACATTAGGATCATCTTCATCTGATTTGGATATTACTCGCTTGTGTCATAAGCATGGCAGGTATGCCTATGGTAAGCAAGCATGACTTGTTTAGTGATCGAAAATTTGTTATGCCTGATTTTTATAAACATCGTGTTTGTGGAAAGTAAACAAGCGTAAGGTTTAATACTACCATTTATAGGACAAAATGTGTTGTTTCTGAATTGTGGAACCTGTGCCTGTTCCATCTAAAGGTAGTTAGGTATTTGAGTATACCTATTGACATACTGAAAAATGCGACTTCAAAAATTTAAAGATAGATGAAAAATCAAGTCAAGGTGGAGATTCATAAACTAGTGGCTTGTTTTTCAAAGCCTAGTAAAAACAAAAGTCTCAAATGTTGTGCTATAAGAGATTTGAGGTGCAGCCATCATTTAATGTAGGGGAACCTTTGTCAAAGGAGCATTAATTGAAGCACATGGCAAGTCAAAAATTTTATCTTTAAAAGCTCTATATATAGAGCTTCAATTGCAGCATTTGAGGAGTAGAAAAAGAAGAGAAAACCCAACATTCCAAGTTCATTTAGCTCATATTGTAATAGAGAAGTTTAGTTTGATACTGTAGTTATTTCTCCTTGTGTGTTGAACGTATACACCAATCAGAATATACTTTGAGGTATTTGTGTAACACCCCTAATTTTTTTCTTATATTAATTATCTTATTTTTATGAGTTATTAGAATACATAATTAATATATGAGCCATAGCTTAATCAATTAGTAAAAGTTAAAAGAAAAGTCAACTAATTAGATGAAGGGCAAAAAAGTGATTTTAAATATTTAATAAATTTGTTAATTTTAAGAATTAAAATTTAAAATAAGATTCTAGAATATCAATAGTATCTTACAACCAACTAATATTTAAATTCATAAAGAATGTGCAAAAATTTGAAAGATTGATATTCTAGTTTTAAATTTTAAATAATAATCTCTCATCAAATCTTTACAAATTCTGATCACACTAAAAGATATAATCTTTTTCAAATCCCTACATTTTTGGCAGCAAACAAGTAAGGAGTCCAAAATTTTAATTGATTTATCTCTTTTATATATATATATATATATATATATATAATATTTTTATAATATATTATAATAATTAAATATAACATAGATTGACGTATATATAATGAGTAATAATACATATATGTATTATTACTCATTATATATAAGTCAATCTATATTATATGTATTATTACTCATTATATATACGCCAATCTATATTATATTTGATTATTTCAATCATCATCTCATGACAGTGCTAGCAAAAAATTATGTGTGTCCACTGTTAAAATTATACGGTTGGCTCATCCCAGTTAAAATCTCTAAGTGCGCTGCTGATGTGTGTCCACTGTTTGTCGGAACAAGGCTCCCATAAGCGGTCATACAAATCATCTTTGTACCTGTACACCACCGTTTTCTGTTTGTCAGAGTTTACACAACAAAATGCTCGTTTGGATGCGATTATTTTAATTAAAAATGCATCTTTTCATGTTTTTAAGTATGTTTGGGTAAATTTTTGAAATCATAGCAAAATTATTAGGAAAAGTGAAAAAACATCTCTTTTAGAAGCTATAATTTCTGTTTTCTAGAAAAGGATGATTTTTATAATATAAAAAATATGTTTGATAATCAATAAATATATTTTCATATTACATCCAAAGATAAATTGATTTTACATTCAAACATAAAATATTTTTTCAAAAGAGACTATTTAAAAAAATATATTTTTTGAGAAGGGAATCCAAATACATCCAAAATCCCCTTCTTAGATTTTATGTTAGACAAATTAGTCCCTCTAAAAATATCAGAAGAAGTCAATGCCAATTTAAAACGATAAATAAATGGCCTCTCTAAAAAAGAGTATGACAAATTAGTTCCTCAAGAATCATAAAAAAGGTCAAATTAATCCATGTACAAAGGGATCAATTTATCTCATGATATTTTTATTGGCATAGAATTTTTTTAGGCATTTGTTTTAGAGGGACCAATTTATCCAATTTTTTTTTCTCTAGATGGATCATTTTGTTCGATACTCACCTGTATGTTAAGTTGGTGACGGAACCAAAATCTAGACGAAGGAAACGTGCCAAGGATATAGTTGGTTGAGTGCTGCTATAATCAATTATGTCGTTCAAAATCCTTAATTCTATAGACGAAGGAAACGTGCCAAGGATATCACCTATGTTTTCTTCTCCAATCGGATTTTTTCAACTACCCATGATGACAAAATTTGATTGAAAGGATATGGACCAGGATAGAAGAAATTAAAGGGACATAGAATTTTGTTCCTTTAAGTGACTCTTCAAATTTTGATAGCCAAACCTTATTGTTTGAACCAGAACCACAGTAGTTAGAAACCAAAGCAATACTAAAAGCGAATGCAGTAACATTCCCATTGTTTGTTGTAATGTAATTTGCTTAGTGAGACAAATATATAAGTGCCCTATTATGATTTATACTGCTGAAGTCGTATTCCAAATTAAATTTAGACGGCAGCGTAGTCAACTTTCCTTGTAGTTTGGACACTTTACATTCATTTCTTACAAATCAAATTCGTGTTGCACACACTGAAGTAATGAACGATAATTTAATGCCAATTTTGAACCATAATGTTCATGTCTCGATGTTGTTTAGGAGATGAAAGAAAAAGGCAAGAATTCGTGACTTCAATTTTCTTCTTTTTGAACGAGTCTTGGCTGTGTTCCACGTTTTGGGCAAAACTATAGGAAGAGAAGAATTTGGCTTGCATGTTCCTTGGCTTGCATGTTTCAAAGTTCCTCGCATGAAATTGAAACCTGCATCTCTCTATGTCAATGCAGTTAATGACCTGCTAGTTCTGGGAATCCTTTTTTCTTCAAATTGAATTTCTAATCGGACAATTTTCTTGTGGGTTTTCCTATATTATCTTAATGAAATAATAATTTTTCTAATTACTCCATCTATTTCATTCTACCAGTCAATTTTTTTAGATTTTCTTTTGTTACGGGGTTCCCCTAACCTCGAGATTGGAGGGGCAACCCGGCACACTCGAAACACGGCAAGAGGTCATGAACAAAAAAAGCGCGAATTTTGAGCTCGCCTCCACAGCTCTAAATCTTCTAGAACATTTTTGGAACATGCTTTAATAAAACGGTTATCCTTGACAACTCATTGCCAAGGAATCCTACCCTAATACAATCCCCAAGGTATAAATAGGCAAAATGTCTTTCCTAAAAGGTACGTTATCCTATTTTATTTACCCAAAATATAACCTCCTTGGATCCTTGCTAACTTAAGCATTAGAGTCCTTGCAGGTTCCCCTCCGCGCAGAATTGCCTTTGTGATCATCGTGAGCCTGCCCACCGTAGACCGTCTTCTAAGGTAACCTCATGCAACATCTTCTGTAATATTTATCCATTTATCATGTCAATAAAGCATTAATTTCTTTTAACAATATTACTGCTAATGTATTTAATTATATTTATTTATTTTTATTTTTTCAAGAAAGACAATCTTATCTATTTACACAATTCTATAATATTATCAAGATTCATTTGTTATTTTGTGTGTTTTTTTTTTCACTTTCTCTCAAGGATGGGGGTAAAACAAAGAGATTACCTAACAGAAAATATTAAATTCTTTCTATGTTCCCATTTGATTAAATCCATTCCTAAAACATATAAGAGTTGAATTTTGATGTATCAAATCAAATCTCTCATTTTGCATGACATTTCAAATAGTAGAGGTAGAAGTTAACAATATTTATTAATGTGTCATTATATGATTGGATGATTGTATAAATTTTTTTTGCATTATCAGCATATTCAAATTAAATAGATAGGTACTGATAAATGATCATTTAGTACATATTTAGTCCTAAAAAAGATTAATTTTACCCACCTTAGGTGCTATTTTAGAAATTTTCATTTGTCAGGTGCTAATACGCTCCTTAATATTTTTACCCTAATACGCGCCAATGCGTTCAACCTCACCATCGCGCGTATAAGGCACCATTGAAGAAGATGTTCAAACCTCCTTCCCTTCGACTAAACAAGGACCACGGTCGATAGCGAGGGCCGAGGTACACAGCTTATAAATTCAAAATTCTTATAGATTCCCCAATTTAGAATAATTTGAGAATTTCCTCGAGTCAAATTATAATCCATTCCATGCGGATCAATAATAGGAATTTAGAACACCGATCAAATATAAATAATGATAAGGATTAATAATGTTGCTTATGTCATACCGTTGAGCTGTGACTCGTAAAGAGTATCAAAAGCGGTATGAGAATCTTGCTTACAGTATGAATTCCTGGCAACCACTACAAAAAAAATGTCAATTAGCCACATTCTAAAATGACATTTAACGACGTTTTTAGAGCGTGGCTAAATGAACTTTCAATGCCTGTCAGTGGCGTGGCTGTTCCATCGTGGGTAAACATCTCATTTAGCCACATCTCAATTTCTCGTTTAGCCACATTTTCCAAACGTGGTTAATTCGCTTTATTTAGCCACATAACTGTCATTTATTAACAGTTCAAAAATGTGGCTAATTTCACTTTTAAAAAAAAAAATACAAATAGCTGTTAATTAGCCTACAAATGATGACAAATTTAAATGCTAGGGAACTGCACACAGGCTGCTGAGAAATTTAATTATTCACATCATAAATATGATCATTTATACAATGAAAAAAAAAAAAAAAATCTAAATCCTAGCTCAACTATGGTGGGGAAATCCTAGCACACAAGGAGCTTACAACTAAAACTCCCCCTAATTAGAATATAAGTAAATCTAATTATTAAAAAGGCGAAAAGTTAGGTAATTAATTAATTACCAGGACATAATGCTATACCTCAACTAGGGTGGGGACAGAATCCACGTTTGGAATTGGTTGCAGGGCTAAAACAGAAAGAAATGCATCTTTGTCAACTTCATATACCTAGCATTATTAAGGATCTAAAATCAATAAATAGTTAAAGTTAGATTCAGCAAATGACAAAAGGCAATCTCAAATGATAGTGAACCAGGCTTAAACATTATTCACAACTGAAGTAGATATTAAATCTTACCGTTCCCCTTTTGATGGCAGTATAATTATTGCACGTGCCTTGTTGGCCACTGCCCTTTCAAATGATTCTAGTAAACTAAGGCTGCAACTATATAGTAAGAAAAGCCGAGTGTGAGACATGAAAGAAAATGAGTTACAATTCATATCTTCTGTTTGTCATTTAACATTAATATTTGAAATTTGCCTAGAGGCCAAAAAATTAGCATGCTAAGTAAAATTAATTATAGACACAGAAGAATAAAATATACATACAAATATTCAGAGATCAATGTGATTTAAATCTTTAGCAATATTTTCAGCTGTTCGATCAATCTGTTTTCTTGGAAGATCAAACATAAGAAGGATTCTATGTCTTCTGCATAGGAATGAAAGAAACATATTACAGAATCCAGCAATCTGAGACTGAGCACAAGGTCAATTAGCAACTACCTTATCTGGACCTCTTATCTGGCTGTATCTATGCCTAAACAGACAGCAAATCCATGATACTTAGTCAACTGCTTTAATATGAAAGGCAAATGACTATTCATCCCACAAAAGATAATTTCATGTCATATATGACGCTATTAAACTCCTTTATACCAACACTGGCATGGTATCAAAATTAATCTAATAATAATAATAATAATAATAATGGAAGTATATCATTGACTCACATGAATTGCCTTCCTGCAATCCTCCTCTCTGCTTCTCTAACACATTCCAGAACCACAGGCTTCCCATTGTCATCACGATAAGCACCCTTTCGTAAATAAAAAAATTAAATAAATAAGTAGATAAATAAAATTGATTTCGACAATGAACCATCAACAAATCGAAAAATATAAAAAAAAATCGCAAAAAACCTGTTTTCACTTTTGCATGCCAAGTTAATAGACTTTGAATATATATATATAGATACGAAATAATCATTCTCAGTTACTTACTTGTTGTAAGAAAAAGCGCGAATCAGAATTCTGAACTCAAGAACAAACAAAAATATTCAATTAAAAAATAAAAATAAATAAATAAATACTCTTATTTGCGGTGACGTATAGAATTAAAATAGTCCTGCTATGGTGATTGGATCGTTCCACTTTCTTTTTTTTATTTTTTTTTTCTTCTCAGTGGATTGAAGTTTGCTCCACTTTCTCGGGAAAATCAATTCGAGATGGGAAAGGGAAAGAGAACTCACGACTCCAACATTGACTTTGTTTGGACTCTGATCGGCAAGGAAAGCTTCGGTGACTCCGAGGATGGGGTCCTTGGGAGCCTGCTCGATGCTCCGGAACCACGACGACATGAATCTGGCTCCGGCACCTACGGCGGAGCTGCCGTGGAGGAGTTGGCCGGAGAGCGAGTTGCGAATCGCCATGACTCGGTGACGCGGAGTCTCGTATCGATGAAACAGAACACAGAGAGATCGAGGTTGAGCTTGTAAAGCTATGTTGCAGAGCTCTGAAACTGAATCTAAGCTTTTCACAAGCTTGCAAACGGCCATGGATTTCTTCAGGTTGTGGAGAGGAATCTTGCCAATGGCCATGGAAGAAGCTTCACGTTGCTCAAGTCGGTTCTTGATCTCCTTCAAACTCACAATCACATCTACAGAATCACAAACAATGAACGAAAAATCAGCACGGATCAGATTCACAAATTGAAATTGAATCTGAAAACGATGAATTTGAAAATCTGAGAAAAGAAAGAAAAATTAGCTTCAAGGAAGATGAACAAATGAAGCTTCAATGGAGGAAAGAATTTGAAATGAGAAGCTCTGAGATGAAAAACATCAAGGACGATGAACCCTAACCTTAGCTATATGGAGAAAGGGTTGTGCTGTGAAAATGGAGTGTTTCCTTTACGCATTGAAAGTGAGTGATGAGAGATGTTTGAGAGTGAATTTTGTGTATATCTAATTACATATTTAGCACCGCTCCCAGGCGTGGCTAAAAAACCGTGGTATTTCACCACATTGTTTGCAGCGAACCAATGCGTTTAGAAATCTTAATAAGATAGAATTGAATTTAATTCCATTAGGAATTTGATTCTCTCAATAATTGAATTAATTATTATGTTTTGAATAAACCAATAAATTAAAGAAATGATTTTAATTCCTTGATTTGGAATGAGTCTAAAAATGAATTAATTTAATTATTTTTACTATTTTATCCTTTATTAATAGATTAAGAACAAAACATTATATTCAAGTAAAGTTATTTTGGTATTTTCATTTGTTGTAATTCAATTCTCACACCAAATCACACCCATTAGGTCTGATTTTAATTCCTTAGTTTTGGTAGATTTCATTCCAAAAAAATTCAATTCTTTCACTTAAGTTGTTTTCAAAGCATGGAATTCAATTTAATTCCTTAAATTCTAGGGTTTCCAAATGCCTTGGACATGATTTTGTCCATCAAAGTTCTAAGACTTTGGTTCCTGTGGGCTTTAATGCCATAATGCAGCATACTCACTATTGAACTCAAGTTGAAAGGTTAATTTTAGATTTTGAAACTGAATGTATGCGTCATTTTGGCCCCTCAAATTATGAAATTATTATATTCATCTTGGAATTGCAAAAAGTGATTAAAGTTAGTCCCTAGGATAATGTTTGATTGTGGGTGTTAGGGAATATTAGTGTTGGGTATACCCAAGTATAATAAACAATTTAGGGTATGAAGCAAAAGCGTGCCAAATTATGTGGAGAGTATTAGATAAATAGATCACATGAATAGTACTTTGCAATGAGATTCACTTATCACTATTCACACTAACAAAAAATAAATAAAGAGAACTTACACTAAATTTAACGTGGAAAACCCTATATGAGATTCACTTATCACTATTCACTTAAGTTGCTTTCAAAGTATGGAATTCAATTCAACTCCTTGAATTTTAGGGTTTTCAAATGCTCTGGACATGATTTTGTCCATCAAAGTTCTAAGACTTTGGTTCCTGTGGCTTTTATGCCATAATGCAGCATACTCACTATTGAACTCAAGCTGAAAGGTTAATTTTAGATTTTGAAACTGAATGTATGCGTCATTTTAGCCCCTCAAATTATGAAATTATCAGATTCATCTTGGAATTGCAAAAAGTGATTAAAGTTAGTCCTCTAGGATAATGTTTGATTGTGGGTGTTAGGGAATATCATGTTGTACACCTCAAGTATAATAAACAATTTAGGGTATGAGTAAAAGCGTCCAAATTATGTGGAGAGTATTAGATAAATATATCACATGAATAGTATTTTACAATGAGATTCACTTATCACTATTCACACCAACAAAAAATAAATAAAGAGAATTGTACACCAAATTTTAACCTTAAACCCTCTATGATAATAAGGAAAAACCACATGTCAAATTTCGAAAAATGTTTCACTATATTTAAAAATAATTAAAATATAGTATATCTCTCTTAGACTTTCTTCTACTATAGTTAGTAGTATTATAGATACTTATTAGAGAATATATCCAAAACTCTCAATTATACTTACACTACATTCTCGAAATTTTTCTCAAGCTCACTGTCTATTTTTTCTCCACTACCATTCTAAATGCTTCACAATACTATGATCAAATTTGAGTCCTTTGTTTCTCTTCCCTAGAACTTCTTTAACTTGACATTTGTTCACAAATACATTGAATCTTCACAATTTATATATCTAACAACTCTCAGGAATCTCCTAGGATTAATTTGAATATTCAAACTCTTCCATACATTGCTCCGTGCAGGCTTCAGTTACAGAGTTCTTGTACAACAAACCTTCCCAAATCTCATTTGAATGTCTCATCTCATGACAGCATTTTATCTGGCCGTCTTATTTCATTTCAACATCTCAACCGTTATCTATAGAAATGAACACAATGCAATAATATCTTTTTGCACTCACTTGAAAATTCAAAAAACTTATATCTGTGTGAAAATGAAAGAGAGTATAGCTGTATAAAAGTTCTAAGTTCAGTTCAAAGAAAAAGAAGTAAAGTTAAAGCATATTAACTCATTTATTGATAATTATAGTACAAATACTTAGTACTAAACTGCAGAAGAAAAAATAGTTAACTGAATCAACAAACTTCAAGATTCCAACGTGCAATACGATATAAATAAAGGGTAAAAAAAACCGAAAATGAAGCACTGCACAACTTCCAGCTATTTTATGTTTAACATTAGGAAGGAACTACCTAGCCAGGGGACCGCTTTCAGTAGTCAGATTCACGGTGACCAACACAACTGAATCATTGTTTTCAGTGCGACAATGGTGGATACATGTGTGTCCCCATCAATGGGAAAGCTTTTTGAAAGGCCTAAATCCGCCAATTTTGCTTGGAAATTTTCATTCAGTAAAATATTTGTACATTTCACATCTCCGTGGATTATAGGTGGCTTACAACCGTTGTGCAAATATTCCAGTCCTGACATCAAGATTTTAGCAGAATCAAGATTTTAGCAGAAATAAATGGAAAGGATCAAGAGATTGAAGGAAAATTCAGAGTTAGTTTTCTTATACCCTGGGCCACATCCATAGCAATTTGAAGTCTATCTTCCCAAGTGAAGAGCTTTGCCCTGCTTTTTCTTCCTGCTCAGCCATAATTAAGTTATACTTTTGAAAGCTTCTAGCATAAGTAGGTTGAATCTCATAAAAATGAAAAGGGCTGTGAACATACCTGAAAGATGTTCATCTAGGTTCCCATTTGCCATATATTCATATATGAGCCCTGTGCGGGTTTCTTCATTGCAATACCCAATGAAAGAAGTCAGATTTCTATGATGAATCCTCATCAGAAGTTTAACCTGCAGTTAATGGCCACCTTTATCTCATCTCAACCACAAAGTTAATGGAGCTTAGATACTATTTTGCAAGTTATGACAGCTTGCCTCTGCAAGAAATTGTTGATATCCTTGCATTGATGATGGGGAAAGCATCTTGACAGCAACTTGGGTGTCATCAATAAAGCCATGGTAAATCGTTCCAAATCCACCTCTACCAAGAGTTCTATCAAAGTTGTTGGTGATCTTAGCAAGTTCATTGAATGAATATTGTCTTTGCTTCAACACCAATCGTGACCCATTTGGATTATTTGGCTCCACATGAATGTTCACATCAGCTGATTTTGAAGGAAAAAGAATTCAGTTGTTTACAAATTACAACAAAATAAGAATTTGTGTGATTAACCCAACGTTAAAGATTATAACGGGTAGTTAGCACCAATTTTACCTTGTGACTTTCCCTTTTTAAGGCCACGGATGATAGCTGCTGCTGCAATTACTGTAAGCACCAAAATCCCAGCAACTGATGCTACTACAGGAATAACTACATTATTTTTCTTCTTCTTGTTGATATCTTCTGTCTGTTGGTTGCATGAAGCATATTCACATTGGTTTGGATTTTGCCCCACACTATCATCATTTAGTCAAAAACAAAGCCAGATCAGGAATTAAGCATCACTATCACACATTTTCTCCATCTATCAATAGCTTAGGTTGGTATTTTTTATTCTAAGTAAATATGTTGGGAAGAAAAGAAACATTAATGAAACTGCAGTATTTCTGACATCATTTTTGGTTCCACACTGCATGCGTGTAGGGTCAATTAAAAAGAAATTGACATTATAATTAACAGTTATATTTTATAATTGTTTAATAAAGAAATCAAGATAACAAATATCTTCAACCATAGTTTATTGTGGACTAATGGCTTTCAAGTAGGAGACATACCTTAATGATAGTGAACCGTTCTTTGATTTATCAAGGAGGCCACTTGGAACTAAACCTGTAAGGTTGTTATTCGCCAAGTTTCTGCTGGAACAAGCCAAATATGACACCCTTTCCTCTTCTATAACAAAGAAAATTACAATGATGCACCAATAAGGGATTAACTTACAAGACTTTCAGTGACTACAATTGTGTAAGAAAGTCAGGAACTGGCCCACTGAAGCTATTGTTTGATAAATCCATGAAAGATGCAATTCAAATGCACTATTATTACAAGGCTGAATCTCCAAGAGAAAAGAACATGGAGAAA
Organism: Dalbergia oliveri; assembly: GCA_030441495.1. Classification (NCBI taxonomy): domain Eukaryota; kingdom Viridiplantae; phylum Streptophyta; class Magnoliopsida; order Fabales; family Fabaceae; genus Dalbergia; species Dalbergia oliveri. Next base: position 3,395,766 of record JAMLFY010000016.1, read on the forward strand.
AGAATATATATATATATATATATATATATATATATATATATATATATATATATATATATTATCTCTGTGTGTGTGTGCGTGCGTGCTTGGAGATGACGATTGCTATCTGCCCGGCCAGTCCACTGGAAGATAAATTCCTGGTTGCATTCCCAAACATAATAACAGCTGATGATTGTTCATGAATATAATTATGCATGTGATTCTTGGGGAATTATTTTCTTCAAAACTGCAATTTAGACCTTCCCACATGTATGCTACAGGAGCACATGGATCTCCTTGCCAATTTCTATCCACCTCATAAGCATTCTTGATGTTTGTGATAGCATCAACTAGTATTTTATGTTAAAGAAAAAGTTCATCAGACTTTCAACCTAATTTTATGAGGAGCTTAAAGGTGTGTTTGTTTCTGATTTTTTTAATAGGAAAATAAATCACTTTTCATATGATCTATTTATATCAGTTTTTATTTAAAAATTAAAACTACTTAAAATAATATGTTTTATTTTTTAGTAAAAGTTAATATAAATAACTTCTATGAAAAGTGATTTTTTATTTAAAAAAAATTCAAAACAAACTCACAAATGACATAAAAAGGGATCAAGTGCATTTAACTTTAGATTATATATAATTTACATTTTGACTTTTTAAAATTTGTATCATAACACATGAATTTTCAAAAAAGTGCAAGACAACCGATGACATAATTTTGACAACTGGTAAATGTATGATTTATGGGCACTTAATCCTTCTAATATTTCTAATTTGTACAACCCAATATCTTATTTATGAATTCTCATGTGCATTTAATCTCTTGATTTTTTAATGGCATACGTGACACCCGTTATGATCTAAAATTTTGTACTATTTGGAAAGTTTAAGGTGGTGCAATGTATATTTGAAAAGTCAGGATGTAAATCATACATGACTTAAAGCTAAGTTTAGGAAGGTAAACTAGAAAATTAAAAGGCTTCTGTGTATGTAGTCAAAGAGTAGTGTACTGTAGAGCAAGGAGACACTAAAAATAAAACTCTTTTATTATTTATTGAATAATTTTACACTTTATACACTATACCACAATAATTTTGATCACTAACTCTGTCTCGCGAGACACACCTCACTTTGTATTGTACACCAACACTCCACTACACTTTATGCACTCTAGGAGTTCTAACTCCTAGACTTGCACCACTAACTCTCTGCACCTTGGTATTTATGTTCTCTAGCTACTGAAGCACACACTGCACCATGAGGCAAGCTATATTTATAGCCTCTTTATTGTAGGTTCCACCACAGCTAGAATTTTCTAGCTTTCCACATTTCTAGACTTTTCTTTTTGACTTTTTATTATTTTACTAGTTGTAAATAATTCTAGCAACTTGCCTACAATTCTAGTAGCTTCCATCTAGATTCATCTAGTGCTGATTTTCATGTACCATCTTATTGTGCATCTCCTAATTATGAGAAATCTTTCACTATATAAATCTCAAGAGCATTGATGATGGGTGGAAGTGTTGAAATCTCTGTCCGAATTAGTGAAAAATCATAACGTGTGGCTCCTGCCAAAGCTGATCGACTAAATATGGTATATGTGGATTGGTATCCAGGTACAACAGGTCCAAACCAATAATTGCCATTCAGGGTGATATTGAATGCTCTAGTTTCATTTGCTGCTAGCTTCTGAACCTCATTAAAGCACTAGCATCTGCTGGTGTAGCCGCAGTGCTCATGACAATTGCTGGTGGTTCATAATCATTCTGAGCTAGATCATCATTGGTAAGTGTGCTACTTATTTGTGTCCACTCCTTGTGGTAGTTAGCAGGTGACCAGAAGCGATCATAAACATCATCTTTGTACCTGCATACCACAGTTTCTTTATCTCACTATTTGATCCAATCATACAAGGGTCATTTGGTTGAGTTTCTCATAAAATACTTTCATTTATTTAAATGAACTTTTGAAGATATTTTGACAAAGTGAAAGGGGGCATTTGGATGGGATTTTATGGGGGGTAAAAATCACTTTTTTACAACAAAAAAATAAAAATCATTTTTCATATATTTAGATATTTTTTAAAAAATAATTAGAATTTTAATTATATATAAGATTTAAGTTTCATAATCACATTTTAAAATTTCCAAAACAAACACCCTTATTTTACATTTAGTTGTAAAATTGATTTATATTTTAATATAATATTAAACATCCTTTTATGTTGTAAAAAAATTTAGAAAATAAAAATCGTATCTTATGAAAAATATCATTTTATTTTTTTAATATTTCTAATTTTTCTTAAAAAAATCAAACATACGAAAAACTATAAAATATTTTTAAAAAAACAATTATCAAAATAATAGCACATAAACTGCAAATGTAACAAATGAAACTGGAACAAAATATAAATGAGCTAATCTAAATCAAAACCTTGGACTGATCACCTGTATGTTAAGTTGGTGGTGGAACCTAAATCTAATCTTAGGAAACGTGCCAATGATCCAGCTGATTGAGTGTCACAAGTATCATTTTTCAAAATCCTCAATTCTATAGCTGAAATAAATGGTGTCCCATTGCCTGTGTTAACAAGACAGATATTTATATAATCCAGTGATGGAATATGAATGATCTCACTATTAGTGCTCAGTGATGAACTGGTGAATTTCACTGTGTCCCATAAGTTAGGTCCAAGATGAAGATCAAATTGTGGGAGCACATTTAAACCATCATAGTTTCCATATAGGAAACTAGCTCGGATCAAATATTTAGTGCCTGTGGTTACATTTATTCTGTAACAGTTTCGCACACCACTAGGAAAGCTCCTCAGAAGACTTAGTTGCTGTTGATGAGTACTTTTGTCTCCTGGAGAGACACTCTTGCTTACACCAGTATCAATGAATTTAGCATCTGAAATGTAGTTTATGCCTGTGTCTTGCTCAGTATAGCTGGAATTGTCTGGTAACCCACAATCTAGGCTAATGAATCCTGAGAAATAAAATAATTAAGTAAATGAGTAAAGCCTGATTTGGCCCCTCAAAAATATATTGAAAATTATCTCTCATAATTCAAAAAAGATAATATATTGATCCCTCCACATACGTTCGTACAATTAAAAAACACAATACCAACCTGTAAGAGGATCAATTTGTTTTATTTTTAAAATTGTAAGGGACTATAATATAGGGAATTTTTGAATCCTGAAAAATTAATTTATTTTCTGATATATTTTTGATAGATTAAAATGATTATTTATTCTAAATAAACAAATAAATAAGAGGTTCAGTTCTCAGACTACATAATTTTGTGGCCTATAGCAACTCTTCAAATTTTGAAAAACAAACCTGATTGATCCTGAGCTTGAACCATATCCACAATAGCAAGAGCCCCAAGCAACAGAAAAAGAGAATGCAGTGACTTTCCCATCATTTGCTTGCTGTATCCTATTATTGTTTGGGGTCACAAAGATATGAGTGCCATATATATAATGATTTATACCGCTGAAGTCGCATTCCATAATAATTAAATTATTTGGCAACGTACTCAAATTTCCAGTTGGCTTTGGAACATTTTTTTAAATTCAATTCAATAGAAGACATTGTATAGTAGACCTGGCAGAGCATGAAATTTATGGAAAGAAGAAAAAAAAATTGTCATTTCCCTATAAGAATTAACTTGAAAAACTCTAAAATTGAAAAAAAAAACAAAACCATGACAGTTGCCTAATCACAGCCTGAGAATAACATTGTATAATAAGAGAAGTCCATTATAGGCATGAAAGCATAGGAGAAGTCCAAAGTGGGGGTGGAAATAGGTGAAGTGGCTCGTCAAGACTTTTGGCCTAGTCTGTATTCAATCTAGTTTAGTTTAGCCTACATTTAGCATAGTTTGAACTAGCCTATTTAGTAAACATGTTAAACTTAGATTTTTCAAAAGGTTTTTTTTTAGTTAAATAGGTCAGGCTTCGATAATAAAAATAACTTTTAGGCATATCAGGCTGATCTACCTATAATAATAATAATATTATTATTGTTTAAGAAAATTTAATGACAATAGAAATGTTTTAATCTATTTAAAAATATGCTTTTAAATTATTTAAGAAGTCTTTTAACCAATTTAAAAATATATTTTTGACATATTATGAAGTTCTTTGATTTATTTAAAAGTAGGCATTTTGGATTCTTTTTAAAAAAATAAAGAAATTATAATCATATAAATCCCTAGATAAACTTTTGGGCTATATCAGGTTTTTTAAAAGGTTAGACTAAAGCTATAAAAGAATCATATGCAATATAATAGATCCAGACTCAGACTATCTATTGAAAATATAGACCAGATATATTTAAACCAAAATCTAGTCTAACTCAACCTATTTCCACCCATCCATGCATGCATGTGTCATACCATATAAGGAGAGAAATAATAATCTACTCCACTGTCGCGCTAACTGATTACATATTCAAGGGCGAATATTACTTAAAACATCACACTGCGTGTGTTGACATTCGACAACATTAAAAAATATAAGTCATCTTCAAGATAAAGGAATTTCGATGTAATATAATGATGACTAATTAAAAAATCGTTAACTTGTTGGCTATCTGTAGTATTATTTTGTAGTTAGTTAACTAAGAGAGATGTTTATTTATGAGGAGGATATTTTGCTGAAGCATTCAAGTTGAATTTTGTTATATAATTTTTGTTTAGATTTTAGATAAAGTGATTTGGATATTATTTGATGTCGGAATAAATACCTCATATATAATCCACACTGAAATATAGAGTTTGCAACTTATTAGGCTTTAGATTTATGAGAACTTAAGCTATAGTAGTTCTTGGATCTCATCATATGCTATTCAAAATTCCATCAAAAGTTTGTGGATTAATATTTATAGAACTTTCCCGATTATAATTCAAATTAAGAGTGCATTTATCCTTACTCAAAATCACTTCTTTCATCCAAAAAATCATTTTTCATATACTGAAATAATTTTTAAAAATAATTAGAAATTAAAAATTAGTTTACAGCTTTATTGCAAAAGCTTGAACTAGTAGCTTCTAGAAAAAATCATTTTTCAATTTTTTCAATTATATTTAACATTTACATTTCACAATCACTTTTTTTAAAATCTAAAACAAACACACCCTAAATGGGGAAGCTGCCAGTTGAGAGATAATGGTAGTTGGATTAATTCCATTTTTGCACAAATAATAATGTTGCACATATATAGTAACACAGAAATATATATATATATATATATATATATAAATCATGATAATTATTTGATGAAATGAAATAGTATGTAATAGACTAATTGATCTAAAGTCTAATAATTATGACATGTCATTTTAGTATAAAATTTTCTGTTCTCTATCATTTTTCTTTTTGCACATGCATACAACATTGCAAGGAAGAAGTAAAGAAAATTGGCCTGTCTCTTCCACACGGATTTGAATGAGATGTAGGAGAATCGTAGGGAGCGATGCGTTGCAGGGAATCCATTAGGTACGCCTTGAGAAGTCAAGTTCTAGAATCAACCATTGACATGCCGGAAAGTTCTTGCAATGGTTTGTAAAAGACTAAGAATTAACTAGAGGCTTCTATAATATATCCTAATACGAAAATAAGGAGAATGGTCCAGAAGCACTAAAATGAAACAATTTTCTAGCGAAGCTTCAGTCCACAAATTCAGCGACTATGTGGCCTATAAATATTAGAATGGAAGTTGTAATATATGCGTGAGTAGAGCATTGAGTGAAGAGCCCAAAGAGTGAGAGTCAGCAAGTGCTCGTGTATCTAGCAAGTGTCTCATGAGGTAGATTTTGTGAGCAAAGTTTAGTGTGCTTTACTGTAAAGTATATATAAGTGTTTCAATAAATAATAGAGTATTTTACTTTTAAGTGTCTCCTTACTCTACAATTTGGCATCAGAGCTTGATAGTTTAGGAGCACTTCAAGTGGGAGGATTATCAGTTTGGGGAGAGCTCTTACAAAAGCACAATTCGGGACCATGTTAGTGGTCTGGTACCAAGCAGTAGTGAGAAAATTCATCAAGTCACTATGGCAGATATCCAAGTGGTTGGTGGAATTAGGAAACCCAATGCCCAGAGTTATAATACATGCATGGCAAACATATATGGAGTCATATCTCAAAGGCCAGGACCTATGGGAAGTTGTTAGAGGTAGTGAGACCACACCACCTCCTATAGCCGAAGCTAAAGCATTAAGGAAATGGAAAAGGCAATGTTTACGATCAAGACTACGGTTGAGGATGACATGCTATAGGAGCACATAAGGAAGGTGTTATCACTGAAGGAAGCATGGGGCACACTTGCAATGTTGTTTTTGAAAAATTACATGAGGCTGCAACTCCTAGAGAATGAGCTTGTGTCGACAACTCAAGGTGACATGGCGATCAACCAATAATTTGCTAAGGTAAAAACTCTCTTGAGAAATTTTCGAGTTAGATCCTGATAGTAAAATATCTAATCAATACATAAAAAGAATTATTATTGATGGGTTGAGACTCAATATATAGAGGTTTTATTGCTGTAATTCAAGTTTGGCCTACCCAACCTTTTCTTTTACAATTAGAAAATTTGTTGGCTGACCAAGAGACATTAGCCAACCAAATGGCTGAAGTATCAGTGAAGAGAGAAGAATAAGCACTCTTCACTTGTAGAAGGAATGGAAGACGAAAGCCACCTTTTAGTAAAAGTTTAGATATAATAAGAATGAGAAGTTGAGGGAGGAACAAGGAGAAGATTCTTGACTTGAAAAGGAAAAAAAAAAACCATATAATGCATGCTTCAACTATGGAAAATGAGGATATTTTGCAAGAGATTATTGGTACAAGAAAAAGATGCAGGGAGTAATATAATGCAATAACCTTATTAGGTCATTTAGAAGAAAATGACAGTGAAGAAGATTAGGACACTTTTGCTTCATTGGTAGTCAAAGAAGACATATGCCAGGAAGAACAAATAGAATTTGACAAGATTGACGAGCAGCTTGTGGGGTCACCACAACAGGTAGCTACCCGACTCTAAAGAGATTAAAAGTATGATAGAAGGAAAAATAGAGGAGCTAAAAGACGATGTAGAAGAAGAGTCTCCTAGTCCAATGTGATGGAGAGACATATAGAAAATCCTTGGAAAACAAGAATTGGTTAAAGGGAACTAGATGAGCATCAACGTGAAGAGTAGAAGGTTGAGGAACAATCACAACTAAGGAGATCTACCAACAAAGAAAGCTAATTCCAAAATATGCAAACACCGTAGAGATCATGGAAGAAAAGGAGCCTACAACATATGAAGATGTATCAAAGAAAAGAAGAATGGGTCAAGGCAACAAAAGAAGAAATCTCAGCACTTGAACAAAATCAAACATGGGAATTGGTACCAAAACCAAGAGAATAAATCTCATTTCTTGTAAATGGGTTTATAAGATCAGGACTCGTCTAGTGGCTCAATAGAGAGGTGCAAGGCTCGCTTAGTCACATGAGTCTTTTCCTAACAATACAGGTTAGATTATGATGAAACATTCAGCCTAGTTGCAATTTATGGATCTCACACTTTGAAAATATAACAATCATACTTTTCAATGGTAAATCTACTTTTTGAAACCTTAACTATTATCTTAAGGGTATTGATTAGTAAAATCCAAAAAATTCATTTTGTAATTATAGTATTTGCCTAGTTTTGAAGCTCTATAAACAGAAAACCTAGTATGTTAGCTGCGAATCATGTTCCTTGATATTATTTATTGTGTGAATTGTTATATTACCAATTAGTTAGATGATAAACTCTCTTCTTGCAAATATTTTTGTTGTTTACATTTAGTACTTTTGCATTCTTTTTAGTTTAATTTTCATAGGCTTTGTTAGTTTTTAAATCTCTCCCTCCTTTCACACAATTTTGCTTTGTGACTCTTATTCAATGACTTTTGCACAATTTTGAATTATATCTCTCATGATACCTCTTTGTTTTCAGAGTGGGTCAGGTCATCTGAAAAGTCTCCCTTGATAGTGCATCGTGGAGTGGAGCTTGGAGCAAGTGGAAGAAAGAGAGAGAAGGCTGGATGGTAGAGTCATGCCCAGACATGCTCACCATGAACATCGTCGCTAGCGAGCATGAAAAGGCGTTGGAGTTTCAAACCCGTTTGCTCAGCAAGTGTTACGGACGGACCTGAAAGTTTAATTTTGTAATTTTGACCCACTAGGGCCCTTTTTAGCAAATTTGAAGATGATGTAAGACTCGAAGCACGAAACCCAAGACATTCTTTGCCAAATTAGGAAGAGACCTAAGGTTGAGGGCTCTCATTCTCACCTCTCCTTCTTCTTCTTCTTCTTCTTCTTCATCATCAAGAACATCATACACTCACGTTGGACCACTATTTTATGAGTTTTCATTTAGATTCCTTTATATCATTTCGTTTTGGTTGTAATCCTCTCATGGAGGAGTAGTGTGCTTACTAGCTCAAGGGATTCAAGAGCTAGGGCTTTGTTTTGAAACATTATTGAGTTTAATGCAAGAGCTTGGTGTAGTTCTCTTTCCCCTTGTGTTTTCCTTTCTTTTCATGTTTTATGATTCGTATGCATGTTAAGTTGGGTGTTATTTTATGTATGTAAGCATGATTTGCAAGCATACTTGAACTAGTTTGTTGATTGAATGCATGTTAATTGATGGATTAGCAAGTATTTAGTTAACCAAGGGAATAGAGATAGCTTTTGATTGAGGTTTGGACTATGGCAATTGGTTTTGTAATTGGTTCATACATTTATATGTTGTGATTTCAATCATTTAGATGTATGTGCTACATGTTACCCTCTAGTTGATTGACTTTAAGGAGAATTGCTAGCTAATTGTGTGATTGTATGATTAGTACATGGTCCCTCACCAAGTGCTTAATATTTGTTATGTTGATGATTAACATTCCCTAGCTTGAGAATCCCCTAGGCTAGTTCCCTTTTATTGTTAATTCCAATTACTTGTTTTTACTATTTTAATCTTGATGCAACCAAACCCCCCATTTTACTCCAGCTAATTAGTTCAGCTTCCTTGTGAGACGACCGGGTTGCATTCCACTATCTAGGTGATTTGTGCAATCCGGTTTGGGATTCCAACTTCCTTTATTAAACTTGGTGTTGACAACAGCCAGCCACCATTAGCCAATAGGGATTCGCTTACTTGATTGACCTTTTGCTCATACATTATTATGACTTAGGTTTGATTATTAGGTTTCTCTTATTGATGGATGAAATGTAAGTATCCTAAGGACGAGCTTCCCCTTAACATAAACTTTTGTTTATAATATATATATATATATATATATATATATATATATATATATATATATATATATATATATATGTGTGTGTGTGTGTGTGTGGATTGCAAACCTCCGCACCTTTATGTGGAGTTTTGCAAGGCATTTTATTTTGAACATAAATGCCCCTTTCTCTCTCATGATTCAATTTGAAAATTTGGATATCTCTACCATATATAAAGGGAATTCATCCCTTTAACTATTTTGGTGTTCAAATTTTAAAATTTTCAAAATGCCCATAATACAGAAATTAAGGGAAGTTAAAACAATTAAAAGAAGTTATAAAAAGTTTTAAAAAATAATAAATTTCAAAAAAGATATAATAAATAAATAAATAAATAATACATTTTAATTTTTTTTAAGAAAATGTGAATTGGTAGGTACGCAAGTGCCTATAAATTCACTATTATTATTATTTTATTTTATTCACATTTATGACTACTTCTCTAACTTTTCCCTTACCTAATTAATATCCACTATTTATCTCTATATGAATTACCATTTATTTAAAAATTATATTATATTATTATATGCAGGATAAATGTGTTTTAATATTATTTGATAATTTTAAAAATAAAAAATAATTAACTTATGCATTCGCTCCAACAAAAATTAATATGATAAAAATTTTAAGATATTTACAAAGCTACCAAATTTAATCAGAAAGCCATGTAAAAAAACAAATGATTAGAGAAAACCGAAAAATTTAAGAATTCGAACGTTTTTCGATATATAGAATTGAAACTTATATAAAATACATTAGTTGTTGTGTTTTACCATTTACCGTCAATTCATTCATAATTAGTTAATATTTTAGATTTTATGAAGATATTTCCGTGAGGTTAACACAATGATAAAATCTTTTAGCCAGTTAACTATCCATGACGTTAATTATTTATGGTTGTTTAAGATTATTAAAGCAATAATTTATCATATAAAAATATATTTATCAAGCATATAATACTATTCAAAATAATAATAAATTACATATGTGATATTCAAGTAAAATAAAAAAATTTATTTAAAAAATAGTTATTCATATAGAGATAAGTAATGAAAAGTGGATATTAATTAGGTAACAGAAAAGTTAGAGAAGTAGTCACAAATATGAATGAAATAAAATTACAATACTATTTAAAATTTCAAATTGAATCATGAGAGAGAAAGATGAAGTGTTATATCCAAAACAAAATGTGGCTCCACATGAAGGTGTGTAGGTATATACATATAGGAAATAATTCAAGTGAGATGAGTGATTTATAAAATGAGAGGAGCAATTTTAGATTGTTGGATCTTGTATAAATGGTCAAAATTAAAACATAAAATTACATAATATCTTTAAATGATTACGTGATTATTAGTTGCCATTAATTACTTTTCAATTATTACCATCCATATATAGTTATATGGCCCAAAATTGCTCCCCATACTCTTATAATAAATCACAACTCTCACTAGAGGCATATATATATATATATATATATCAACTAGTTATATGCCACACATTTCAATTTAAATTTACTATATTATTGTTAATAGAAAATATTTTTAGACAATTATTTAACTGTATCTAATTATATTATTAAAAGTATTTAAATTATATTATAATCATATAAAAAATTAAAAAAATGATATAATTAATTACTTGATACTGTTAAGGATTTAATTTTAATCCATTGAAATCTTACATTATCATCCAATCTTTCACTCAACAAACAAACACAATCTATCGATTACTTAAAAGATCATGTAAATAGAAGGATTTGATTAAACAACAATCCAAAAATGTCAGCTTAAGTATATTTTGGTCAGTGAAAAACTTTTTTGTTTGGTTTCTCTCCAACATTCCTAAATCATTAGACTGTCTACATTAAATACTAAATAAACTAATGGAGGGTCAGGTAATTCAATCCTAAATAACAAGTAACATTCATATATGGTGGAGGACTAAAATCAAGTAATTTTGTAAATATTTGTATTGAAATCAAACAAAAAGACAAAAATTCAGGACCCAAACCAAAATTCATTTATGTTTCAGAGGTAAACAAATATATTTAAGTGGAACAATAGTACATTATAGAGCATCAAAATTAAACTTTATCATTATTAAGTATTTTACACTTACAATATATTTAAACTAATCTCTAATTTTTAAGTGATCATTCTTTTTATAAGAACTAATGATAATGCTCGTGCATTACACGAGTTTGTTAATATTTTTATATTTATTTTTAAAGTTTAATTTTGATGAAGTGATTATAGTGTAATCTAATTAAATATTTTTATTTGCATATTTTTTTGAAATAGTAAATATGAAAGCAAATCATATTTGCTGATATGACAATAAATAATTGGATAACATCGTAATTTTTTTATATTATCTATGTATCAAAATTGAATCCTTACTTTTAATTTGAACCTTTTTAAAAGAAAATTGTTATAATATTTAAAAAGTAAATATAGTAAAAATATTATTTTCGAAATTGTTAACCGCATTTTTTAATGTAGTATATGTATTGTTTTCTTAATCTTTCTATACTACAAGAATGCTCCCAATCCTTTTGATGAGCTGATAATTGTCTATGACAAAATATTAATTTTGGCAAGCATAACCGCAAATACTTTAATGATTGCTCATAACTTTTATTTTTTTTGTCATTGCGTAGCACACCATTATTTGAAAATTCTTTCCTTCTCAAATAGACCATTATATTGCAAATCCTTTGCTATCAACCTATTTAAGGACGTTGATATATATAATTATTTTTATTTTTATTATTAATTTAGTATCCCAAGTGCATACATGTCACACAAAAGTCCTTTCGGTGAGAATGTTATAACATCGTTTCTTCCTTTAATGATGGTGATATATTATTGGATTAATGATGTTATGACGCTGGTTCCGTACAGTGATTTTGATGAGAATATTATTATGCACAACTAGTTTAATTATTATGTACAAGCTACGTACAAGTTAATAATACACAAAACTAAATTTCGATGAGAATATTATTATGTACAACTAGTTAATTTATTATTATGTACAAGCTATGTACAAGTCAATCCATAAAACTAATTTTCGATGAGAATATTATTATGTACAACTAGTTTATCCTTCGTATGTGAAGTTGATATATGGTGATATATTATTGGATTAATGAAGTCATGATGCTGGTTTTACAGTGATTTATATATAAACATATACCCATGAAAAGGCACACGCATATTTAACTCTAGATTCCATGTATTCAATGAAGCCATTAATATCTAGATTTGAGACTGAAAGGACTCTTAAAATATGAGGCACACAGTCGTATATGAATTCTAAAGTAGATATGGCTTAATCAATATTGTTAAAATATATCAGAGTTTATTATTGTATTAGTGTGTTGTGTTTGGGCTGCCCTAGTACTAATAATCCTAATAAATTACTCTAACAAATATCACTTATATGTAGTTGGATATATCGATCTAGTTGAGAGCCTGGCTTGCTATGAATCTAATTATTTATTTGATAGGCTCAATCGATTAGTTGCTCATAGATGTAATAAGTTTTAACTAATTCAAGTAGTTTAGCGCGTTGATATTTCTGCCATTTGAAGGATTCAATAACAAGATGGTCTTAATTATAATTAAACTGGACTTGAGAATATTAGTGAATATAGTTTGCTTATGCATGTTAAGTTGACATGTTGTTCGTGACTAGTTCAACTTTTTTGAGGTTCATTTTCTTTGTAATGACGGTTTCAGTTGTTAGATTGATTAGTGAACAGCTTTCTTATGGTTAGGTTTAAATAAGAAATTGGTAGTTAAAGGTTATTGTCATAGGTTTTGATGCGATTCAGCTTCTAATTTAGTAGTCCCTAGCTTCCAGGTTGAATCTGAAATATTTTGTTTGCATGGTGGACTTTTACCTTCAATTGAGATCCTTCATAACACAAGGAACCTTGTCCGTGTTCAAGAGGTTCCTTGTGAAGGGCTTAATCACTCGGTGAAAATAAATAACAACTCTTTTTGACGGAAAAATATAAATAACAACTTATTAGTAACAACAATTTAGGACCGGTTTAGTTTTAGCAATTTTTGTAAGGCTAAAATTAATAATTATATAAAAAATAATAAAAGCTCAAACTATATTCAATGTTCGATATATCCATAATTTCTTTTCACATTGTGGATGCATTTGGTTGTGATTCTGAAGGGTATCAAGAAAAAAAAATTCTAAAATTTTTAGTATTTGTTTGCTTGAACCTCTCAAGAAAATAAAAAATATGACATAATCAGTTTTCTTTTTTTCTTTCCCTATTTTAAGCACATAGAGAGTTACATTTCTTTCAAGTTAGAAGTAAGAGAAATAGGAAAAAAAGCGTGACACAATATATAGATGAGTTCATTACATTTCCAGCAATATTATATTTTTTTTTTTTTTGCAATCAAATACATATTTTGATTCTTGAGAAATATTTTATGAGATAAATTGGTTCTTTACGATTTAAAATTCCCTTATTGCTACCCTTATTGGAAGCAAATAAGTGCAGCCACAAAGGCTACTCTGTGCTGGTGGTAATTTTTTTTGGAATTTGGCTATTCTAAATGAAGAAGATATGTAAAATGTGAAATGAGAGGTTAATCATCCTTAAATTTTTGACTATATATAAATTTTTTTGAATAATTCAAAGGTGATTATCATTTTCTCATTTTATAAATCTCCCTACTTCAAATAAATCAAATCGAGATGTTTTATGGGCAGTAGCTGTCACGGAGAAGGGTTGATAAAGAAGTGGATGAGTCTTTTTTTTAGGATAATTAAACAAGAATCTAAGTCCAACCAAAGCAGGAAGGAGAGATGGAACATGACAGAAGACCAATTCTTAACCATACTTTTTACAAGAAGACATCACCCCTTTGTGTCACCAAGCCCTATCACAACACAAATGAATTCTGAACTGATATACTATACCACACACTTTGCCTCCTCCCACTTTTAGTTGCAGCAGCTGCCAAAGAGAGTGAAATAGGATTTTAGATTACACATATTCCCCTGCTCATCTGAATGAGTGTTGAGGGCAAAAAATACATTCACTTTTCTTTTTATAGTACTTTTATTTAAGATTGTCATGGTGTTTGATGGTCCTTAATCCACCCGAACCATCTTAGAATCCGGTGTTAAGCGAGATTCAAGTAACGTCTCTGTAAAGTTCTACAATCCCGTTTAGAGGAGAGTTGTAAAATCGTATTGCATGATCTGAAATTAAAACAAAATTTATCTGTGTAATCGTAAAACTAAACATAGTTTTGTAGAATTATTGTAGGATAGATTTCATCGCTTAAAAAAATGCATTTAATCACATCTTCGAAACTAGTTAAAAGTAAAGAATCACTACAATATAATGAATCACAAATGATAGATGTATCGGTATACTATAGACATCAACCATTACATTTGTAATACCGCAGTTTTTTTTTTCTGAAAAAAAGACTAGAAAATTATTCTGAGCCATGGGGTGCTAGTTATCCTAATCTTCATTTTGGGTCCTGAATGTCACTAAGTCTGGATCTTACACGTCCTTGAAGAGTTATATGATAAAACTACATTCTTGGGATTAAAAGTTCTGGTAATTATTCCAAAAGGGAAATAAGTTAAAGAACAATTTTCAATGAATTTTATGAAACCTTTAAGCATTTCGTTTTAGCCCACAAATTTATAAAATCTTAAAAATTCCGAATTTGAATTAAAATCCAAAATTTGGATTCTGATTTGTTAGAATTTTAATTTTTGCGATATTTTATTTGAATCCAAATGGAGGATACTTCCTTAAATGTAAATAAGTAAGTATTGAGACAACCAAGCTCGATATATATACCAATACACACACACACACGGTTTCTTTTCTTTCCTTCCTTTCTATTTCACGGACAAAGAAGAGAGGCACGACCTCCCTCCATCCTCCTTCTCTTCCTCTCGTCTTCCCTCTCCCTTCAACCACCACCGCACCACGTGTTCGTAAGCCACCACGCACGCAGCTCCCTCCTGTGACGTAAACAACAGCATCCTCTCCCTCTCTTTTGATGGTTCAAGGGTTGTTGCTTCAATCTCTTGAAGGGATAGCAACACCCACTCCTCCATATTCCTTTCCTTAGCCATTAAAGGTATAGTAAAACTCAATCTTACTTCCAATTATTAGCTAGGTTATGTTATGGGTATAGGATTATAACTCTAATCTTTAAAACCTAGGTTTTGTAATTGGGGATTTATGGTGTTTAGACTAATCGTGCAGAAAATTCTGGTTCTAAATGCTAATTAGTGGTTGTTGGATGATGTATGTGGTGTTAGATACTCTGGAAAGGCAGCCTGTTTACTCTACCATGACGTAGGCTTGGAACACCACATTCTTAGATTGTGTTGTGAGTGAATAATGTGTTTATGGTTAATTGGTATTTAGTTCTATGTAGTTAAATATCTATATTGCATATTTGTTATCTATTTTACACTAACAAGTAAAATGATTTTCTTAGTGTATTCATGTCTTGAAAGTTGCATTTCCTAGTTACCCTTAAAATTGTTATATTTTAAGAAGAATATGGAATAAGATTTAATAACCACTACTGTTATTGGAATAAGCACTCTACATGATTTGATACAATGTTTTGTTATGTTATATTGGAACTAGATTATGGGACAAATATATTTTTGGAATGCTTATGGTTTTGGATAAAATATTCTGTGACTTGATTTCTTAAGCAAGGTCAATTGAGAACTGGAGATTGAAAACAATTGCATTCTTTATGTTTTACTAACATGATTGGTTTCTTGAAAGGAGAGTAGATGAATGAAACTTGAGTTAGTTGATGTGAAAAGTTATTTTTTTTAAAATGAGATATCATTGACAGAAACTGTAGCTAACGATGGTGGCGTTAGTCTTGGTGCACCTTGAGATAAACCTCAACTAGCAGAGGGGTTGCTAGCCCGGTATGTTAGGCCAGCATATCGGTATTATTATGCACTAGGGATGGTTGTAAGGGCCACCTAGAAGTGGTTTGAACACACTGGAGATGGGTGTGAGGGCTCCCATTGTGGGATCGATTTTGGACTTTGTTCTAACATAGAAACCTCCTTAAACCTCTTTTTAAATGCATAAATTCCATGATTCTATATTATCACTATAAAAGATTTTTATGTTGATTCTATACTCACTTAGTTTGATTAATATCTTATATTAATTATTTCTTTTTTCATTATTATCTTGGGACTTGTTCCAATTAACTGTAAACATATTATTCCTCATTTAAGTTTCATAACTCACCTCGTGGTTGTTTCCTCTTTAGATTTAAGTGTAACTCTAGTTCCACTCCTCCCGCTTAGTAGGATTGAGTCCCTATCTTTTGGTAAGCCCAACAATGGTGTATGGGCCATTATTTTGTGGTTTCCTGTCTCTTACTTCTACGACAAATCATATATGCTTCGGTGCTCCATTTGATCACAAGTAGGCACCAGATTAGTGGTGTTCAAATTTATGATCATGTTTATAGTTATCTTTTTGTATAAATTATGGACTTGTATCTACATGAATGTATAAATATCTATCTATTATCCTGTTGGACAGTGATTGTAACATGATACAGGTCTTGTATTTGGGAAATGTCCCAAGAGGAGGAAACTCTTTCTATTTTCTGTTAAAGTCTGAGTGTTTAGGCTTGCGGGGAGCGTGCTCCTTACGCACCGGTCATAGCCAGGGTTGGGTCGTGACAACATTACAAGGAGCTAGAATAATGTGTGGTGCACAATAAAGTTGTACAACAATATTATACCAATACTCATAACATTTTTTTTAATCTTTTAGTATATTAATATCTACGCTGACTAAAAGACAAAACAATATTGTGAATGCTGATGTAATATTGTTGTACAATATTACATGACAAGGAGAATAATGTATGGTGTACAATAAAGTCGTATAACAATATTATACTAATACTCACAAGGTTTTTTTTATCTTTTGCATTAATACCCGCTCTCACTAAAAGACAAAATAATATTATGAGTGTTGATATAATATTGTTGTACAATAAATATAATATTATTATACAATTTTATTATACACCTAACACTAGTTGAATCTACCTTGGTTTAGATTCACAAACTCCTAATTACCTCACAAGAGAACTCTCTCCTCTTATTGCTCCTCAGATGCAATATCAATCGACCCATGGGATGTACTCCCAAGATCCACCCAAGGCAAACACTGTTTTAATTCTAACACCACTTGATTCAATGTTGGCCTATTAATGGATCGAGGAGCTACACAAGCCATTGCTAAATCTACAATTTTCCTCACAATTTCTTTGTCATATTCTCCTTGTAACCTTGGATCCATGATACTATCAATTTCTCCTTTATTGACAAGCATGGAATTCACCCATTGAATTATGTGAATTCTCTCTTCTGTATTCAAGATAGGCG
This sequence comes from Dalbergia oliveri, assembly GCA_030441495.1. Lineage (NCBI taxonomy): Eukaryota > Viridiplantae > Streptophyta > Magnoliopsida > Fabales > Fabaceae > Dalbergia > Dalbergia oliveri. The sequence goes on from JAMLFY010000016.1 coordinate 3,413,542, forward strand.
TGCCCTGTGATTATCTCTAAGAGAACAACTCCAAAGCTAAAGTCATCAGTTTTTCATTCAACCTGTTTGTTATGTAGTACCTGCATGAAAAGCAATTAATAGTCAAATCGGGAAGCATGCCGGTTAGATACTAAAATAGGTTGAGAAAAATTGATGACGATGAATATTAAGAAATGGTAAATTTTACTATAGCAGAAAGAAGTAAAACATATATATATATATATATATATATATATATATATATATATATATATAACTTTTTAAGATATATACCTTTAGAAAATATACAGATTCCAGAGAGTGAATTCTGACTTTTTTCTCAAATAATTTGAGGAAAATATATCCCAAAAAATAGTACAAATAACATTACTTATTTTTGAAATGGGAATTAACAAGTCAACTTACTTCAGGGTCAACATATCCCGGGTGCCTGCAATTCCTGACGACACATGAGTGACACATTCATCAGGAAAGATTCTTGACAACCCAAAATGAGATATTTTGCCACAAAATTGTTCATTTGGTATAATGTTTCTAGTCTTAATATCTCTGAATAATTGGTGGCCTACAACCATTATGAAGATCCTAGGCCTGCAAATAAAATGGTAGTTAACATAAGCTTGCTGTCTCAACATAAACCAATAATTTTTCTTTTTCGTTGTCTTTGTTTTATCCCTTCGTCACCTAATGCATAATCCAGTGCAATTTGAAGTCTTTGTTTTCATCCTAGCATTTTTTTACTTTTATCTACAAGACCATATTGGAGAAAAGTTTTAGTAGGAATGCCTTGATCACAAAATCCCGGATAAGTTTCGTCGTAATATCTATAGAAAGATTTTAGACCTTGTTGAAAATAGATCAAAATGGGCTTATTTTGTGTAAAAGAAATTGAGTTATGTGCATGAGAAACTATGTCAATTCATATTTTGTCCACTATTGGATGAACTATGGATCTTATTCAAATTGGGTTCACATACATCCAATAGGTAATAAGATGTAAGTTGACATGGGGTCTCACATAATATTCATACGTACAAATAACATTTCTCAAACAATTCTACAATGATAATGTACCATAAACAACAAAATTAAAGAATATGAGATAAATATTCCCTACAATATTAAATCGTACCTCCAGTGAATGAAATTAGATTTTTTGTATAGGATTTTTTTAATAATTCTAATTTTTCGTAAAAAAAATTCAAACATACGATAAACTGTAAAAAAATTATAAAAAAACAATTATCAAAATAATAGCACATAAACTGCGAATATAACAAATGAATCTGGAACAAAATATAAATGAGCTAATCTAAATCAAAACCTTGGACTGATCACCTGTATGTTAAGTTGGTGGTGGAACCTAAATTTACTCTTTAGGGAACATGCCAATGATCCAGCTGATTGAGCATTATAAGTATCCCTTTTCAAAATCCTCAATTCTATAGCTGAAATAAATGCTGTCCCACTGCCTGAGTTAACAAGACCGATATTTATATAGTCCAGTGATGGAATATGAATGATCTCACTATTAGTGCTCAGTGATGAACTGGTGAATTTCACTGTGTCCCATGAATTAGGTCCAAGATGAAGATCAAATTGTGGGAGCACATTTAAACCATCATAGTTTCCATATAGGAAACTAGCTCGATCAAATATTTAGTGCCTGTGTGTCGGATCGCGGACGGCGAAAATTAGCTGTTAAAATGGGAGTCGCCACCAAGTTTATTTAAATTGGGAAAACATGGAAAAACCCATTTTATTAAAAAATTGGTCTTTGAAACCAGACTTAAGCTCGGGAGTTGGTTATGCATAGGGAAGGGTAAGATTTTAGTCCTACGCACCCCTAATACACCCATCTTAGACGGTACCTTAATTGATTTGTGCAAATTATTAATAACCTTTCAAAATATTTATTTTTATATTTTTATTTACAACAAAATTTTAAAAAAAATTGAGGAACACCAAGCTATCACAACTAGATGTCTGAAATGTGAGTTAACAAGTCGTCACGACTAAATTAATCTTTGAAATAAAATATCCCTCAAATAAATGAACATTTAAATTAAATAAAATATCTCATGAGAAAAAATTACAAATAAGACAAAAATTAAAAATTTAATTTTGACTTGACAGGAATAAATCGCCCTCCTACGTATCTTTGGTATAATGGGAAATTCAAAGTCACGTAGTTCTATAGAAAATAATTGTGGATTGGTTGATTTTATTTTTTGAAAAGGAATTCTAGGATATCAACTGTACAGTTAAAATATCCTAGAATATAGAGTTAACAAGGGTAGGCTAAATTAATTAAAAATCTGAATTTTAATTATTTATTTATCATATATAAAAAATCCTAAAATCTAAACAAAATAAAAGGCCAACACCTCTAAAAAAAATGAAAAGAAACAAAAAGGCCTAATCTCAACAAAAATAAAAAAGAACTTAAAAAAAAAAAGAATCTCTCTTACACGCTCACTAACACACACGGACTCAGACACAAACTCCCACTCACACTGACACTCACACACTCACTGAGACTCAGAGAGAAAGAAAGAAGACGGAAAGAGAAGGCCAAAGAGAAAGGGCGATCGACGAGAGAGAGAGTTTAATGCGGAAGAGAGAAGGGATCACGTGAGGAAGGAGGTAGGGCGCTCCAGCTTCTACGCGATGAGGCGCTCCGCGAGCGGCACGGCGAGGGCTGTTTTGGTGGCTCGTGGTTGCTTCACGGTGGTGATGAAGGATTGGTGACCGCGGCGTGAGGGGTGAATCTGGCCGATCCGAGGTGGAGGAGATCGTGGTGCACCTTGGCCGTGGGAGGAGGAAAGAGGAGCTTCAGATTTGGAGTTGAGGAAAAAGGGAACACGTCACGGCTTGCGCGGCGGTGGTGGTGCGAGCGGCGATGGGGGTGCGCGCTCTGATGCGATGAGGTGCAGCGCTCTCTCTTTGTAAGTTTCTTTTTCCCTTTAAGTTTTCCCTTTTGTTTTAAAAAAAAAATTCCTTGAAGCTCAGTTGGTTTTGGTTAATTTATGGATGATGGTGGTAAGAATCCTGATGGTGCTATGATGGCATTCCTTTAGGTTTGATGATGATAGATGTATGAAAGTGATGATGATGCTGAGGTGGTGAGAAAGAGATGATGCGGTCATGGCAAGGATAGCGTCATGGAAAGGGAGGAGGAAGAAGGATGAGATGAGGAGGAGCATGGAGGGGGGCGGTAGTAGCAGACCGTGAACCCCTCCCCTTCTTTTGCTTATCTATTTGTCTTTTCCTGATCTTGAGAGAAGAATACCTGTGCTACTCCAGTATGCTATTTGTTATTGCTAGATTTTTTGTATGTTGGAAATTTTACTTGCTCTGCTTGAATTTTCTTGATGGTTTTTGGTTTTGATGTGATAATGGTAATGGTGTTTTTTTGTGTTCACGGAAGTGATTCTGGTGGTCTGTGTTTGGTTGAGAATGTTGGATTTTAGTTTTGTCAAGAATGGTGATCAAGTTTTTTTTTGAGTTGAAAACCGATTCGATTCCTCCCCTCCAGCCCTCTATTTTCTTTGAATTTATACACAAATGTAGGTTTCATTTTTTCAAATAAGGTAGACAATCTTGTGATCATGATTGAAAAATTGCATCCCTTAATTCATGCCTGAATCCTGGAGATTTAATGCCATTATTTCTGAAAAATTTTCATTGTTTTGTCGGCGATCTATTTCTCTTGCACGCTTCTCCGAACTTCTTCTTACACGCTTGCTTTCCTTTTGTCCTTTGTTCAAAAGGATCAATTTTTATTTATGAGACTGACACAATTGAAAACGGTGCATCACACACCTGTTATCCTTTCTTTATTCAAAAAGGGAACGGATTAAGACAAGAAGACAAATTTGAAAATGGTGAAAGAACTCTTTTTCTTTTTTTTTTTAATTTTTTGTTTAGAGATGCGTTTCCAAGATAGGCAGAAAGAAACGTGCAAGAGTGAATGGTGCAAAAATAAAAACACGCAATTTTTTATTTTATTATTATCATTATTTTTTTTAAACTCAAAAATAAAATAAACAAAACTAAAAATGAGCTGAGAGTTTTTTTTTGTTTACAATCCAATAATGGAATGGGCTTTTTTTTTCAAATGGGCTTAGAGCCTTGTTTTTGAATTTTTGAAATGAAATGGGCCCCTTTTTATTTTGTAACAAATAAATAACACAACAACAAAAAATGAAATAGAATAGGCTGAGAAATTTTATTTTTTTGTGTCGGATAAAGTCAATGTTCACACTGTCGGTTATATTATTCTGTAACAATTTCTCACACCAATAGGAAAACTCCTTAGATAACCTAATTGTTGCTGATGGGTACTCTTCTCTCCAGGCGATACACTCTTGCTTACGCCAGTATCAATGAATTTAGCATCTGACATGTAGTTTATGCCTGTGTTTTGCTCAGTATAGCTGGAATTTTCTGGTAGCCCACAATCTAGGCAAATGAATCCTGAGAAACAAAATAATTAAGTAAATGAGTAAAGCTCTGATTTGGTCTCAAAAATATATTGAAAATTATCTCTTATAATTCAAAAAAGATAATAAATTGATCCCTCTCGTACTATTAAAAAATATAATGCCGATGTGTAAGAGGGATCGATTTGTTTTATTTTTAAAATTGTAAGGGACTATAAGATAGAGGATTTCGAATCTTGAAAAATCAATTTATCCTCTGATATATTTTTGACGGATTGAAATGATTATTTATTCTAAATAAACAAATAAATAAGAGGTTCAGCTAAATTCTCATACTACATAATTTTTGTGGCCTATAGCAACTCTTCAAATTTTGAAAAACAAACCTGATTGATCCTGAGCTTGAACCATATCCACAATAGCAAGAGCCCCAAGCAACAGAAAAAGAGAATGCAGTGACTTTCCCATCATTTGCTTGCTGTATCCTATTCTTGTTTGGGGTCGTCACAAAGATATGAGTGCCATATATATAATGATTTATACCGCTGAAGTCGCATTCCATAATAATTAAATTATTTGGCAGCGTCATCAATTTTAATTTCCAGTTGGCTTTGGGACATTTTTTTCAAATTCAATTCAATAGAAGACATTATATAGTAGACCTGGCAAAGCATGAAATTTATGGAAAGAAGACATAAAAAAATTCTGTCATTCCCCTATGAGAATTAACTTGAAACACTCAAAAATTGAAGAAAAATCATGACAGTTGCCTAATCACAAAATGACACTGTATAATAAGAGAAGTCCATTATAGGCATGAAAGGATAGGAGCAGTCCAAAATGACATGCAAGTTAGGGTGAAAGTAGGTGAGGTGACTCATCGAGGCCTTCGACCTAGATTACATTCAGCCTTATTTAGCCTAACTTATTTAGTAAACATGTTAGCCTTAGATTTTTCAAAATGTTTTTTTAGTTAAATAGGTTAGCCTTCAGCAATAAAAATAGTTTATTATGCCTATCAAGCTTATTTACTTATATTATTATTATTTAAGAAAATTTAATAATGACAATAAAAATATTTTAATCTATTTAAAAATATAATTTTTGACCTCTTAAGAAGTTCTTTGACGTATTTAAAAGTAAGTGTCTTGGTTCTTTTAAAAAAGAAAAACTCAAAAAATTATAATCAAATAGTCCTCTAAATAAACTTTTGGACCAAATCAAATTTTTTAAAAGTCCAGGCCACAAAAGAAGCATATCTCAAGTGATAGATTCAGACTCAGACTATTTATTGGGAATGCAAACCAGATCTATTTAAGGCAAAGTCTAGTTAGCTCAATCTATTTCTACCTTTATATGCACGCATGTGCCATATCATACAAGAAGAAAAATAATAATATACTCTACTGTCGCACGCTAACTGATTAGATTACATATTCAAGGGCGAATACTACTTAAAAGTTAAAACTTCATACTGCATGTGTTGACATTCTACAACATTAAAAAATATAAGTCATCTTCAAGATAGAGGAATGTCGATGTAATATAATGATGACTAATTAAAAAGTTGTTAACTTGTTGGCAAGCTGTAGTATTAGTTAGTAGTTAGTTAATTAAGAGAGATGTTTATTTATGAGGAGGATATTTTGCTGAAACATTCAAGCTGAATTTTATGAATAAAATTTTGTTTAGATTTTAGATAAGGTGATTTGGATATTATTTGATGTCGCAATAGATACCTCATATATAATCCACACTGAAATATAGAGTATGTAACTTGTCAGGTTTTAGATTTATGAGAACTTAAGCTATAGCTGTTCTTGGATCTCATCATATTCTATTCAAAATTCCATCAAAAGTTTGTGGATTAATATTTATAGAACTTTCCCGATTATAATTCAAATTAAGAGTGCATTTGTTTGGGATTATTTTTGCTCAAAATCACTTTTTTCACCCAAAATATCATTCATATACTTGAATAATTTTTTAAAAATAACTAGAAATTCAAAAAAAAATAGTTTTCAGCTTTATTACAAAAGCTTGAAATAGTAGCTTATGAAAAAAAAATTAATTTTTAACTTTTTAAATTATATTTAATATTTGCATTTTAATCACGTTTTCCAAAATCTAAAATAAACACACCCTAAATGGGGAAAATGCCAGTTGAGAGATAATGGTAGTTGGATTCATTCCATTTTTGCATGAATAATAATGTTGCACATATATAGTAATACAAATATATATATATATATATATATATATATATATATATATATAATTTTTATAGAAATTATGATAATTATTGGATGAAATAAAATAATATGACAGGCTATTTGATCTAAAAATTAATAATTATAATACATCATTTTGGATATAAAATTTTCTGTTCTCTATCATTTTTCATTTTTCACACGCATACAACATTACAAGGAAGAACTAAAGAAAATTGGCCTATATTCCACAAGGATTTCAATGAGATGTAGGAGAATCCTAGGAAGCTATGCATTGCAGGGAGGCCGTTAGGTAGACCTTGAGAAGTCAACACAAGTTCCAGAATAAACCGTTGACATGCTGGAAAGTTCTTGCAATGGTTTGTAAAAGGCTAAGAACTAACTGGAGGCTTCTATAATATATGCTAATACGAAAAGAAGGAGAATGGTCTAGAAGCACTAAAATGCTAGAATTTTCTAGCGACAGTCCACAAATCCACCGACTATGTGGCCTATAAATATTAGGATGGAAGTTGTAATATGTGTTTGAGTAAAGCAATGAGTGGAGAGCTCAAAGAGTGAGAGTGAGCAAGTGCTCGTGTGTCTAGCAAATGTGTCTGAGGTAGATTTAGTGAGCAAAGTTTAGTATGCTCTAGTGTAAAGTATATATAAGTGTTTCAATAAATAATAAGGTATTTTACTTTCAAGTGCCTCCTTACTCTACAATTTAGCATCAGAGCTTGATGGTGTTAGATCATTTCAAATGAGAGGATTATCAATTCGGGGGCAGCTTTACAAAAGAGCAATCTAGGATTATCACATTCTCTAAACTAGTTAAAAGTAAAGAATCACTCCATGCATCACAAATGATAGATGTATATAACGATATGATATAGATATCATCCATTACATTACAAGGAGAATAATGTATAGTGTACAATACAACAATATTATACCAACACTCATAATGTCTTTTATTTTTTAGTACATTAATATCCATTTTCACTAAAAGACAAAACAATATTGTGAGTGTTGATGTAATATTGTTGTATAACATTACATGACAAAGAGAATAATGTATGGTGTATAATAAAGTTGTACAATAATATTATACCAACACTCACAATGTTTTTTATCTTTTAGTGCATTAATACCCACTCTTATTAAAAGACAAAATAATATTGTGAGCGTTGATATAATATTGTTGTTCAGTAAATATAATATTGTTGTACATATTTATTGTACACCAAACCCTACTTGAATCTACCTTGGTTTAGATTCACAAACTCCTAATTACCTTTCAAGAGAACTCTCTCCACTTATTGATCCTAGAATGCAATATCAATCGACCCATGGGATGTACTCTCAAGATTATTCTCCCAAGGCAAACACTGTTTTAATTCTAACACCACTCGATTCATTGTTGGCCTATTAATGGAACGAGGAGCTACACAAGCCATTGCTACATCTACAATTTTCCTCGCAATTTCAGTGTCATATTCTCCTTGTAACCTTGGATCCATGATACTATGAATTTCACCTTCATCTGCAAGCATGGAATTTACCCATTGAATTATGTGAATTCTCTATTCAAGATAGCTGCATGCCCTGTGATTATCTCTAAGAGAACAACTCCAAAGCTAAAGACATTTTTTTCATTCAACCTGTTTGTTATGTAGTACCTACAGAAAAGTAACTAATAGTTAAATCGAGAAGCATGCACAGTGAGACTAAGATGAATCTTAAGAAATGGTAAATTTTACTATAGTAGAAAGAAGTAATATATATATATATATATATATATATATATATATATATATATATATATATATATTTGTATCACTTTTTAAGATATATACCTTTAGAAAATATAGTGAATGAATTCTTTTTTCTCTCAAGTAATTTTTGAGGAAAATATATCCCAAAAATAGTACAAATAACATTACTCATTAAATAAATGGGAATTGACAAGTCAACTTACTAAGGGTCAACATATCCAGGGTGCCTGCAATTCCTGTTGACACATGAGTGACACATTCATCGGAAAGATTCTTGATAACCCAAAATTAGATATTTTACCACGGAATTGTTCATTTAGCAAAATGTTTCTAGTCTTAACATCTCTGTGAATAATTGGTGGCTTACAACCATTATGAAGATACTCAAGGCCTGTAAACAAAATGGTAGTTAACATAAGCTTGTTGTCTCAACATAACTGCAATAATTTTTCTTTTTCTTTGCCTTTGTTTTATCCTTTCCTCACCTAATGCAGAATCCAGTGCAATTTGAAGTCTTTGTTTCCATCCTAGCAATTTTTGACTTTTATCTACAAGACCATATTGGATAAAAGTTTTAGTAGGAATGCCTTGATCACAAAATCCCGGATAAGTTTCGTCGGAATATCTATAGTAACATTTTAGACCTTATTGAAAATAGATCAAAATGGGCTTATTTTGTGTAAAAGAAATTGAGTTATGTGTATGAGAAACTACATCGATTCATATTTTGTCCATTATTGGATGACTGGATCTTATTCAAATTGGATTTACATATCATTCAATAGGTAATAAGATGTAAGTTGATACATATGTACAAATAGCATTTCTCAAACAACTTACAATGATAATGTACCATAAACAACAAAAAGAATATGAGATAAATATTTCCCTACAATATTAAATTGATCCTGATAAAAAAATTTTATCAATTCTCAATATGACAAATGATAAACAAATGCTATAATCGAGATTAGGTATTAAAATTACCTGGAACGGTAAGCTTGATGAGTCCATGACGGATAGCTTCCCCTGAAAAGAATCACCAAAAAGAAATACAAGAAGAGAGCTCCTCCTATCACCTTCATTGCAAAAGTCTATGTCATCTCATGGGCAACAAGTCACTCTAACTAGGGTTAGGAGCATGCCTGGGATAGCAATAAAATGGGCCAAGCTTACCCATTTGGCTAAGCCCAATAACAATAACCAAACAATACCATATCCACTAATAACGAAATAAAATCAAGCCCAATAACAAAATTAACCATAAAATTGGGCTAAACAATATGGTCAAATATATTTTAGCATCCAATTAATCTGAAATAAATTAAAATTACAACAAAATGATTTATGCTAGTCCACATATAGAATATCCAACATTCTCCCACTTGGACAGCATAAATCAAAATATCATAATATACCAGATTAATTAACAATATGTGGCCACAACAAGATGCCAAAATAAGCCAACATAAACCAAAAAGGTCCAAAATGGAACTACAAGTATCTCAACAATACAGAAAATCATATTCAAAGGAATTGTGATATCATACATTGCAAGACACTTATATCCTGTGACCCAACAACAAAGTGGAATATGGATAAATGGGAAAGCACAACAAAACGGCATGCCAAAGTTTGAACAAAGTGCAGTTTCCAACAAAATGGCCCAAGCATCCGCCCAAGATGCCATATAAGATTCAATAAATCTTATCACAATAACAAGATTGAGACTTGGTCCAAATGTCTCCACAATATGCCATCACAATGTATAAACATATAATAATAATTGTAATAACTAAATTGTGTAGAATAAACATATGGCAATTTCAATATTATTGAATATCTCAAATATCACAAATATGAGGTCATAACAAAACATAAACATGAACTCCCACTAATTAGAACATCAAAAAAACCTCACTACACCCATACGGGTTACATGATCAACAAAAGCTTTAAGTTATGCCTTTTGTTAAGGGTAACACATTAAGCTTAGGGATATGCTCGACACGAGTTTTAAACTCCTGAATCTTCTCTCACAAACATAAACTTTGTCTCAAAGTGCTTTGTCCGCTTTGAGCTCTTATTATTAAGAGAAGCTCACCACAGGAGTTGTCACAATATATGGTCAGAGGCCTGAGATACTCTCCACAAAATCAAACTCAGCAATAAAGTTCTTCAACCATATTGCTTGACGCGTAGCCTCATAACAAGCTATATACTCGCTTCCATGGTTGATGTAGCCTAAGAGTCCGTGACACTCTTCAAGAGATAGCTCCTCAGCTAACATGAATACATAACCTTAACGTGGACTTATGATCATTGGACAACCACCATAATCAGAATCACAATAACCTGTTACCTCAAGATGATCTGACCTCCTGATGTAAGCATATAGTCTTTGGTACCTTTCAGATACCTCAAAACACGTTTTGCACCTCCAATGTGCCACAGGTTTACTCAAGTATCTCCCAAGTACACCAACAACAAAAGCAAATCAGGACGTGTACAAACTTGAGTATACATAAGGCTGCAACAACAGAAGAATAAGGAATTTTCTTCATATCTGCCATTTCACTTTCAATCTCTAGGACATGGGCATTAGAAAGCTTCTCACCCTTTGAATGGGTGCAACACAAGGCTTACAAAATTGCATATTGAACCGTTAGGATTCTATCAATATATCCTTGTTGAGACAAACCAAGGATACCAGATCTATCACGGTGAATCTCAATGCCCAAAACAAAAGATGCATCACCAAGATCCTTCATATCAAAATGAGTTGTAAGCATTTGTTTGGTCTCATTTAGAAAACCCACATCATTGCTTGCCAAAAGGATATCATCAACATAGAGAACAAGAATAACAAATTTTCTCCACAATTCTTCAGAAATGCATGATCAATGCATTTCCTTAAAGCCAAGAGAGCTTACAACATGATCAAACTTCAAGTACCACCGCTAGAAGCTTGTTTCAAACCATAAATGGATCTTTTTAATTTGCAAACCATGTGCTCCTTACCACTTTCAACAAAACCATCAGGTTGATTCATATAGACATCCTCAAAAAGATCGCCATTCAAGAATGCTGTCTTAACATCCATCTGATGAAGCTCTAAATCAAAATAAGCAACCAAGGCCATCACAATGCGAAAAGAGTCTTTAGTAAGACAGAGAACGTCTCTTTATAGTCTATGCCTTCCCTGGTTATATCCTTTAGCAACAAGCCTAGCTTTGTACCTCTCTATCTCTCCTTTAGCATCACGTTTGGTCTTAAAGACCCATTTGCAACCAAGGTTTGCAACCTTCAGGCAACTCCACCAAATCCCAAACATCATTCTTTCGCATAGAAGCCAATTCATCCTCCATAGCAACCAGCCATTGTGAACTATGGGATCAGAAATGGCTTCATGAAAAGTAACTGATCAGAATCCTTAAGAGAAGCATACTCATGTTCCTGAATAAACAACATAATCTCTGAATCTAGTAGACTCTTAGATGTAGGAACACGCTTAGAATCGCCTCAATTGAGGCATAATAATATGGATTCTAACATCATGATCATCATGTAGATGAGCATCATCATTAATAATGGGATCAGTGGCTTCATCATGAGTGACAAAGCGGGCATGGACTCGGGCAAAAGAGCAATAGGTACAGGAATAGTGACATGCTCTTCTGAAGCTAACAACACGCGCCTTGAGTTGTAACCCTCTATCGTTTTCAAATAGTACACGATGAACTCAACAACTCTAGTGGTATGAGTAGGACAATAAAATCTAGAGCCTCTAGAGCCCACACAATATCCTACAAAGAAACCACTAATCGTCTTAGGATCAAGCTTCTTTATTTCTGATTGTAGAGTCTGCTTCTGCCTTACAACCCCAAACACGAAAATGCTTCAGAGTAGGCCTCTTGTCATAAGTTCATATGGAGTCTTTGGAACTGACTTACTTGGCACATGATTTAAAACATAAGCTGTCTTCAAAGCTTCTCCCCAAAAAATTAGGAAGAGTTGAATGGCTAAGCATACACCTAACCATCTCCATGAGAGTACGATTTCGCCTTCAGCGACACCATTTTGTTGTGGAGTGCCAGGCATAGTGTCCTGCCTCAATACCACAATCCTGCAAAAACCTTGCAAAAGGACCAGGATTCCTCAAGTTTCATCATACCTTCCATAAAATTCACCACCTCTATCATCTAACACACTTACCTGTGTGCCAAATTTCAACTCAAGGCTTTAAAATTCTTAAAAGCATCCAAGGAGTCTGATTTCTCACGTAACAAATCAATCCAGCCAAATCTTGAGAAATCATCAATAAAGGTGATGAAATATCTAAATCCTCCCAAAGCAATGGGAGTAATTGGCCAGATCTGGTATGAATTAACTGCAATATACCTTCACTCCTCCCAACTCTTTTCTTCCTTACGCCAGTGAGCTTCCCTTTCACACAATCAATACAAGTATCAAAATCTGAGAAATTCACACTATGAAGAATGTTCTCCTTGATCAATCTTTCCATCCTCTCTCGGGATATATGTCCCAACCTCTTATGCCACAACATAGAAGATTTCTGCTTTTCCACGCTTTTGCCCAACAACATTATTAACATTGGAATGTCGTTGTTCAAGAGAGAGGATCAAGATCCAACATATACATGCCATTCAATTTAACACCATAGCCAACAATAGCAGATTCATAATATAAAACAACTTTATTAGATCCAAAATGGAAAGAGTAGCCACATTCATCCAAAACTTAACCGAAATCAAATTCCTTCTCATGGAAGGTACACAAACAGTGTCTCGTAAAATCAATTCATGTCCACTACTTAATTTCAAGGCAACTACTCCTATATGTTCTACTTTGACATTCATCCCATTTCCAACTGCAACGGACACCTCCCTTCATTTGGCCTTCTCCTGTTTTGAGCTCCTGCATAGATTTTGCAATATGAATGGTTGTGCCAGAATCTAACCACCAAGTATGAGATGGGACATCAACAAGATTAGATTCAAAACACACTAGAGCTAGATGAATACCTTGCTTTTTCTTCTCTAGCCACTTCTTAAACTTAAAACAATCAGATTGTTTGTGTCCAAACACATCACAAAACTTGCAGGTACCATTGAATCTCCTTTTACCACCCGATGATTCACCATCTTCATGAACTGAGGAGGCCCAAACTTATCACTCCCCTTTCTTGAACTGAGGCTTGCTACTCTTTCCCTTAAAATGCTTCTTCTTCTTGTCATGACTTTTATGGGAAACCAACTGAACAACTTGAGTTTTACCCTTCTTCATAGTTTGCTCCTCCTAATTAAGAATGACTATGAGCTCATCAATGGACCACTCTTCCTTTTGTGCATTATAAGAAGTCTTCAAAACATCAAATTCAGAAGGAAGAGAGTCCAACACCTGCCAAACCAGAAAATCACTTCCTAGTTCTACCTTCATGGATTTCAACTTGTTGTACCAATTGGTGAGCTTCATAGCATGCTCACGAACACCAGACACACCATCATATCTAGTCTTTGTCACAAGGAAGATAGTAAGCCTTCTCCGTCTTATCAAATTTCTTGAACTTCTTGCCCACAGACTCAAGAAACTCCTTAGCACTCGTCTCAGGAACATTATCTTTGATGGTCTTATCCATAGTAAACTTCATGGTCATCAGACAAACTCTATTAGAATGAGCCCACTTATCATATTTTGCAATATCAGCGGAAGAATCAGGTGTGGGAACTTCAGGCTTATTCTAGGAGGCAGCATCAATGTTAGAAATGGCAAGGAATAACTTAACAGAATCAGCCCAGTCCTCATAATTTGTTCCATTCACTTTGGTAAAGAGTTCATGTTCATAGGCAAAGCTGAAAAGTTTGTACATTAATGGGAGATTTTTATCAAGCATATCCAACAAAAGAAATAGAGCTTATGACCACAATAAAGTTATCTCATGCAAATGCAATCCCGTCGAAGGTTCAGAATTACAATGCATAAGTTAACTCCCACATTACAGAAAATAACTATATTCTTAAAGCTAATATCGAGAATATTGAAAACTTTAAAATATAATTACCAATCACCAAGAACTATTTCAATAAAGACAAACCGATAGGGTAGGTGCATTATTAAAATAATTCGTAATGCCACATTAGTAATAACAATTTTTTTTTTTTAATAATAGTATTTTATCATAATTCGTCTCAAAGGCAAGCTCACAACTATGAAAAATACCCAACGACAGTACAAAATGGTCTGAAATAGCATATCTCAGAATTATATATCACAAAATTTTATAATAGCAATAAAACATAATCTCAATAATTAATAATATGCACATAATAAAGTACAAAATTATTTAATTGACCAAATGATATCAAAACTGAGAACATACTGAACATAATGTGCCAAACAGTGTTAGAAATGTGCACAAAAAATTTCAGACTAAAATTTGGAGAGTACCTAATATTTTTAAGCAATATATGTAGTGGGAAATTAACAATAATTATTTTGGCTGCCTAGAAAAATAATTAAAAATTACCAATAATTCTAAAAAATTAAAAAACCCAAAATGAAAAAAAAGGGCCAAAACGGGCCCCGGATGGGCCCACACGCCTCACGCGCCTGGGCCCGCGCGTGGGGCTGCTCCTGATGCACTGTTCATCGTCCCTAACCTTGAACCGGGTCTGGAACGGGTTGCGCGACCCGCTTTGCTGCGAAACGGGTCGATCGCGATATCTCCCTCAATTCTCAACGAAATCGAGTGATTTTAGTTTCTATGGATTCCTCTTTCAGTGCTCTACAAAACCCATATAATTTTGTGTCTAATAATGGCCTATAAAATTCAGAAAATTCCGCGAAAAAGGGATGGGTAGCCTCGGTTTTTTCGCGATATCTTTCTCAATACTCAATGAAATTTCATGATTTTGGTGTCAATAGGTTCGAAATGTTATCCTCTATAATAGCCCTAAGCTAATTGAAACAAATTAACATAAATATGGGTTCAGGTTCATCAAATCGAAATCGGGTTCTATGTTAGGGTTCTAACTTTCAATGATAAAATTCTCTGTATACTCAACCATTTTACACGATCTTTATGTCGATTTATTCAGAACAAAATCATCAACAAAAGCCCTCAAACAATTTTGAAAATAATCAGTTAAATCAAAAATCCAATTGGTGTATTATGGTTCATATGATATACGAAAAATCATCATTAACACCTAATTTGAAACACTAAAATCATTGTCATATCAGAATTGGTAAGCTCTGATACCAATTGATAAAAATTTTTATCAATTCTCAATATGACAAATGATAAACAAATGCTATAATGAGATTAGGTATTAAAATTACCTGGAACGGTTTAGCTTGATGAGTCCATGACTGGGTACTTCCTGCCCTAAAAAGAATCACCAAAAAAGAAATAGAGAGCTCCTCCTATCACCTCTTCATTGCAAAAGTCTTATGTCCCTTTATGGGGCAACAATCACTCTAACTAGGTTCAGACCTCTCAGATTAGCAATAAAATGGGCCAAGCTACCCATTATGGCTAAGCCCAATAACAATAACCAAACAATACCATATCCACTAATAACGAAATAAAATCAAGCCCAATAACAAAATTAACCATAAAATTGGGCTAAACAATATGGTCAAATATATTTTAGCATCCAATTAATCTTAAATAAATTAAAATTACAACAAAATGATTTATGCTAGTCCACATATAGAATATCCAGGACCTCCAATGAATGAAATTATATTTTTTGTAGGGGAAGATATGTGTTTAAAACCTTGAGATACTCTGCCAAGTTTCCATTGGTCATGTATTCATAAACGAGTGCTTGTATTGTGCCTTCATTGCAATATCCAATAAAAGGAGTCAAGCATCTATGGTGCACTCTGTGAGAACTCTACTGCAAACCAAAGCAAATATTCCTTCATCTTAAGAGACTTGAAAATATTGAGGGTTAAATGCAATCATATAATAAAGAAATATATATATATATATACACACACCTCTGTATGAAATTGCAAATGCCCTTGAGCTGAAGGAAGAGCATCTTCACTTATGTGTTTCACCTATGCAACCGTAGTAAACAGTACCAAATCCTCCCTTACCCACAACCCTCTCAAAGTTATTGGTAATACTTAGTATTTCCGAGTAGGTAAACTCTTGTTTGTTTGAGTCCACGTGCTCAATCTTTTGCTTCGGCTGCACTTGTTCATACTCATGACGATAACTGATATAAATAAGAAAGAATAGTATTGTTATTGTTAGGATCATGCCCATTTCACGTGTTGTTAACAAAATGTAGGTAAAGAAGATTATTTAAAAGTTTTTTCTTTAAAACTCCATTGAAGTTCTTATATTTGTTACTGATACTAAAATTAAAGAGATTGATCCCTTTAGTCACTTTATCTAGATCTCCACCTGATATATTATTTTTTCGAACGGCTTCAACATTGTCTTTCCTCTCTTTGGACCATCTCACAGTCTACTGTTTTATGATCATTGAATATTATTTTATCGGTTAAAATTTAAATATGGAATTAATTTAATTTGAAAATTGATAACTAAAATAATTATTGAATAAAAGTTAATTTCAAATTACAAAATTTTCCTTTCTAACAACCGCTTCCACCTCTATCTTCGACATCAAAACTATTTGCTAACGGCTGCATCGTCCCCTTGCCGGCCAATGTGGCCAGAAAATCGCCACCGGCCAAGAATGAGAACAGTTTCGGCAATAAAAGGCTACTACTAGAGAGAAAGAGCTTATGCAAGTATGTCAAGCTTCCTGCTTTTTGTTATTTTGTTTAATAAGTCCACAATACTCCTTCATTTTCTAAGGTGATGAAAGCTTGTCAAATACTCTCTCTCTCTCCGTTTTAATATATCTGTCATTTTTAACTTTTTTGTGTTTTAAAATACCTATACATTTATAGTATTTTGGTAGCATTAATTTTTTTCTTCTATTTATATTCTTAATTTGAATATGTTAATACATTTATCAAGATAAAATAATGACTATATATGGATAATTTTATCAACTCCTAATTTTATACATTTACCAAGATAATTACATTTGTCTTAATATATGGGTTATTTGGTTTTTGATAAATATATTGGAAGGAAGGGAGTAATCTTCTTCCCATAATGTAACAATTGCTTCGGTGCCAGTTGAATGTTTTATTTTCAAAGATGTAAACATGAAACTGCTCCAAAGCATTCAATAACTCAAATTTAAGATGTAGAATTAGGGTCCAGCCACGCGTGGTCGCTAACGGTGTAATGTAACTTTGGGTAGTGTAACTTAATAGATTATATTAAATTTGAAATTTTTAATATTATCTGTAATTATTTCATATATATATATATATATATATATATATATATAAAATGTTATTTGTCCTCATAAACATTGAAACATTATGAATCACATCACATTAACCATTAGATAAGATGTGGACCCTACTTGAATGAGGCATCATCCAACGATGAATGAGATGTGAATTAACACTATATATTGTAAATACAAATAACATAACTCTCTCTCTCTCTCTCTCTCTCTCTATATATATATATATATATATATATATATATACATAGTATTAAAAACCAACCGGACCGGCCAATTGACAGGAAAAATGACCGCCACCCTGCCTTGCAGCTCTAAGCGATTGAGTTCAACTGCGGGCATCCGTGAATATGTGGGAATTTTCACAAAAATTCCCATGCAAGGATTCAAACTCCCTCTCTGGAAAGAGAGTGCAGTGCCCTTGCCACTAAGCTATTGATGCTTCTTATCCTATATGTTGCATTTAATATATATATTATAACCATGTGAAATGTTGAAAATTCTTAAAAATTGCAGCTAGTGGGATTCAAACCTTGGTCTGGGCCCTAATAGAACTTGGCCACATGCAACAACCACTAAGCCAACCTTGTTATTATATTTTATGTGCAATCAATTATATATATTATATTTAATGACATTAAGTTATATTTTTATATAATAATTTAATAAAATCCGGGCCAACCTTCACCATTACCCAGGTAAACCAGTGCCCAAGGTTCGGGAATCGATTATATATTTTAAAACTATATATATATATATATATATATATATATATATATTGTACCTTCTAGTCTACTTCTGAAAAAACAGAGTGTTGTTGCTGAAAGGATGAAGATTCCAACAAGTGTTACCACCAACGGAATTAATACTTTATTCCTTTTGTGGCGTGGATTTGGGATGTAGAGATATGGATTTCCATCAAACCTTGCATATTTGTAACAATACGTAAATAAAATGAATTAATACATAGTTAATTAAACTAGAAAAAATATCATATTATATGTATTAGGCCTCGTGTCAGTTTTCTTAGACGGATTACAGTGTGTTTGGTATGCTATATTGGACTTGAAAAGATAAGTTAATATTATATATTATTCTTTTATTCATTATTTCATGCAACTAATATACTGTATAATTTTATCCATCATAGTCTTTTTATATGTGAAAATATTGTATAACTTAATCTAGCATGATAGGGAGACATATTAGACTTAATTAACTTTTAATGTATAAGGTCATTTTTTATTTTTAATATTTTATTAAAATAAAATAATTCTTGAATAAATAATAATAATATGTAAAAATTATATATGATAATTATGATTAATAGATAATAAATAAAATAATAAATATTTAATAACAAATAAATATTTTAAATAATAAAATAATATTTAATATTATAAATTATAAATTATTAGCCAATAAATATATAAATAAATGATATGTAATATATAAAACTAAGGATTAATAATAAAATTATTTTGTTTTAGTATTTGTGTTTAAATTAAATTTAAAGAAGTATGATTAAAAATAGAAAATACTAACATATATAAAAGAGTATATTTTATATTTACATGATTTATTGAAATAAGAAATAGTTATAAAATATTGAAAAAATAAAATTTAGTATAAATTAAATTTTAATTAATTAATATTTACATAAATATAATATATTTGAAAATTATGTTTAAATAATTAATAAAAATTTTATTTTATTATTATTTTATTTCATATTTTCTTAGAATATTAAAAATTATTTATAAATAAATGATAATATTCTAAAATATAAAATATAATATCTTATATAATATTACACCAAATACAATATTATATTAAAATCTTATCAAGTCTTATCATATTAAGTCTTATCTACTAATAGCCATTATCCTACCACATGTGTCAAACAGACCCTCAATTAAACATAATAAATGACTTTTGATGGTTATATGACCATTGCTTTAGTGATCATTAGGAAGGATAATTAGGAGTTAAATTGAGTTATTTGTCTCTCTCAGAAAAATGTTGGGGGTTATAAAGTTTGTATGAGTTAAGGAAAACAAATTTTTGCTAATTGTGGTAGTTATAGAATATGTAAATCCTCTCATAAGATTCAATAGGTATCTTACAATCATTGGTGTTTTACGAGCGAGAAAAAAAAAATTTTTCTTCAATTTGTGTGTAGCACTTCATATACTCTTCTTTCACTCTAACATAATTTACAAGACATTATCTAATAAAAAGGTACAATAATGAAATCAAGACTACAATCATCTTCAAAATTAAATATATTGTTAATAATTCATGGCTTCATGTAAGAGGCATACCCATACCTCGATAATAATAGACCATCACTTGTTCTTTGAAGGATTGCACTAGGAACTGAACCTGTCAAGCTGTTATTCTCCAAATTTCTGCTAAAACAGGACAAAGATTACTCCCTCTTCTTTTATAACTAGCAAAATTACATTGATGACCAATTTGGTATTGACTTACAAGACTTTTAGTGACCGAAGTTGTGTCAGAAAATAAGGTACTTCCCCACCTAAGCTATTGTTTGATAAGTCCCTGAGAGGAGTAATATTGCACCATTGCAATCCAAGGGGAGAAAAGTACAAATGGAATAAATAATGTTAGAAGGCATGATGGGGAAATGGAAACTCAAAAGAGAAAGACTAAATAAACTGTATATTTCTGTGATGTTATAGATATGTCGCAAATTACAAAAATACAATGCATAGTTGTAGGTCTATTTAAGCTTGTTATAAGGCAGGGGAAGCAAGAGACGGGCCTGGGTGGAACCAGGAAGCGAGGACGGGCTCCTGGGCATAACCATGGAGCGAGAACGAGCTCCTAGGCAGAGGTGGAAGTGGAGTCACATAGGCACAGATGTCATAGCATGGAGGTAGAGATGGCCGGAGCGCAAAAGGTAAGTGGAGAAAATCATGGAGATAAAAGAGAAATATTTTAGAAAAATCGAGAGAAAGTGAATTCCAAGAACTCAATGCAGTGAAAGAAGATGATATTTTAGGATAGGTGCCATGGCTATGATACCATATTAGTAGGCTTGATGGGAAATGCAAATACAGAGAGAAAGGCTAAATAAACTATGTGATGTTATTGATATGTCATAAATTACAAAGATGCAACGCCTATTTGTAGATTTAAATATTAAATACAATAAATCAATATCAGATAAAACTCAAACTAATATCAAACTAAATTAATCTTTTTTTTTTGCTGCTAAACTAAATAAATCTAAATAAATTTAAGATAATTCTTGATTTTTAACTAATAAAAATATTAACCAAATGAGTTGAGCTACTCACAAGGACTCTAACATAGTAAGCTTGGAGATGAAAGGTGATATGTGTCCGGTCAGTCCACTTGAAGATAAATTCCTGTTTACATTTCCAGATATATCATCAATTGATTATTAATTAGAGTTCATGAATCTATGCATAGTTCTATGAATCATAAACTTACAAGGATGTGATTCTCGGGTTACCATTGAAGCTACAATCTAGACCTTTCCACTTGTATGCTACGGGGGCACATGGATCTCCTTGCCAATTTTTAGTCACCTTATAAGCTATCTTGATTTTTGTGATGGCATCAACTGGTATTTAATTTGAATAAGAATTTCAAGTCTTAACTAACACATAATTTAAATAGAAATAGGAATATATATGACAAAAGGGAAGAGTAAGTTTAGAAAAAATATATAGCATGCATACCATCATCTGCTTCAGTTTCTAATTGTGAGAAATCTTTAACAAAATAAATCTCAAGAGCACTGATGATGGGTGGAAGGGTAGAAGCTTGTGTCCGAACAAGTGAAATTCAATTTGCATTGTAAACAGGCTCAAATGGTGAAGTGTATATGAAATTCCAAGTATTGTATTCGGGTACCATCGGTCCAAACCAATACTTGCCATTCACTTTGATGTTGAATTCTCTGGTTTCATTTTCTGCTAGATTTTGAAGCTCAATAAAGTGCAGGTGGAAATAGTATCGGCTTGTTACATTATTATCTGCATCCCAATAAAAATCTAAGGAGGAAGCACTGGCATTTATTGGTGTAGCGGCAGTGCTCATGACAACTGCTGGTGGTTTAAAATCACTCTTATCAAGTTCAAGACTATCTTTGTTTAGAATTCTGCTCATTTGGGTCCACTGGCTGTCGAAATAAGGCTCCCATATCCGGTCATACAAATCATCTTTGTACCTGTATATATATCACAATTTTCTGTTTCTGCGTGTGTTTGATGTATTCGTAATATAGTAAACACGCAATTTGATCCTTAAAAGGTTTTTGATATAAAATTATTTCTTTGAATGATTCTTTACATTAAATAGGTTCCTAAAAGATCGAATGTGATATTATGTTGGTCTTTCAAAGTTTTTTCGCATCACATAGGTCTCTGAAAATTAAAATGTGATGTGTGACATCGTCTTAATCTTTTCGAAAGACAATTTGATCCTTTTCTGATAAAATGAGTTTTCAGGACCTATTTGAGGTTAAACAATTTTTTGGGACTAACGTGATATGCCAAAATATAATTCGAAGTGACCTTTCCATCTTATTTCAAAAGCCTTTCATGGATTGTCTTAATGTCACATGAATATTTCGATGATTAAAATGCCAGTTTACTATTTATAAGAAACGAAGTTGGCACATAATGCAAATGAGTTAATTTGACTCAATTCTAAGGACTCACCTGTATGTTAAGTTGGAGATGGAACCAAAATCTAGACGAAGGAAACGTACCAATGATGTAGCTGGTCCAGGGACATAACTATTGTATTTCAATGTCCTCAATTCTATAGCTGAAATAAATGGAATCCCATTGCCTGTGTTAACCAGACAAAGATGTATATAGTCCTGTGATGGAGTGTGAATGAGCTCACTGTTTATGCTGAGTGATGCATTTGTGAATTTCACTGTGTCCCACATATTAGGTCCAAGATAAAGGTCAAATTGTGGGAGCTCATTTAGACCATCATAGTTTCCATACAGGAAACTGGCTCGGATTAAATATCTAGTGCCATTAGTTACATTTATCTTGTAACAGTTTCTCATTCCACTAGGAAAGCTCCTCACATAACTAAACTGCTGTTGATGAGTATTCCTGTCCTTGGGCGATACACTCTTGCTTACACCACTATCAATGAATTTAGCATCTGAAATGTAATTTATACCTGTGCTCTTCTCAGTATGGTTTGAATTTTCAGGTAGGCCACAATCTATGCTAATGAATCCTGCAAGATAGAGACAAAACAAAAGAGAACTAATTAGATAATATTGTTTTGTATATGCTTTCATTACATAACTTTAAGGGTGCGTTTGGTCTCAAGTTTCATTTTTCAGTTTTTCAGCTTTCAGAATTTTGTAAAGAAATATTAAAAATGGTGAAAACTATAAAATTCAGTTTTCAATTTCCATATCCAGTTTTTAGCATTTCTCTTACAAAATTCTAAAAACTGAAAATTGACTCCAAAAGCACCCCAAGTAAACTCATTTAAACCTGATTGTTCTTGAGTTTGAACCAGAATCACACTTGAAAGAACCCCAAGCAACACAAAAAGAGAATGCAGTAACATTCCCATCACTGTGTGTTGTATTCTATTCCGCTTAGGGAAAGAAAATGTGTGCCATATTGTGATTAATTTATACTGTCGAAGTCATATTCAAAAGTAATTTACGCGGTGCAGAGGGTTGTGTCAAGGTATCATGGTTGCATCGTGTAACACGGCAGCTAGTTGAATCCAAATTTTGAACGTGTGTGTGTCATAAAGAGCATTACTAATCAACCCTTGAAGAGTGAAAACATGCCAGAAAAAGCAAAGAGTTTGTGTTGCACACAATGAACCATAATTAATGCCAATTTTGAACCATAATGTTCGTGTCTGGTTGCCTAGAAAATGAAACAAAAAGCCAAGAATTAGCGATTTCAATTTTCCTCTTCACTTATGATATATATATCATTCTAATAATCTATCTAAATATTCTCCTAACTACTACCAAGAAAAATAAATATTCTCCTAGCTCAAAATGTCACTCTCAATGGTATGGAGTGCAATTTGAACAGTATTAAAAAATTATTCAATATATGTGAACGGGATTTTGAATTAAGAGAAATTTTAAACATATCAATTAAGGGTATATAGCTTTTCTCTTCTTTTGAACGTGTCTTTTGCATGTTTCATGTTTATGTTCCATGTTTCAAGCAAAACTTGAAGACGAAAAAACAACTAGATTTGCGCTGAATTTTCAACTATGATAGTCCTTGTGTTTGACATGCTCTAATAGATATAATAAAAATAAGGGGAGAACTACCATTTAAGCCTGGAAAGATTGATCATATCACTGAAAAAATAGCTCTTAAAAGAAATTATATTCATCTATGATCCTCTAAAGACCACATGTTTGACAAATTCACTCAAACATCAACCGATTTCTATTTTTGTTAATAAAAATAATTCTTTCAGGAGCTATTTTGTCAAAGATATGATCTTTTGATAGTTATAACAATTGTTTTACAATGTCAAAAGATATGATCTTAGCATAAAATATAAAACGTATAATCACTTTTGTTAACAAAAGGAGGTCAGTTGATCTTTGGGTGAGTTTGTCAAACTGTATCTTTTGAGAGCTACAAGCAAATATAATTTCTTTTGAAAACTATTTTATCAACAACAATCTTTCAAGAGCCCAAATGATAGTTCTCCCAAAAATAAGTTAATACTATATATTACATTATTGTCTGTTATTTGCCTCTAGTCCACACATATAAAGTACTTGAATTTCCATAAATTACTTTATACCATAAACTGAAATCTGTTCAAATAAATAACTCATGATCCATGACAGTTAAGTAAAATATAAAAATAACATTATTGAATCAATTTGTGCATGGTGTATTTTGTCCAGGACTCTACTTGCATACTTATTTGAGCACTCTAAACCAACATAAAGCTTAACATAATTTGTTTCACAGCAAAGCAAAACTCACCAAGGATACTGTGAGTAATCACTAAGGAAGAACTAAAAATATCTCCTGTGCCAACAGCCAATAATGCAAATATGAAAGGGAGAAGAGGGGTAAGTTATCAAACTTAATGAGCAGAATCATCATTCACAAATCACATGCGACAATAAGAAAAATTTGCATAACAATACATGCAACATAGACATGCAATTTAATTTGCATAATAATAATAATATACATGCATATCTTAACTTGTCTTTTAAATAAAAACATAATCTAAGAAACATCCCCGTACAATCCATATTCTCTAGTATATATGAATAGCTATGCTCGATGGTACTATACGAATAGTACAGATTGATATAAGAAGAAAGAATCGTAAAATTGTAAACAAAATATGGATAAAATAAACATTGCACGGTGACTTGCTAAAAATTTTGACCAAGCAGGTATTTTTCCCATTGAAGTTACAAATCTCTTTGCCAACATGGGTTAGCTCACCTGGCCTAGATAAACCCATCTAGCCTTACAAGTCTAAATGTATGATCCCACTAAATATAAATTAATAGCCTAATTTCTCTAGCTATCAAAAATCTGACAAAACCTCCCCTAAAAATTGGACAATTCATATATCAAATTAACCCTACATACAACAATATCATAATCCAAATTCAATAGTCAGGACATTCCAGAGTTTCAGTTATAGGCATAGGAAGGACCAATTATATAAAAGATCATACTTAGGTTCCTATTCATATCCATAAATCAAAATACTCAACCTATATCTTATAGTTGAAAAATATTAGAGTCAACAATCAAAAAGTCTCTCTAACCAAGGCCAAAAAAAAAATACCCTGGGCAACAGGAATCCAACCCGTACTTAGCAACCTAAAAATCTTGAGGAAAGGAAGAGGATAAGTCAACAGACCTAATGAGGACTATAAACAAGTGGACAAAAAGGAGAAATCAATCATAACTTGTAAATCATGCAAGTTTCTAAAAGCCATTAATAAAATAATAGTCCACAACTTTCATACTTCTTCTATAGTTTTAAAATATATACTCTTCGAAATTTCATTTCTAAATAGTTACTAAATACATTTTCTCACTATTTTCACCAATTCTTCATTCTCACATTATAAAATCAACTTCATCATCAAATACTCAAATACTCATGAGGGTTACATAAGAAGAACTAATTTTATTTGGGGGTAATCTAAACTGTCAATCACAAGATTTATGATGTCTCAAATAAGGTTCTCTCACAATTCTATCTCATTGGAAGAAACTATGTGCACATAGCCCATTATATCTCTTCACTATAGTGAACGATAATGTCATTATATTTCTTCGCTATGCTGAGCAATAATGTCGTTATATCTCTTGCTACACCAAATAGTTTTGCCATTATATCTCTTCGCTATGATGACGGTGGTTCCAACTTAGAACCCATCAATGATTTTCTTAAATAAATTGTTATCAAACACAATTTATAAATCCAGAATTTAATCTTCATATTAATCTAACATTGCAAATATCAAATATCATAAACCTTTCCAATGTAAATTGAAATAACATAGCAAAATTATGGCATTATAAAATCAATAAAGAGAGCTAGTAATACTTTCAACCAAATCATTAAGTTATACTCAATAACCATCAAAATTAAGAAAATTGACTAATCAAACTAACTAACCAAATAATTCAAGTAACTCATAATAAAATTTTATCAAATTTAATAAATTAGTTTCTCCCATAAAAAGTAATTTAAAACACCACCACTATGTCAATTGTAACATCCTCCCAAGTACAACCTCATCCTTAAGTCATGATGTCATACTCAAGAGTTGTTACTTATTAATTAGCAGACCTTTCTTAAATATCTATAGCAAGTTTGATTAATGTAGATAATAACTAAGCGTACTTCTATTAAAACATATAACAAAAGAACACTACATTCATTGAGTACATAGCTGAGTACAAGAGGAAGCTCTTCTATGAGCTTTAGTACATATTTCTTCTCTAATATAGTTGCATACATATCCATTTCACTAAATACAGCATAATATAAAAATTCACTTGCTACACTATTGTCATTTGGAGTTCTTAGCGTAGCAACATCATCATTCCCTGACTTAACCTGGAGATAACACGGAAACACAAACACATAGGGGTGAGAATTAAACAATTCTCAGTAGGGCAACTCCCAAGTTACACCATCATAATGTCATCGTCATCGCCCAGCCACTTTGGTTTATTACGAAAATGTGAGCATGCAACATAAACTAAAGATACATTTTAAGGTTCTAAAATCGTCCCTCCGAAGTGGATAGCTTTTAATAATCAACCACTTAGAGCAGCCAATCTAGAGTAAGATGAGTATGCGTATAATACATACAATGAACTTATCTCAATGTGGCATGGTTCCACTTATGGCCATAGAAATCAAGTTAGTGCATTTTTCTATTTTCATTGACATAAGAAAGACTTAGTTATACCCAACGGCTATTTATCGTGGACAATTCCACAATAAATAAGTTATACCAAATGGTATTTGTAGCGGATCACACCACACAAGGGAAATAGACCTTATCAGGATTGAGCTCATTCCTATACGTGATCATCGAACTTCATTTTTTTCCATTTTCGAATCACACGCAGATCTATCCCTAGCCTAACGTCTACGACTATAAATTTGGGGAGTTTCTCTTTTCTTTCCCTTCATTCAACCTAAGTCTTGTTTTTGTTTTGTCCATATGTCAGAACATGCACAATTTAAGTTTATACATTCTCTTTTCCTTTTCCAAATGCATGCATAAAGCACATGTAGGCATTTCATTCATAATGAAATCTTAATCATGCCTCATAAACCACTATTTACTTCCTGTAGTATGCATTTATATGTC
Organism: Dalbergia oliveri; assembly: GCA_030441495.1. NCBI lineage: Eukaryota > Viridiplantae > Streptophyta > Magnoliopsida > Fabales > Fabaceae > Dalbergia > Dalbergia oliveri. Next base: position 3,441,241 of record JAMLFY010000016.1, read on the forward strand.
ACAAGTCACATGGCCAAATAGGTAACATCAAGTATTCATGTCATACTAGAACCAAACATGCCATTAGTTCATCAATTCACAACATCAATCCATTTCCAGCACAATGGCAGATTTCATACCTTTGTAGCACAAATTTATTTGCCTATCAAACAATCAATTCAGAAGCTATAAAAATTCTCAAGGACACTTCAATGTGTCCACAAGGTTCCATAAAAATTTCAACACAAACGGAGCTCTCTAGCTCCTTCAGTAAATTGTACAAATTTAGTGGTCAGGGACCATCAATTCACAGCTCAGACCAGAGTTCTCATAAATTTTAACCCTAGCAAATGATTGAATCAATGCACAATAAAATTTACAGTGATATTTCAATATTTTATTAACTTACTGTAAAAATTTCAAGGGCTAGTTCAATCATTTGCTATAATAATAAAATCAGATAACTTTATTGTTTCAGTTTCAACATTTCAGGCAATATCAGTCTCATTTTGGTTTTTGATTTTTCTGAGGTAGTAAACTTTAAAATCAACACCCAAGAAAATTCATATAGTTAATTTAAGATGTTAAATCCAACATATAATTTTTTATAGCTTATGAAAACACCAAAAAATATACTAGAAAATTCGTGCACCACTATTGCCTGCAGGAAAACCAAAAATCCAGCCTAGTCCAAACTTCTTTTGATAAAAAAACATTTTCTAACACCATCCAAACACACCACCAAAATTAATACATTAATATCAACATAATATCACTTAATACAACCAGAAATTTCAGACCTAGCTCAAGCCAAAATAGACCAGAAAAATTTGACAAAGAAAGACAACAGAAACCCTACTTTGAGTGTCTTAATGGCTCCTTAGCCTAAGATGCTTTAAGATTGTCTTCTTGCTCCCCAAAGCTCCCCAAATCAACCCAAACTCCTCCTTAACTCAGTGAGGGTGAAGTAGCAAGGTATGTTTTGGTGAGGGATAGAGATTTTAATCGGTTAGTTTTGTAGGATTTGAGGTGTAGAACAAGTTTTGTAAAGGAATTTTGTAGTTTTAGCAACTCTAGCTTAGGATTTTTTGGGATTAGAATTCAAAGTGAAGCTCAAGAGGATAAAAATGGTGGCTGGTTTGTCTCCTTGAAGGCTGCACGAAATTTTAAAGAAGAAAGGAAGAAATTGTGATCTTAAGTCATTTATTATAACATGTGTTGGAATTGTTTTCTACCACAAAAATTGTTTCCTTAAGATAAATAGATAAAATTTTGTAAGATTCCTATTGGCTAATTATAAAGGTGAAAAGGTGTGGCACATCTCAAGCCACACACTTGTCCTCCTTAGGTGGCAAACTTGCACTACAAGTTTCATTTGGATAGAAACTCACATCGAAATCTACCGAACGGGACAGATACCCGATTGAACCAATATTACCCGAAAATTAAATTTAGGTATAAAATCCTTATTCCTAACTATTTCTAACCTTAACTCTCTCTTTTCTCAATTTCGGTATTTCCCTTCCAGGATCTCAGGGTTTCGGCTATTTGGCTGGGCAGGGGGGCCCACAAGGTTACTATTCATCCCAGCCCGAAATTTTTTTTTATAGGTCCGTTGGGCCACCCTCATTGTTGCTAACTGTTAGCTTTTTAAAATTACGACTAGCAAAGCTCAAATTAACTTTTAAATAATCTTCGTGTGTTACATCAATAGCCATTCACTGCATGTAGAAGTCAACGGGCTTCTCTGCACCTAGAGGAGCAATCCGCGTCAAAGAATCTAATATAAATATTTTGACAAGTTTAAATAATTTATTTCAAAATAATTTATCAATTAAGGAGTCCATTGAGTAAAAATCCCAATTTATGGAACCTAGGGTTCCTAAAATAGAGAAAATCAAGTCTTTATTATACCCACTATAATCTATTAATATTAGAGCTTCTCACTTACTAAATTTATACTTAAAATTTCAAACATATACCCATCCATAATTTTTGAGAGCTCACTAGATTTAAGATAAATCCTAGAGTAACCAAAATAAAAAATGAGATTGACATTGGAGATTTACCTCAAATTTTGAAAGCCAGTGGATATCAAGATTTAATGATAAACTAATATCACAGTGGAGTTTGTGGATTGAAAAATAAAATAAAAGGGAAGAAGAAGACGAAGGGTGTACGTTGGGTGAGGGAGAGAGAGCGAGGGGGGGGTGAGCTTTGGGGAGGAAAGGGAAATGGATTTCGGTGGATTTATTCACCTTTTTTTTTAATTTTTCAGTAAGCCTAACAAAATTACCCAAATTCCCCATTTTATTTTTTTTACTTCTCTTCAAAAATAAAAAAGAACGCGGTCTGACATATTCCTCCTCGAACATCATGATCCATCGACCCAAAATAGAATGATTCTTCACCACTTCTCATTTGATCTTCAACCAATGTGATGCTTTCACATCAACTTATGATTTTTATTGATGACCTCATTGCTAACAGTTTGAAAATCTCCTATTCACATAAGAGACATTATGTCTATGTGTCTTAATAAATGAATTAAAAGCTTGAAACACTTAACTCACATATTAGAAAATTCACATAATTGTTTGTCTTCATAATTAGGATCCATAAACCAACAATTTATATTGTATATATAGACAATCTATTAAAAACAAGAATCACGAAATTAAAGCTGATGGAACTAAAAGCAAATTATGCCTCTTTATCTCATCCCATCTGTGATGATGATCCTATGGTCATAAGCAGCTGGTCTTTCTTCTGCAGCAGCGGTCTTTTTGTTTTTTCCTCAGAATGTTTATTATTTTTCAATTGACTTTTGTAATGCCTGTGGTTGAGGGGGAAGATGGTGATGGTAGTGGGAATGGGTATCCTTAGGTGAAGGAAGAAAAACGAAAGGCATTTTTGGTAACTCACTAAAATCGTTTAAATGTCAATGTTATAGAGAAAAGATGAGTATAAATTGGACAACAGATAGGAGATGAGTTAAATTTCAACACAAGCCTCAGGGAGTTAATATAATTTGCCCAATTATTTATGATAATAGATGGTTTATGATAATACACAACATAATTGAAATGAAAAAATTGGATAGAATTGAATTCTGTTATTGGCTTGAATTATTATATTTGAAATAAATGAGCAAATTATATAATTGGATTCAATTATATTGTTTGGTATATATATATATATATATGAAAATAAATTGAATCCTTTATTTTGGCAATTTTGCCCTTCATTAATAAGGAGTTTTGAGGAAGAACAAGAAAGAAAATAGATAAAGACATGGGGTATTTTAGGTATATCAATTTTTGTCACCAAATTCTATTGCAATTCACAGACATATTGTATTTCAAGAGTCTCATTCGAATTGAATCTCATGCAGTTATCTGATCTCAAACTAGGGAATTGAATTCCAACCCTTTCCAAACTACGGGAGAACAATTGCTTTGCTTAAAATGACAGAACAAAACAGAAGACAAAAGTAGTCCACTGAATCAACAAACTGCAACAATATAACATGAAACACATTTGGCGACAGCTACAGCAAACACAGAAATTGAAACCCACCACAATTTCCAGCTATGTTACATTTTAGCTTCAGTTAGTTACTACCTAGCTGAGGGACCGAGTTCAGTAGTCAGATTAATGGTGAATTCAATTGAATCTTTGTTTTCTGGGGCAGCACTACATTGTTTTCTAGCTAACTCTGTTGCCAAACATTCCTTTAGCTCAGTGACAACATCACTCATGTTTGGCCTTTTGGAAGAACTAATGGAGGCAGAAGCCATTGCTATTTCAACAGCTTTCCAGACAGAGCTAGTTTCAAAATCTCCTTGTAATCTTGAGTCAACAATACTTTTTATATCCCCTTTGGAAAGCATGGAGCTAACCCATTTACTTATGTGAATCTTCTCATGACCTTTTGTTATTGCTGGTTGACCTGTGATTATCTCCAAAAGAACTACTCCAAAGCTGTAAACATCACTTTTCTCTGTCAACCTGTTTGATATGCTGTACCTGCACAGCAGATCATGCAGTTTTCATAATTTCTAGTCAGATGTTTTCTTTTTGGTTGTTGTTGTTGTTGTGGGGGGGGGTGTTGGTGGAGAATGTGTAGAATGATGTTGCTTACATACGCGTACGATATCAGCAATAGGTACAGATATGGGCACAAGGTACAAAAATTTTGCAAATATTAAGTTACATGCATGGTAGGATATACTATATAAAAATATAAAATTATAAACAACAAAGCAGTCAAACCATAAGACAAATGTAATTTTTTTATAATGTTCTAACTTAAGTTTTCATCAAAACACTATTAAAATACATCATGCAAGGCATAATAATACAGCTTCGTTGGTTTCTCATTATAAACTTTTGCGATAATGATGAACTTAAAGAGATTATCACATTGAAGTGTTTAATGTTCTGCCAACAAAACTGACATTTAACTTGAAGCACTTACTCAGGATCCAGGTATCCTGGAGTTCCAGCAACAACAGTGGACACATGAGTGCTGCCATCAGTGGGAAAGCTTTTGCATAGGCCAAAATCAGCCAATTTGGCTTGGAAGTTTGCATTTATTAAAATATTTGTACATTTCACATCTCTGTGGATTATCTGTGGCTTACAACCGTTATGTAGATATTCCAGTCCTGACATCAGATTTTCAACATGATCAGATGAGAAGAATTAAAATTTGAAGAAAAATTTATTTAGCTTCCTTGCTAACCTTGTGCTGCATCCACTGCTATTTGAAGTCTTTCTCCCAAGTCAAGAACTTTGCCTTGCCATTTTTTCCTATAACATTAAAAATTAGTATTTTGGAACCTTTAGCAAGAGTTGATTAAATCTTAACAAAAACAACAGCCAAGCCTTGTCCCACCAAGTGAAGTCAGCCATATGGATCAAGCGACATTATAATACTCTATCATAGGTTATATTTATGTTCAAACCATTAACATTCAAATCATTTCTTATTGTCTCAACTGTAGTTTTCTAGGTCTTTGTCTACCTCTAGTTGCAAGACTACCCTTCTGATTCACTCTTATTTGGGCCTCTACATCAAGGGAAAAAATTGAGTGGTGAAGATACCTGAAAGATGTTCATGTAGGTTTCCATTTTGCATATATTCATAGATGAGCCCTATCTTGCTTTCTTCATTGCAGTACCCAATTAGACAAGTCAGATTTCTATGGTGCACTCTCATCAGAAGTTTAACCTGGAATTCAAAAGCCACATATAAGTCATGATAGCTAAAATATTGGTTGAGACCAGCAACTTTTTGGCAAGTTGTGACCACTTGCCTCTGCTAGAAATTGTTGATATCCTTGTACTGATGATTGGGAAAGCATCTTGACAGCTACTTGAGTATCATCAATAAAGCCATGGTAAACTGTTCCAAATCCACCACTACCAAGGATTCTATCAAAGTTGTTGGTGATCTTAACAAGATCATTGAATGAATATTGTCGTTGCTTGGCTTCCAATTGTGACACATTTGGAGTATTGGGTCCACATCAATGTTCACAGCAGCTAATTTTGTTGAAAATATTTCAGCTGTTTGAAAGTTACAGTGAAATCAGAATGTGTCAATAATCAAACTTTAAAGATTGTAAAGGGTAGTTAGCACCAGTTTTACCTTGTGGCTTTCTCTTTTTAAGGCCACAGATGATAGCGGCTGCTGCAATTACTAGAAGCACCAAAATCCCAGCAACTGATGCTACTACAGGAATAACTATATTATTTTTCTTCTTCTTGCTGATATCTTCTGTTTGCTGGTTGCATGAAGCAGAAGCACATAGGTTTGGATTTAGCCCCACACTGTCATCATTTAGACAAGAGTAAAGTCAGATCAAGAATTTAACATCGCCACCATATATTTTCTTCCATCTATCAATATCTTTGGTTGGTATTTCTTATTTCTAAGAAAATAGATTGAGACAGGGTTCTAATTGTGGTTGCAGTTGTAGTCGCGGTTGAGTTGCGATGTGGAAAATGGCAGAAAAATGTTCTCAACACGACCACAATTCCTGCTGTGGTGAGGCTGGAAGGACTCCACAACAGCAATATAGCGGTTTCAATTGTGGTTACAAACAGCAGTTTAAAACCATGGTTGAGAACAAATGAAAACACTAATGAAACTGCAGTATTTCTAACACGAATTCAAGTTCCATGCTGCATGCATGATCAGAACCAATTAAAAAAAAAGAACTGACACCATAATTAAGAGTTATAGTATATAATGATTTAATAAAGAGGTTAAGATAAACACTTATCTTCAACCGTAATTTATTGTGGACTAATTATGGCTATTAAGTAGGAGGCATACCTCAATGATAGTGAACCTTTCTTTGATTTGTCAAGGAGTCCACTTGGAATTAAACCTGTAAGGTTGTTATTCCCCAAGTTTCTGCTAGAACAAGACAAATATGACGCCCTTTCCTCTTTTATAACAAAGAAAATTACAACGATGCACCAATAAGGGATTAACTTACAAGACTTTCAGTGACTCCAGTTGTGCAAGAAAATCAGGTACTGGCCCACTTAAGCTATTGTTTGATAAATCCCTGAAAGATGCAATTCAAACGCACTATTACATGTCTGAATCTCCAAGAAGGAAAAAATACAAATGGACTGGATTTGGTTCAATCATTTATAAACCAAATTAGTCAATTAGAGGAGGCACTAACAAGTATTGCAACATAGACAGTTTGGACATGTAGGTTGCTATTTGCCCGGACAGTCCACTAGAAGATAAATTCCTGGTTGCATTTCCAAACATAATAACAGCTAATGATTAATTGGAGTTCATGAATATAAGCATGGTTTATTTTCTAGATCATCAACTTACAAGGATGTGATTCTTGGTGAATTATTTTCTTCAAAACTGCAATTTAGACCTTCCCACATATATGCTACAGGAGCACATGGATCTCCTTGCCAATTTCTATCCACCTTATAAGCATTCTTGATGTTTGTGATAGCATCAACTAGTATTTTATGTTAAAAATAAAAGAGGTCATCAGAAAATTTCAACCCAATTTTATGCTTAGCTCAAATCACGAAATGACACTAGGAAATTAAAGATTCTTGTTTAGTCAAAGAGTGTACCATCTTCTTGTGCAGTTCCTAATTGTGAGAAATCTTTCACTACATAAATCTCAAGAGCATTGATGATGGGTGGAAGTGTTGAATTCTCTGTCCGAATAAGTGAAAAATTATACCTTGTTTCTCCTGCCAAAGCTGATGGACTAAATATGGTATTTGTGGATCGGTATTCAGGTACAACAGGTCCAAACGTATAATCGCCATTCAGGGTGATATTGAACGCTCTAGTTTCTTTTGCTGGTAGCTTTTGAATCTCATTAAAGTGCATGTACACATAGTATTCCTCATTTACATTATCCGCATCCCAGTAGAAACCAAAATAAGCACTAGAATTTACTGGTGTAGCAGCAGTGCTCATGACAATTGCTGGTGGTTCATAATCATTCTGAGCTAGTTCTTCATTGGTAAGTGTGCTACTTATTTGTGTCCACTGGTTGTAGTAAGCAGCAGGTTCCCAGAAGCGATCATAAACATCATCTTTGTACCTGTATACCATAGTAACTTTATCTCACAATTTGGTACGGAATACTTTTATGTGCATACGGTGTAAAAGACATCGTGTTCACGCCACATCCAACATTCAACATGATGCTTGAGACATTGTCCCGACTTAAAGCTCACCCACCAGTGGATATGGTACAAACCCCATCTAAGTAGGGACACTTCATTCAATGATTCAGTGGTGGATGGAGTGTAGGTCAGGACAATATCTTACGGATTGTGCAAATAGCACATCTCTTCGATACAAGGGTTGCATTGATGAGTTTCTCGGAAAAGATCTATTCTTTAAATAATTTTTTACAAAATTAAAAATATTTTATATTTAGATGTAAAATATATTTATATTTAAATTTAATATTAAAAAATTTTCTTTTATCTTTAAACATCTTTGTACATCACAAAAAAGATTTTTTCAGAGAATAAAAATGATAGCATATGAAAAAAAAAATCTTTTTATACTTTTCTTTAGTGATTCTATTCTTTCTTAAAAAAACTCAAACATATGAAAATCTATAAAATCATTTTTTTAAAAAAAATATCAAAATAATTGCATAAGCTGGCGGATATAACAAATGAAACTGGAACAAAATATAAATGAGCTAATCTAAATCAAAACCTTGGACTGATCACCTGTATGTTAAGTTGGTGGTGGAACCTAAATCTAATCTTAGGAAACGTGCCAATGATCCAGCTGATTGAGTGTCATAAGTTTCATTTTTCAAAATCCTCAATTCTATAGCTGAAATAAATGGTGTCCCATTGCCTGTGTTAACAAGACAGATATTTATATAATCCAGTGATGGAATATGAATGATCTCACTATTAGTGCTCCGTGATGAACTGGTGAATTTCACTGTGTCCCATAAAGAAGGTCCAAGATGAAGATCAAATTGTGGGAGCACATTTAAACCATCATAGTTTCCATATAGGAAACTAGCTCAGATCAAATATTTAGTGCCTGTGGTTACATTTATTCTGTAACAGTTTCGCACACCACTAGGAAAGCTCCTCAGAAGACTTAGTTGCTGTTGATGAGTACTTTTGTCTCCTGGAGAGACACTCTTGCTTACACCAGTATCAATGAATTTAGCATCTGAACTGTAGTTTATGCCTGTGTCTTGCTCAGTATAGCTGGAATTCTCTGGTAACCCACAATCTAGGCTAATGAATCCTGAGAAATAAAAACAAATAAGAGCTTCAGCTAACTTCTCAAAATACATAAGGGTATGCTTAGTTTCTATTTTCGTTTCACGTTTTAATTTTCCAAGTGTTCTGTTTTCAGGATTTTAGCAAGAAAATAATAGAAAAAAATGGACAAATTACAATGATCTCAAGTTTTGGTGAAATCTACTCTAGTTTAATTTCCATCTATTTTTGAAAATTACTTATAAGGTCTATGAGTTTATAAAACTATTACACCAATCTCTCATCTATCTTTCAATAAACATATATTCAAATGAAGTCATGTCAGTTACAAATAAGAAAAGCCAAGTGAATTTCTCTAAATCTAAATTTCAGAAAAAGTCATTGTAATTTGCTAATGATTAAAAAAAATGAAAATCTGGTTCTATTATTTTGACTATTTCACGAAATTCTAACAACAAAATAAACAATAGAAAATGAGAAGAGAAAGGAAAGGCACCCTTAATAGCCTAAAGCAACTCTTAAAATTTTGATAAACAAACCTGATTGATCTTGAGCTTGAACCGTAACCACAATAATAATAAGAGCCCCAAACAATAGAGAAAGAGAATGCAGTGGCTTTCCCATCATTCCTTGCTGTATCCTACTCTTGCTTGGGGTCCCTAATATACTATGAGTGCCATATAATGATTTATACTGCTGAAGTCGCATTCTGTAGCAATTTAATTATTTGGCAACGTAGTCAATCTTCCAGTTGGCTGTAGGACCTTTATTTATTCAATATAGGACATTAATTATGTGTAGTAGACCTGGCAGAGTTATGTGAAGGTACTATATATATACACGGTGTGCTATCAATGCATTATAGTCAAAGTAAACGGGGTTGCAAAGACGACAGGAACTGTATACATTCCTAATGGGGGTAGCTTTGTATTATTTGTCCTATTGAAATGCCCTTTGAATTGAGGGTTTTATTTTTTATTACGTACTTTGAAATTGAAGCTTTGAATTTGTAGAAAGCACATACATACTCGTTATTTTTTAGGCAAAAAAGTTTGCTTTCAATCAATTGGTTGATCATTTAGTGTCATTTTTAGAATTTAACTAAAAATCCTATTTAGATCCATCACAAGCATGGAGTTATTTTTTTTTAATTTTTTTATATGAATTATGAGTGCATAAAATTTTTATTACACTTATATTTAATGATGTGGTGGTATAATTATTTCATATGTTTAACACATCGTATAAGTTTTAAGCCATTAAATGAAATCTTAAAATGACAATATTAAAAATTATAATCCTATTAAAAGTACCTGTGACAATGCACAACTTGAACTCAAACGTAATGAGTTACCATTTAAGTTATCCTTATACATATGATTAACTCAATATATATAACATTTTCGTCTTACATTTTCAGAGTTCACTTTTCCATTATAGGCATGAAAGCACAAGAGATCGAAGACATGTAGGCATGTGTTAATCATACAAGGAGAAAAATAATAATCAACTCAGCTATCGCTAACTGATTACATATTCAAGGGCGAATACTTAATACAACATACTGCATGTGGTTGACATTCTACCAACATTAATAAATATAAGCCATCTTCAAGATAAAGGAATGAGGAAGTAATATAATTGATGACTAATAAAAAAAAAAAATCATCAACATGTTGGCAAGCTGTAGTATCAATTAGCTAGTTAAGAGAGATGTTTATCTATAGGGAGGATATTTTGAAGCATTCATGTTGAATTTCGTTATATAATTTTTGTTTAAGAATGAAGGAGATTTTAGATAAAGTGATTTGGCTATTATTTGATGATGTCGGACTAAATACCTCATATAATCCACACGGAAATATAGCAGTTATTGGATCTCATCATATTCTACTCAAAATTCCGCTAGAAGTTGGTGGATTAATATTTAAATTTTATTTTGATACACCAAAAGTATAAAGAATACAATCATTCAATTTAATCTTTCATGATTTTTCAAATATTAAATATGAGAATCAATTATTTTTACTGATATAATAATACATTATTAGATGAAAATGTAAAATTTATTTATACTAATAATATATAAAAATTAAAATCTTAATATTTATAAAAGGAACGCATTCCCGATTATAATTCAAATTAGATGGGGAAAACATGCCAGCTAGCTAGAAATAATGGTGGTTGGTTTAATTTTATTCTTTCACACACATACATATTAATTGGACTAAGTCATCAAGATTTTCGTTGAGTCCACGGATGAAATTCTGGCATTATGGTTTGCACCGGGATTTGCCATGGCTGGCCTCAAGTTATTGTGGCTTCAAACTGGAGAGTTTTCAACAATCATACACCACATTGGGAAGTATGTGTGCATACACTCCCCCAACTCCAGCCATATATTAACTTTCTAATATACTGCACTCTTTACAAATTTTTGTCAAATGTAAATAAATATAAATATTAAAAAAGATGATAAATAATATTATAATAGAATATTTTCATACAAAATAATTATATATAGACTAATATATAGTAATAGTTATTAATTATGGATCACATCAAATAATGGTTGAAAATAAAAAGTTATATTAATGGTCATTAATTACTCAGGAATACTATTGGAATGAAAAAATTTACTTTATTAAATGTGAAATTCATAGATATTTTGAAAGATAATTTGTCTAAAAGTGAACATATATTCTAAAAGGAAGTAGACAATTATCTCATTTGCTAATATGACTAATAAGGAATAGAGGGAGTATAAGTTTTTTAAGGTTATGCATAGAAATTAAATGATGATTGGATCTCATTAATTTTTTTAAAAATATAAAAGTAAAAAATAAAAATACCTTTTATAACTATAATAAATTATCTCTTTATTAAATAATCATAACTTTTAAAAAATAAAAGTAAAAGATGAAAATACTTTTTATCATTATCATAAATTATCTCCCCATTAAATAATTATACTTATATATACTCATTTTCACTCATAATAAAAATCAAAGTAAAATTGATAAAAAAAAAAATTAATTTATTTTTAAAATATAAAATGACTTATATTTTGAAAGGGATTAAAAATCCTAAGGCAATGTATGGAGTATTCGGGACGGAAGGAGTGTATTGCTCCATTTGAGGTTCGGTTTTGTTTTTGTGCAATTTCTTTGTGTGTAATCACAGTTCACAGATGGGGCATATCAAAGACTAGCCAAAGTCCATTTCAGCGTGAGGTTGAGGGGCCTTACATGTAATGGAATACATGTCACTTTATTCTCCAACCTTTTTTTAATGATTTTTCTTCTATTTTTTACACATTTTTTTGATTGATTTATTCTATCCAAATATTAAATTACGCTACACGCGCTACATGGCTATCTTCCATTTTGCATCTTCAGTGTTTACGATGATTTTGAAATTTCGCAACGATTAATACCATCCATGACTAGCAGTGAACATATACGTACAATACAGGTATCGTAATTGCTTTGAAAGAGAACTGTGAAAAATGTCAGAGAGACAAAATTTTAACTAGAACTTGTTCGACAAAATTACATGGCACATGAATGTTGTCATTTTGATGAGGTTTAACTAGGAGAGTGTTATTTGTGTTCATAGAGGATGAAATACTATACCGAATTCATATCTCATTCACTATTAAATAGGACATAGACCTCATTCAAGGATAATCCACATCTCATTCAATAATAGATGATATGTGAATCGACGCAATATTCCACATTTCATAAGGACAATTATTATTTCTCTTTAACTAGTGGATTGAGTTATTGACAAACTTTATCAATAAGGTGGGTATGAAATTTAGGAAGCTCTTGCAAAGGAGGCAAGGAGCTGTTAAATGCCACAGGTCCCTAAGGTTTATGCTTTCCTATCTAGCCTTTTATTTTAAAATATTAATTATACTCATAGATTGTAAAATTATATACCTATTCGACTCACCTCATCCACCATTGAATGGGGTAAACCCTACTTAAATGATTTACTTCCCATTTAAGGATGGATAGAGTGTAGTCAACATGGAGCCCAACAACTCATTAAATACAAATAACATAACTCTTTATTTTATCCAATTCTTATTTCCTGTCAAAATTATAATTTTTTTTTCTTAATATGTAGAACTGTTCAAAACCTCTAACTTGAAGCCCTTAGTTATATTGAAAACTTATTAGAACGATACGGAATTATAAGATTTTCAAGGAGGAAAAATTGTAAGGAAAATAGAAAGAAATGTTATAAATGGAATTTTGTCAATATTTTTGGAATTATAAGGATTGCATGTCTTTATTAACACATGGTCACTTGGAGCGATTTCATTCCCTTCAATCAATATAGGGGACATTTGGATGGGATTTTCTTGAGAGAAAATCATTTTTTTATTGAAAAAAATTACTTTTCATATATTTAGATAAATTTTTAAAAATAATTAAAATTTTAAAAATCAGTTTTCTATGATTTCAATTTTACATAAAATTTAAGTTTTATAATTAATTTTCTAATATAAAACAAATATACCCATACAGTCTTGAGTTCAAGTCCTGAGACGCAGTTTTTAGTGTTAAAAGAGCAATAAGAAAAAAAAAATGGTTTCCATTCTGGCATTCCATATCTTTTATAACGTAAAGAACAAACTAAAGTTATGATTAAAAATTAAGTCATAAAAAAGGGCTTTTCAACTCAACTCATATAATAGTCCCATCTTAAGATATTATCGTTTGAACACAAAGACCAATTCAAAGAACTATTTTTTTTTTCTTTTTGTTTGCTTTGATTCAAACACTCCCTCTGAACATGGGAAGATGCAAAACAAAGATACACCAATCGGTTACTTGAAAAAAGTATAAAACAGAACAAATAAAAAAGTAAATTAAAAACCACCCATTGATTCTTGAGATATTCTTGTGTGAGCACAAGATTATCATACCATTTTTACACACATTCACAATAAAAGTGGCTTTGTTTGTATGCAAGATATATTCTCATTGTTTGTGGATCTCATTACCTTTGTTTAGAGTGTGTGCAAAGACGGCAAAGTAAACTTATGATTATACGAGAATGTTTCTTGATTCTCAGCGTAAAATCCGGCTCCTTATTCCACTCCACCAACCAGAATAGCAGCAGTACTTCAAAGATTATTGCTTCCCTTTCATGAAAACAACACTGTTTAATGAGAATCCACGGTTACATCTCTGTGTCAATTCAGCATTGAAAAGTACTAGTTTCCTTTCCTTAAAAAATCCTTTTACTTCTGCTTTTCCAAATGCACCATTCAGCCTAAAAGAGCACTTACTAACCTCCGAGGTTGACTGAGTGGAGTATGTTAGGATCGACTCCTTTGAGGTAAGATAAATATTTAAATATTAGTTATTCTGTAAATATTCTTTGGGCCAGAGATTTTTTATATCTGGTGTTACTTGTCCATATCACGATCCACCTTTTTACCCTAAACTGCTTTATATTTGTGACATTATAATTAACATTGTCATTATCAATTATGGAACTGAACCCCAATTTCTTCCGTCTCCAACAAATTAGTACTCCGCAAAAAGAACCACCGTGCCAATTTGGTGTGTCACTTTTCAACACGCCTAAAAGACCATTCTGTTCGTATCTTTTTGTACCTTAGAAATTGGGTGCATTTTAGATAAAGATGATATTATTATCTTCATTCTTAGAGATTTTATATGATCTAATAATAATTGATTGTGTAAGTGATAAAGTTGTTGATACAATATGTTCGAAGTTACACGTAACAAAAAATTGCTACCCTAACATTTATAATTTTCACTTTCTCTTGTTTCTCTCTCTCTCACCCAGTTTACAACACGCCTAGAAGTTGAAAGAAAAAGCCTAGAAGTTGAAAGAAAAAGCCAAGAATTAGCGACTTCAAATTTTCCTCTCTTACACAACACAAGTCTCTCGGCGTTGAATGTGGCATTTTTCCTTTCCCAGCCACACAGTGGGAAGTGAAGAAAACATGCATGTTTATAGGAAACTAGCTAGCTCTCATCTACATTTTTCAACATTAGCTAAGCCGTGTGTGCTGAACGTGAGGTGCACAATCGTCTTGAATTAGTCATCCATGGGCTTCAACAGTTGTCGTACAATTAGACCAACAACAAAAATGAAAAATATTTCCTACTGAAAATAATATTCTGCCAGCAGAAAGTGGTTATTGGAATTATATATCAAAAAATAATAATCACATCCTATACTTTATAACCGCCCATAATTTCTACTGAACCGCTTGAAACTAGCCATAGACATGCCAATTATGTCTGATAATTTTTTCTTGCAAAGACTTTCGTAACACGTAGCATAACTCAAAAGGAATCTTACATTAATATATCAGTTTGTTCAAATTGATAGTTATTGGACTGTTATCTTTGAAAGAAGTCATAACCAGTCATGCTTTTAGTATAATTTTTCTTCTTTCAATTCAAAAAGAAAAATATTCACAAAAAAAAAAACTCAAAAAGAAAAATGATTAGGTGCTCGTGAGAGGGGCACGCAGATATGGGCAAAGTGATTTTTGAAGAGCAAATCCTTCTGTTTAATTTAATATGCTCTAATAAGGTATTATCACATGAGTAAAAGTATTTGAATCAATAGTTGACCATTTTAAAAGTTTTCCAAATAAAAATATATGGTTGGATGATAATGTAAAACTCATTTACACTATATATTCATCAAAATTAATCTCAAAAAATATTTTACATTTTCAAATATGGAAATCACTTTTTTTAGAATACACACTACGAAGTAAAGGAATAGCTAATGTTTCTCATAAATCTAGTCTATGGATATTAGGGTGTCCATGACCTAGCCAGGCCCAAAGCATATTGTGTGGGATTTGGATTCCCAAATTTGACCTTGCATACGTTTTAAGCTGGGTTTGGTTAGACTTTGAATTGGTGCTAAGCTTAAAGTCAAATATTTTATTTTGAGTCATAATTTTTTATAATAATTAATAATAAATTATAAAATTTTATACTTCAATTGATATATTTTAGATAATTTGATGTTATTTTTATATTAATTTGATTTGTTTTGAAATATGTTTTGCAAATTATCCCTTAAATTTTGTATTATTAGTAAAATTTAATAACTTTACTATGTATAATATCTAATATTTATATATTATTTGAAAGCTAAGAATCCATCATTATTCGGATCATTATTGGGTTGCTCCAAGGAATAACCCGATATAAAGTTTGAGTCAAATTTTAGTTTAGTCAACCCACCCTGACACATCTTTTGTTCATCCCTAATGGAGAAATAACGCCAATAAAAGTTCTCCCTGGAAAAACAATTAGAGGTCATTTTTATTTGGGCTGAATAGAGATCTGCTTTTAACTTTTTCATCTGGACATGAACTCTGGTATGTCGTCTTAAGCCCAATATTCACAAGTCCTTAAAAAAGCCCATGAGTTTGGTAAACTATTTATTCATAACCAGGTCCTTGAATTCGACCCAAAAATCAAAAACCTAGGTATTTGAAAAGTAAAATTCAAAAGCAATCCCAGCCAGAGCCATACCAGAACAAGTGAAAGGCAGTCCCAGCTAGCCCATCCTTCTTAGGGTTATCATCACTGTAAAGTGCTGGGGGAAAAAAAATACTGTAAAGTGGTAATCTAAAGAAGTATTTTTCCCAAACTAAAAAAGGTGTTTTTCCCAAAAACCCCAAAAAATGTTAATTTCCTGACCCTTAAAAAAAGCAAAAGTTTAGAAAAGTGTTGATTTGTTAACAATAAACAAAAAAATTTCACATCCTAACCTCTTGGACTAAATCTGCGTATCTATCAATTCAGAGACAGTTTAGTTTTGAAATAATTAATTTTTAAAAAATTACTTTTTAAAAGATTTAATTTATATTTGTGGATGATGGCAAAAAAATAAATAAAAATAATTAATATAAAATATAAAAGTATAAGCTGATATTTTCATCTTTCACTAGAATTAATATTTATCAAAGTGATACAGTTCTTTTAATAGTGAGGAACCAAACCAAATAATTTTACTTCTTTTCAACCCATTTTTTTTTCCAATTCAACCGAGAAAACTTGGCAAACCAAACAATTAACATTTGTTGCCGAAACTTTAAAGTTCAACTGTAAAGTTAAAAGTTTACAAATTGTTTTTTTGGATGAAGTTTACATCTAGAATTTAGATATTTGAACACGAAAATAATAAAGAAAAAATTGATGAAAAACTTAGGCCTCACATTCAGGATATTTTATGATGAGTTGACAAAAGTGACCCCTCATCTGTTTATATTTGGTTTGGTCGTTTCACAAACTCAAAGGACAATATTGGCAAGATGTCACATTCATACATCATTAAACTGAAAGATTATCCAGTTTCTCCAACAAATAACTATATAAACTGAACTGCTCTACACTCAACAAACCTGTTTGCTGTTTCTGGTATTTGGATTTGTATTTGGTAATCTCAAGTTCATATGGTTCTCTAGTGAGTGAATGCTTGCATGGCAAATATTCTGTGTCCTTCTTCAACCATTGTTGCATCCTGTGTATTCAGGAATGAACCACAACTTGTCAGTAAATTCACTGCAGTGACAGGACGCATAGACTCTTCCTCCTTATGGCTTTCTTGCATTCATCATGGAAACCAAGCTAGAAAGCATTTTCAGCTCAAATGCTCAAATGGGCATCCTCTGAATGCTGTTTCTTCTCATGATGGTGTGTTCCTGATTCTCATGTTCTTCATTCTTTGCATGATTCACCTGTTTTTTTTATGTTCTTCCTTCTCATCATACCTGGTTGGATGTTGATTGATCTAGCAATTGATCTTCCCCTTTATGGCTTTGGTTTTTTGGGGGTCATACTATATCAGTATATGCCTTCAACCAAACTTGAGGCAAATTGGTTCAAAGTAGAGTTAGGATTTAAGAGGCTCATTAGGGTCCTGGTTATTCTTGTTGTGTAATTTAATTTTATTGTAGAGGACACATTCCTCAAGTGCATGCCTTTGCCATTTTCTCATAGTATATGGTCCATTTAGGAAAGCCATACTTCTTGGTTCTGGAATTGACTGACATAACTGCGCAAACTAATTCTTCCTGATCACACCACTTTAATTGATGATATTGATTTGTTTAATAAGCCAATAACATGTTCTGTTGGTAAGCTCAGATGATATCACATTGAATGCACTTGCTAGTAGTACTTGCTTTGACTAACAAGCCTTATTGCTGAATTCCCTTGATTTGGTTGGTTAACGTGTTTTTCAGAACAAGGCATCAATCTAGATTCTTTCATGGAAAAATCTTCCCGTTCTTTCTTCAATTACTCTCTGATCACTCTTTCTCACTCTTATGCTTCATTGATATATTCTTGGCTTTCCTTCATATCCTTTTGATTTCATACTGCAATTATGTTGCTCACCCTGAGTACTTGCCTCTGTCAATGCAAAAATCAACCTTGTATTCAACTATTCCAAGTTTCAACTAGAGTTGGGAACTTGGGCTTGATTTCATGTTAAGCGAAAATGTGATATTATTTTTTTCAATCTGAATGGTTTTGATCTTTCTGTAGTTATGAAAATCCATGTTCCTCATTGTCATTGCATCACAACATTTTATCCTTTTCCTGATCACAACATTATATCTGCAAAATCCAATAATCACAATGTACTCATTTATTATGTGTACTTTTTGTTTAGTCCTGTTGCACTGAACTCACATCCTGTGTTGCAGTTCCATTTACCTGTTTGTAATAAGTGCTTATATTACTGTTGACTACTTGTTCATCTCTACTTAAGTTTCACAGATTTAAAAAAAATATTTAGTTAAAGTCATATATCATACATTCACATATTTTAAGTAGGTCTAGCTGCAAGTTCACTGGCCAAAGAAGATAGCAAGCCTCAACCAGTTGAAGGATCAATTCACTTGCCAGACTCAGAATCCACAGGATCCAACCTTAGCATAACTGTTGTTGGAGCTTCCGGAGACCTTGCTAAAAGAAGATTTTTCCAGCACTCTTTGCTCTTTATTATGAAGATTGGTTACCTGAGGTCCTACTTCTCATAGTATTTAGTTTCATTTGGAAGTGATACCAAAACGTCAACTAATTGAGATGAACTGAATGCCTATAATGTTTTAGAACATTGCATTTGAGGTTTTTTATTTTTAATATTTTTGCAGAATTTTATTGTGTTTGGTTATGTCTTGGACTAAAATGACTGATGAAGAATTAAGGAACATGATTAGCAGAACTTTAACGTGCAGAATTGATAAGAGGTAGATGCTATTGCAGTTTCTTGATGTTAGAAGTTTGCCATTACCTTTTGCCCGTACTTCTTTTCATATTGTAAATGTTGATGATTTTGAACTTGCAGGGAAAATTGTGAGTATAAAATGGATCAATTAAAAAGATGTTTTTACCATTCTGGCCTGTACAACTCAGAGGACAACTTTTCAGACTTGGACTGCAAGCTGAAAGAGAAAGAGGTAATATACCTACTATGGCTTTCTTCTTTTCCCTTCTGCATTGAGCCTCTTTACACATACACCAGGAAATGAAAAACAAAATCCAAAACAAACACACTCTTTAAGGCATTTTGTATTTATCATAACTATATCAATGGTTTCATACAAACTAACATTAGACTTTGGATGGTAGGTTTCTGCTTAATCATTGTTCTTGACACTACATTTTGAAATACTTGTCAATGGTGTAGGGTGGAAAAATTCAAACAGATTGTTTTATTTGTCAATACCTCCAAACATATTTGTGGATGTGGTGAAATGCACCAGCCTCAAAGCTTCTTCCAAAAATGGCTGGACAAGAGTTATTGTTGAGAAGCCATTTGGTCATGACTCAGAAACATCTAGTCAGCTAACAAGGTCTCTGAAGCAGTACCTCACAGAAGACCAAATATTCAGGTGCATATGGTTCCTTTTACTTTAACAAGCTCAAGAGGAAACTTTGGACTAACTGAAATTTTTTTAGGATTGATCATTACTTGGGAAGGAGCTTGTGGAGAACCTATCTGTGCTTCGCTTCTCCGAATCTTGTTTTCGAACCTCTATGGTCCCGGAATTACATTCGCAATGTGCAGCTAATATTTTCTGAAGATTTTGGAACAGAAGGAAGAGGGGGTGAGTGTCATTGTTTCATGGATGTTTCTTGATGGTATTTCAAATAAGTGATGATTCTCAGTCTTTATGGTTTTCTTCAGTTATTTTTGATAACTATGGAATCATTCGTGATATAATGCAAAATCATCTTCTGCAAATACTAGCATTGTTTGCTATGGAACCTCCTGTCAGCTTGGATGCCAGGACATCAGAAATGAAAAGGTAGATCTCCTCTGAATAACTATAGCTTGTTGATGATATCTTATTACTTCTTCAATGCTGTCCTCTTAAGTCCCCTAGAATTTTTTGGGAAAAAATCATCCAATACAATTGTTAGATATAAAACCATTTTATATGTCTTTATCCATTAACTTAAACTTTTGAAAAAGATAGTTCATGACATAGTATCAAAACTTTTATAACCAAATAGTTTAGAGTTTGATTATTCTCTATTTGTCTAAATAGAAAGTTAATCTTTAGCTGAACGTAACGTGGGTTTATTGTTTTATCAATTATTTATCCACTCTTTTAAGCTTAATAGGCATTTGTGTAGGAGGACATATTAGATAAAACCTATTTATGTGTTTTTACTCAATAATTTAAGCTTCCAAAAAGAAAGATGGTTCATGACAAATGATGTTAAGTGATTACTGAGAATGCTCACATCACAACTCAGGTGAAGGTTCTGAGATCAATGAGACCAATACAGCTTGAAGATGTTGTTGTTGGTCAGTATAAGGGCCACCACAAGGGTGGTAAATCATATCCTGGTTATACAGATGATCCAACTGTTCCAAAGGGTAGTCTAACTCCAACATTTGCAGCAGCAGCTCTTTTTATTGACAATGCCAGATGGGATGGGGTTCCTTTTCTCATGAAAGCTGGAAAGGCTCTCCATACAAAACGGTATGGAATATTTTTTAATACTTATTTGTGTGGACTATGTCTTTGAATTTGCCATGTTTCCTTTGGAATAATAGTTACAAAAATCTAGAATTTGTATCCAGTGCAGAAATCAGAGTACAATTCAGACATGTCCCAGGTAACTTGTACAAGAGGAATTTTGGGACTGATCTGGACAAGAATACAAATGAGCTTGTGCTTCGTGTACAACCTGATGAAGCTATATATTTGAAAATCAACAACAAAGTTCCTGGCCTGGGAATGAGATTAGACAGGAGCGACCTAAATTTGCTTTACCGAGCAAGGTATGAGACCTTCCAGATATGTACTGCATGGAGTAGATGACTGGATTACATCATTTGGTAAAGTTGCAGAGTTAACATTACTACTAATTTAACTTAGTAGGTGAAAGTTACAACATAAAGTTGCGACCTAACTTAATTTCTGGATGCATAAGATGTTACTTTCATGAAGGTATACAAGAAAATGCTAGATGCATATGAAGTTACACTTAGCTGCTATGATACCCGGACAGAATTCTTGCCTGGGAAAATTTTTCTTGACAATCAAAAAACAACTCCATCAGATAATAATGACCATGATATTGGAAGAGATAGAAACATATTTTGTCTGAATTATACACATTTTGGTGTTTCCTAAGAGGGAGTTAAAACACTACTTTCAATTTCTGTGTAGGTATCCAAGGGAAATACCAGATGCATATGAGAGGTTACTCTTAGATGCGATTGAAGGGGAGCGAAGGCTATTCATTAGAAGTGATGAGCTTGATGCAGCTTGGGCCCTCTTCACCCCTTTGCTGAAAGAAATTGAAAACAAGAAAATTGCTCCAGAGCTCTATCCCTATGGTAGCAGAGGACCAGTTGGAGCACATTACCTTGCTGCAAGGCACAATGTAAGATGGGGAGATCTTGGTATCGAAGACTGATAAATGGCCAAGCCTTGTAATGATGCATATTCATCACCATTTTCCTATGAGATACAATAATTTTGCAATTGCCTCATTTTTTGTTCGAAGAAGGCAGTTTGGTATAGAATAATATCACACTTTGTCATGTACCACAGCTTGTGCTTGCCACCCTTTAAATTAGAAGATCGCAGGTTGGTGTAGAAGTGCAGTTATTGCACGGTAATAATGAATACAAACTGAAACAATTGGAGCAAAAGTATAGCTCAATCTCAATATATGTATCTTCTATAATTGATTTGATGGAACACTATTTACATTGAAACTCAAGTTTGGAGTAAGAAATGCACAACAATAAGTTAAGCAAGTTATGGACAGCTTCAAAAGTCAGACAACAACAAATAGGCAAAGAATCTAACAACTCTCCACCAAAAAAACGAATAACCTAACAAGTTTAATTATTTGTCTCATTTTCTGGAATGGAAATGGCAATCTTTTCTTTGTCAAAACCTTCTGGCAATAGATGCCTAGCTTCCATCTCACTACACAACTTCAATGCCAGTTGATATCTTCCACACCTGTAAAGTCCACCGCAGAGCTCAGACAAGACACTTGAATCAGGAGCTATTAACCTATCCAACATGTCCCTCAAGACCTGCACAGCTCCATCAAAGTCTTCATTCTGCAAGAATGCAGACATCAACATCTTGAAAGTATGCTCATTCGGATTACAACCACTCCTTATCATGCTCCTGTAAATCAGATATGCGCGTCGGAGTTCCTCCTCACACACTGCCCGGCAATCAGCGCAGAAAACGTTGACGTTTGGAACCAAGTTCTCCTTATCAAGTCCCTTAACCAGGTATGCAGCCTTCTTCGTCTTCCCTCCTTGCAAAGCCCCAAAATCAATGCATTATAAGTCAGTATATCAGCCTTCACCTGATCCCTCCCCATCCTCAAAAAGCCTTGTCCCCATCTCACTATTCCCAACCTGACTATACCCATTGATCAAAGTATTGTATGTAACAGTATTAGGAGCCACATTGCAACCCTTCATCTCATTAAAAACCTTGTTTGCCTCATGCAACTTCCTCTCCTTACAGAACCCATTAATGATTGTGTTAAAAGTAACCACATTTGGCTTCACCCCATTATTCTCCATCAAGGACTTAACCTTCAAGGCAAAACCAACCATACCCTTGTTACAATACCCAGAAATCAATGAATTGAAAGACGCAACATTTGGACTAAACCCATGTCCCTCATCTTCTCCAACACCTCACAACCCTTCTGCAATTCCCCCAACTTGCAATAAGCGCAT